>CM046879.1:258944393-259327835 GCA_025667525.1 Glebionis coronaria | reverse complement strand
ACATGCTATAAAATGTAAAACCTCTGATTTTACCTTATTGAGTTTGTCAGTTGTTGTACTCTTTATTTTTGGAATCTCTATAATTCCACTTTTATATGATTAATTAAGTATCATCTTCATTTGTCATACTATCATTTCATATTTATTTTTAATATATACATATGAACCTTTAGTCTTTTCTGACTACTCTCGCAATTGACTGGCCACATTTTTAAACAAGGACTCATCACCTCAGTACATATTTTTGGAAAACTATGATTTTATTTACTTAATTTATTAAGTACATGGATTTATTATTATATGTATATATTTACATATACCTTATACTATGAACAAACATATGTCACCATAAAAAATGCCTATTATCTCACATTGACATTTATTTATTTTCTCAAGTATAATATTTATAATGTTATGCACATTATATACTTTCAAATGACCTAAAGGTTTAACCAAAATACTAGAAACCTTACAAGTACCTACACTATATTACATAGACTTAAGTTAACTCACAATTTTAGACAAGTCAACACATTTTTACCCTACAATGTATATTGTAGCTGTGTATATGTGTATACACAATCATTAAACCATACAATAATTTACATGTTACCATTATCACTTGCTAAAACTTTCAACTAGCACCATACTTCATACCATACACATACTACTATTTCTTGTCATTCTTGTCCCCGTTGACCTTCAATCTACACGGCAACAAGGAAAGAAAAGGAAGTATACCATGTTCTAATTAAGGAAACACTATACAAGTTATTTACTTGTATTTTTCAAGATCCTATGTAAATCTAGGGGAGATACATTAGTACTATGATAAGATACACTCAATCTCCCATATATTTGCATACAAACCGAATCCAACACTCACTTCACTCGAACATACTTCAATCTCTCTCATACTCCCTCTAACTCACGGCTTGCATTTCTCCTACACCAAGATCCACCAAAAACTCATTTACTAACCATAAAACATGTCTCATGTTACATAAATGCTAATTATTACTCTTTACTACACCTAACTTACATTACAAGGCAATACAAGAACCCTAGAAACATCAAAGAAGGCCACGACTTGTGTTTGTTGAAGCATATCCACCATTGTTGATCACAAGCTCAAGTCATTCCTAGTTCACCTGTCTTTCCTTAAACTCACTTAAGAAGTAAGTACCATGAAAGCTTATATCTTTCTTAAATACCTTCATTTTTCATTCACATAAACATACATATGAAACTCCTAGTATAAAATTAATATAAACACAAATCTAGAAAACCTAGACCTATAGTAAGTCACGGCTCAAAATGTTATATCACTTAAGGTGATGAAAAATCTAGCTAACTATGGTAACCATGAACTAATAAATGATAACCTAGAAAAATTATGAAAACCCCATGTACATATATTTTAGCCGTGAGCCATAGTAGGATTTTTGGGTTGATGGATAACTTAGATTTGTTATAGAAAGCTTAGAAATCACTAGATCTATGTTTCTCCTTAACATATTTAGCTAGTTTGCCTTAGTGGATTAGTAAGCCCAATGAATAGTACATAAGATAGTTTAGGCCCATTAAGCCCAATATATAAGCCTAATAAAAACTAGGAGTCCACTAGGCCCACTTATGCTTCATAAAGCCCATTAAGATATTTATGCTCAAAATAAACTTTTCATGTGTTAAGTATACATATTATAAAACTTTGGTGTCAAAAATGTGAATTATAAAAGTCTCATCTAAATAGTGAATTACAAGACTTTCGGATCAAAATGTAAATTAAATAGAGTCTAAGGTTTAAAACATGACTTTTGGAAACTCATTTTAACAAGTTATCAAAGATAAGGACCTATATTGTAATTATCTGAAAGAGTAGGGTTGAAAACACCCTATTCGTGACTTAACAAAAACATAGGGACTATTTTTGTAATTTATCCTAAGTTAAATGACATTGTGTAAACCTAATAGAACACTAAGGACCACCTACGCCTTTTGCCGAAACTATTAGGAACCCTAGGGACCATTTTCGCCAACTGTGTATAGTTATAAACCCTAATATAAAACCTAGGGACTAAAATGGTTAATGGCCGAAAGTATTCCAAGCCTTAGGGGGCTGTTTTGTAAAATCTCACATGTGTAACCCTAAACCAAAACTATAAGGACCAAAAGTGACATTATACAAAACTATTACAAGCCCTAGTTACACGTGTAACTTGAGGGACTTGTTTTGCCATTTAATGAAACTAATATAAGCCCTAGGGGTGTTTATATAAATATGTCGCAGGTATTATATATATATGAGGGACTAAATTGCAAATTCCTAAACCTAAACAAAACCCTAATTATATATATAATCCTAATAATAAAAAGTGTAATCTAAATAAATCTATAAGTACAAAAATTGTTATTTTTCTCAAACATATAATTTAATAAATTATAAAAACTTCGGGGACTTTATATTAAATTAAATAAAATGGTATACCTTTTATAAACGTTATTTATATAAGTTATATAAATTAAATAAGAGTAGTTTATAAAAGTAAATATATTAATTATATTTATTATTATCTTTCTACCATTTTAAATATATATAAAACTTTCTTTTATAAATGTTTAAACCACTTTACGATGATACAAGTACGGGAAGGTGTTGTCCCATGTATTTGTGATGATTAATCAATGAAGAAAGAAAGAAAATAGATGAAGAAGAGATGAATTCCTAGAGAGAGAAAGTAGTGAGAGAAAGTAGAGAGGAGATGATTAACTTGGTGAGATTAGATTAAGAAAAGAAGTTGTTACAAATGACCATCCACCCTCCTAACATGCTAGGAGGGTAGTATATATAGTCCACCCACATGCGGGCTTTAATGGACTATATATTGGGCCGGGCTTGTCTTTTGGACTTTAATTAGTTTTCCATGCCCGTGAACCACGACTAAATAACTACTTATTACAACGTTCTAACAAATATTACAATAGAAACCTATGACCGAACATTCTTGTTTGACTCAATATTTTGAGGCTAACAATCTCCCCCAATGTGAGGTCATTCCTCTTTGATATTTGGATTCCAATGGAGATTTATGAATTTCGTCATAAATGAGTCTTGAACGTGTAACAGTAGTTTTGTTCCTTCATGCTGTGATCTTTGAGCCTTTGTCGTTGTCTTTCGACTTTGTCTTTAAGTCTTGAGATATTCAAATCATCCTTGACTTGTCATTGCCATCTTGTGATCTTGTGTCTTTATCCACATGCTCACACTATCAATTGTTGGATAGGTCTTTGGGCATGAATATGTGGTTGTGAATCTTTGACTTTGCTTAGTACACCGTGACGCCACCTTCTCGAGACAAAACATAGACACGGACTGAATGGCTTTGACATTCGTCCTAAATCGGTAGCGTTTTACCTCCGGTCGGTGAAGACCGTTATACGATATTAAATATCGTACCTGTGATCAGGTAGATTCAATTAAGAATCTCCTTGACAGGGTTTCGCGGCTGTACTAGCCGTTCTCTTTACTCGACCGTCTCAAAGCAAGACTGCGAACATAAAGAGTGAATCAATTGGATAGATATCCGCTTGATTAAAGTCGTCAATTCAAATTCCTGGAACAAGTTTGATTCATTAAGAATCTTACCATTGTTGCTTTCCAGTTGACACAAGTTTGATTCATAAGAATCTCACAAGTCACCTACCGTAGCGCTGTTTGATGTTGACGCTAGAAGGATTTCCATTCGTCACTGTGAATATTAATAAATATCACTCTGAATGTTCTGGCAAGACCATAAAGATATTGCGTAGAAACCTGAAACGAGTTTGAATCAATTCAGAATCAAACCACTGTTGCTTTTCAGTTTTACATATGTTCAATTCATAAAGAATCTTGCATATGACCTACCGCAGTGCTGTTTGATGTTAACACTGGAAGGATTTCCACTCATCATTGTGAATACTAAGTAGTATCACTCTGAGTGTTCTAGCAATATCACAAGGATATAGCGTAGGACTCTCTTGATCTTCATCTGTGTGTCCTAACGAGATTTGATTGATCTCTTGGCTCTAGACTCGATTTGTGCACTTTTAGTGATCGGAGGCTGGAGCAGATGCCACCTATTCAATATCAACTATCTCGGAGTGAGAAAGTCAATAGAAGTCGTGTTGATCTCCGTGACAATAAAACAAACTTCTTTTAAGAGAAGTCTGAGTAGCTAGGAAAGGGTTGTGCTTCACATCACTGGGTCCATGATGAGTTTGTCTTCATGATGAGTTGACCCGGTTTCTGCCTAAGTTGTATGGAGGGCTTCTTTCTTTAGACCCTTTATCCTTACATTTCTTTTTCATTCTTCAACCCATTCAATGCTTACCAAGACATCATTACTAACACCTTGTTGTGATTGTTCCAGTGCTAGCATCAGTACTTAGTCGGCATTCAGCTACGTTCACATTCTACTCCATCTTTCCTAAGGACTTCTAATAATCTATTGGATTGTCCCTGGGAAGATCCCTCCGGTTCTGGTTGGATCATAGGACTTAAACCTAACCACCCTTTTGACACCAATAACGTCGTGAATTAAAGATGTTGTGGGTATTTGATCGTAACCATGAAAACCACTTTAAATTCTAACAAAGTGTTTGAAAAACATTTAACACCTTGCTAGTTTTGTCGTTTCAGAAATGCTCCCCCTTCACATGTGCATCGATAATCGAAAGTGTTTCGCACATGTGGGTAAGAGTTAAAGTGCTTGAGTCTTATAGATCACATTTTAATCACATTTTCTCCCCCTATCTCTAATATATAAAATCTTTTGATATTAGAGATACCAAATTTGATTAAAATATATTTTGAAAAATAGTCTTGAAAATCTTCGGGAGAAAGATGTGTTAATCTTTTGCATGAATTTGAATTGCTCCCCCTCAAAAATTGATCCAATGGAATTGTCATTACGAGGATTTGATCCACATTAAACTTTTGAGGATAGGAGTTGTTGAACACACAATTTTTGAAAGATTTTGAATATCATTGAGAAATTCTTGAAAAAATTGTGTTCAACGCTTTTTGAAAAATCAATTCTTTTTGACGAAAAGGTTTTTCTAAAGCATAAACTTGAGTTCATAGACTTTGAATGTCTTGACGAATCCACTCAAGTGTAAGAAGATTTAACTTCTTTTGCTAAGGGTAAGAGTACAAAATCGTACACTCCCCCGTGAATTTAGATCCGGGTTGCAATCTGAAAGTGATTACAAGCCATTGTGTTGAGCTCAAAACGTTGAATGTTTTGTGACAAGCTCAACCCAAGATAGATTGCTCTACCCGTTGTTGGAAATATTGTCCAAAATAGACAATTTCCTGTTGAAAAGATAGAAATGACATGTTTTGAAAAATATTATCATTCGAGCTTTATGTACACACCCGTGTCGTTATTGAGCGACATTTCTAGGTACGTCCATATTATCGATATTGAAAGACATGCCGAGAAGAATATTTTTGGATTATCAAAGATTTTTTAATTTTGTATTTTGCTTTTTGATTAATATTTACAGGTAGATGTTTGATAGATGAATCAAGCAGGCTTCTTTGCCAGAACCTCCAGTTCTGCTGGAGTCAAACATCTCATACCAATTTGCCTAACTAGATACGCAAACCTCTCTTTCGAAAGAGCTTTTGTAAACAAGTCAGCTAATTAGTAATCAGTTCCAACAAAGTATAATTCAACAATACCTCTTTCAACTTGTTCCTTAATGAAGTGGTATCTGACATCAATGTGCTTCGTGCGGGAATGCTGTACCGGATTGCAGGAGATGGCTATGGCTGACTTTGAGTCACAGTACATAGGTACTTTATCAAAATGGAAGCCATAATCCGTGAGTTGTGTTCTCATCCAAAGAACTTGAGCACAACACGCAGATAGAGACACATACTCCGCTTCGGCTGATGAAAGTGACGTGCAATCCTGCTTCTTGGAAGACCATCCCACTAGCTTGTCTTGACCTAGAAATTGTGCACCACCAGAAGTACTTTTACGTGTATCAAGACACCCTGCATGATCAGAATCTGAATAGGCTGTTAGAAAGAAACCGGTTTCCCTCGGATACCAGAGTCCCATGTGAATGGTATTCTTAAGGTACCGAAAGATCCGTTTAACCTCCTTGAGGTGCTTTTCAGTGGGTCGTGCTTGATATCATGCACAATAGCATGTAGCATGATGTATATCAGGTCTGCTTGCTGTCAAGTACATGAGGGACCCGATCATGGAACGATATCTCGTTTGATCTATGGGTAATCCCTTCAAATCAGCATCTAGGGATGTGGTTGATAATGGTGTCCCAACGGGGTCACATGATGTCATACCATGCTTTTTGATTATCTCTTGACAATACTTAGCTTGGTTAATAAAGATACCACTTGGGGATTGGTGAACTTGAATTCCTAGAAAGAATTTTAGTTCGCCCATCATAGACATTTCAAATCTGCTGTACATTACTTTTTCAAACCATTTTGAAAGTTTTGGGTTTGTGGACCCGAAAATAATGTCATCAACATAAATTTGCACAAGCAGAATGTCATCCCCATATTTATAAGTGAACAAAGTTAGATCAATGGAAACTTTTGAGAAACCTTTGGAGACCAGAAATTTCGAGAGTTCGTCGTAACACGACCTTGGAGCTTGCTTGAGTCCATAAAGTGCTTTGTGGAGACGATACACCTTGTCAGGATAATGAGGATTGACGAATCCTTCTGGCTGCGTGACATAGACTTCTTCCTTCAAAGGACCGTTAAGAAACGCCGTCTTTACGTCCATTTGCTAGACAATGAATCCCTTATGTGCCGCATAAGCAAGAAAAATCCTGACAGCTTCCATTCGAGCTACTGGTGCAAATGATTCTTCGAAATCAATACCCTCTTGCTGTCCATACCCTTTAGCCACTAGCCTAGATTTATTCTTGATGATCGTGTTTTCTTCATCCATCTTGTTTTTCCAGATCCATCGAAGATTTAATGGTGTTACATCGTATGGTCTGTCAACAAGTTCCCAGACTTTAAGTCTTTCAAATTGTTGAAGTTCATCCGTCATCGATTCAATCCAAGCATGATCAGCTAATGCTTCTTTGATGTTTTTAGGTTCAGCTGAACTCACGGCGAGTGCGAACATACAAACATCAGCATCGGTATTAAGCTGTCGTCTTGTGCGAACGGGCTGTGAAGGGTTTCCAATGACATGAACCAAAGGATGATCTCGGGTCCAATGATGTGTTGAAGGATGTCGTTGATAGAACGTATGCATATTTGACGGATCAACATGGCGAGTAGAAGACTCTCCAGTTTCGTGTACCGGTGTACCGAATGGGTTGATAAATTCGTCTTCGTCAGATAATGCATTGTCTGCTTGATTTGTGATCTCTGGAGCAATGACAGTAGTTGTGGATGTTGTAGGATCGATTGTTGAAGTGATATTCTGAGGAGGTGAATCTGCAGCAACCCGTGTTGAAGTAGATGAAGTTGTATCCAGTTGTTGACGATGATTGGTATCATCATTCTTATCATGAGTGACAGCGGAAGACTTCGATACAACTTGTTTCTCCCCCGTGAAATATTCATCATACATTGGTCCATATAACATTTCCAACTCTTCAATTGTCGTGTCGACTGTCATATCAGCTCTAGGAACATTTTCTGGAACCAGCGTTGAACTTGACGGTTCATTGCTGTGGTCTTGAGTTTCGAGTTCCGTGCGGTTGTGAACGGAAGTCGTTTGTCATTGTGGATCGGGACTTAAACTGTTTTGTTCAAGTGCCATTTCTTGTAATTCATCAAATCGGATGTGAATAGTCTCGACTATCAATTTTGTTCTCTTGTTGTACACTCTATATCCCTTAGACTGAGTTGCATTTCCCACAAGAATACATGCATCACCTTTTTCTTTCATCTTATCCAAGTTTTCACCATCTCGAATGATGTAACAAGTACATCCAAAAACATGAAGGTGTTTGAGTGAAGGTTTTCGATCATGAATTATGTGATATGGTGTCTTTTCGTGTCTTGGGATAATTAAGGAGCGGTTTTGTGTGTAGCATGCGGTTGACACGGCTTCGGCCCAAAAGTATAGTGGAAGTTTTGAAGCGGATAATAATGTTCGAGCAGCTTCAACCAAAGTACGGTTTCGTCTTTCAACAACGCCGTTTTGTTCGGGTGTTCGAGCAATAGATGTTTCATGTTCAATCCCTTCGGCTTCAAAATACTTTCTCAGATTTGAATTCAAAAATTCTGTACCTCTGTCAGTACGAACCACTTTAACTTGAGCCTGAAGACCACGTTGTATCAATTTTAGGAAGCTGATGAGAACGTCGGGTGTTTCATCCTTGGACCTCAAGAAGTGAGTCCATGTGTACCTTGAGTAATCATCGACAATTACCAGAATATATTTCTTTCCATTGATACTCTGAACACGCATTGGACCACACAGATCCATGTGAAGAAGATCTAACCGTCCTTTAGAGCTTGGTGTTGTCTTTGTTTTGAAGCTACTTCGTTTAGCTTTACAAAGTTCACAAGAAGAACAAAGATGATCTTTGATGAATTTCAAGCTTGGAAGGCCTCTCACAATATCTTTCTTGGAAAGCAAGTTAATGGTATCAAAGTTGAGATGAGAAAGACGTTGATGCCATAACCATGCCTGAGTCGTTGAAGCTTTAGCCATGAAGCAAATTGGAGTTGATGAAGTTGTGTCTTGAAGTGAAATTGTGTAAAGATCAGTACCCCGTGTACCGGTAAGTAAGTCATTCCCATCATAATCACGAACAAAACATGTCTTCTTTCTGAAAGCAACTTCCAAATCCGCATCACAGAATTGACCAACCGAGAAAAGATTGTGATTGAGCCCTTTGACGTAGTATACCCTTTTAATCGTGATATTCCCCTGAACCAAATCTCCATATCCTAGGATCGGTGCAAATTGATCATTTCCGAATCGGACCGTACCTAGGAACTTCTCCACGAAGTTAATTAGAAGCTTGAGATTCCCCGTCATGTGCTTCGTGCATCCGGAGTCCATTATGAAGAGAATTATTTGTATCACCTGCAGAAGAGTTAGAACACGATGGAGCATTTGCTAAATTGGATACCACAGTAGTTATGATAGTAGAATCATTAGTGTCCTTATCAACATTTAAAGGCAAACTAACACTCGTTTTCACATTTTCTGTCCTAACTTTAGGCATCCATTTATATCCGGGAGGACATTGATTAGCAAACCACCATTTCCAAGACTTACTGGCAGACTCATATAATTCCTTAATTTTGCTTCTAGGATTCTTAGTGGTGGAGTCTGATGCAATACTTTTCTTAGTGGGGGTAGCACCAGAATGGTTCACTTTGCGTTTGGGTTTACTAGCACTAATAGGCATCACAGTTGGCTTCTTAGTTCTAGTTTCTACGCCTTTAACATTATTCATAGCACACATAGAATGATTAGCATTAGCACACTTGCCACATTTGACACAAACAAATTTCACATTCATAGCATTCAAAGTTGAATCATTCAAATCGTCATGACACGCGATTACAGACGTTTTATTCATAGAAACATTGAAAATCCTAGGGTGTTCTTCTACTTGCTTCATCTTCCCTTGATTCTTGTGTTTCCAGACCTTATCATTCACTTGAGTGCTCTTAAGCTGAGGCCGGCTAACACTAGTAGTGGAGACTATTCCTGTAGTAGAAGACACATGAATATTAGTGTTTCTAGAAGTCTGAGGCGAGTGAGAATCTTTGTTTGTGGGCTTAGTGGACATTCTATACATCCCTGATTTAATGACATTATTGTGCCTAACGCTTGGTGCTATAGGATTCCTTATGGGTTGAGCTTGTGGTAACCTTTCCTTTCCATCCATCTTGGGGGCAAACACAGGTTTTGCAAACGAGGAATTAGATAAAGCAGATGGTTTTCCCAAGATAGAGGATCTATTCTCTTTAGAGGCATTGGGTTGTCTAACAACATTTTTCTTAATGCTAGGTTCCACAATTTTTCCACCCATTTTAGCAATGAGTTTCTGCAACTCTGCTATCGCTCTGTCCCTGTCTTGTAATTGAGCTTTCAACTCTTTAATTTCCAAATTCTGTTCATTCATTTCTCGAAATGTTTGGGAAAGTTTTTCTTGCAATTTATTATCATGTGAAAAACGACCAACGTCTTTTTGCAAAGCAAGTTCAAGTGAATGACAATGTTTTTGAAGGAAATCAGTTTTGTGTTGAAGTAACTCAAAAGCCTTTTTGTCGACATTTTCTTTCCGTTTCGAAAGCTCAATTTCAAGTCGTTCACATTCTTTGATCTTATCAAGATATTGGCATGCAACTTCAGAATATTCATCAATATCAGCACAAGATGTAAAATAAGCACACATAATATCTTTAGAAACGCATTCTTGCAAGAGTAAATCATATTCATCAGAGAAAACGGACTTGTCCATTTGAAGATCATCAATTGCTTTCTCAAGAGACTCAACATATTGTAAATCATCAAACATTTCAGACCGAATTAAGCTTTCGAATTTAAGAACATTTTCTTTTAGTGTTGCCGCGTTCGGTATTAAGATTTGTTTGACAAGCACAGTTATGTCTTGAGGAATTGGTTTCTTCCACTCGTCATTTTGTCGTTGTTTCCAATCATTATCAACAATAGACTTAATATTATCTATGTAATGAGTAAGAAACCCAAATATCTGCCTACTCTTGCTTTTAGAAGCATCTAGGGGCAAGTAGTTGATGAACTTAGAAACGTTTGTTTTCTTAGTGGCAAACGCTTTCTTCCATTGAATTCTCTTTTGCCTGCATTCTAAAAATACTTCCTCACGAGATTGCTGAGTTTGTTTGTGGAACAGACCATAAAGACTATTTTCATAAGCATAATTATATGGTTTCACAAACTCCTTATTAACTGATGGTTGACTATCAGCATCCCAAAGGGCAGTCTCTTCACTATTGGCACTTAGAGGCATGCAATCAAGATCTGTCCTTTCAGTCTCATCAAGATAAATATATGGGTTCACAGCTTGAGCTTTGGCAAGGTTCTCAGGACTTGCAAAGCTAGCTTGACCCTTAAACATCGATGGAGGAGCTAGCATTCTTACGGATTGAATAGAATCATGCGTTTTATAAACAACGTTCTTCAAAAAGTCGACTTGTGCTTCTAGTTTCGTAACTTTTTCGGCTTATTTATCATATCTACTTTTGAAGTCTTGTTTTAACGCATCTACCTCTTGTTTCTTATCCTCTAGAATTTTAGCAGAATCAGTAGTGGTCATAGAGAGCTTTTGTTCAAGTTCATTAACTTTGGTATTGGCAAGGTACGTTTTTTGACGTTCATCCATTAAGAAAACATTATATTGACGCTTCTCTTTAGCTAATAACTCAAGAGTGGTATTATATTTGTTTTCAAAATCGTCCTTTTGACTTTTTAACGCACTTCCCTTCTACCCCTCAAGCTCTTTGGTTTTCTGAAGGAGCTCATCTCTATTGCTTTCAGTCATCTCAGTAGATTTGACAAGAGCAGCTTTGCATTCTTCAAAACTTTGAGTGAGCGTAGCGTTTGCCTTCTCTAATTGCTTTTGACTCTTTTTATTTTCAGTGACATCTTTTTGTAAAGTAGCAATTAAATTAGCAAGCGCAATACGTTCCTCTTCATCATATTCATTTGCATGTTGATCATCCTCAGACTCATTATTGCACATGTCTGATGAATCGGGTGTGGTATTACTATCAACCGTTTCCATCATACACGTGTCATTAATGGCATTGGGTAGATCACTATGCTCAGGAATATCACCAAACACATTATATTCATCAGTAGTGTGTACCTTATCGATTGGCTCAGTGTCAAAGATAGGACCATTGTCATCTTCAGTGACTTTGAGAACTTCTTCAACATGTGCCATGTACGAGTAATGTGCTTCTAATTCCTGGTCGGAGGCTTCATCATCAGTGTCATCAAGCATAGCTCCTTCCTCAGCTGACAGTTTGACCCCTGCTTCCATCTTCTTGCATAGCAGCATCTTTTCCTTATGGTAGCTAGAGTCCCTAACCCGTTTCGGCTTCCTACATTCCTTTGCCATATTCCCATAACCTTGGCAATTATAACACTGAATCCCACTTTGTTGAACCACTTGAGTTCCAACAGTTTCCCTATTCCCAGTAGCAGCAACAATCCTCTGAGTATCATACTTTGCAGTTTGTCGATCATATCTTGCAGAACCCTCAACATGCGTTGATTATGTCGATCATACCTAGAAGGACTTTCACCACGTCGACGTGTGTCATACCTTGGAGGACTCGCAACATATCGGTTCTTTGTGTTAGATGATGTTCGAAGATTGTTGTTGGTGGGTTTGTAGATCTTCTGGTAAGTCTTCATAATGAAAGCAATTTGTTGTTTCATCTCACGATTCTTCTGAGCTTGATCTTCATCACTATCTTCTTCAGATGATGACTCAGATGGTGGTGAAGTTGCTCTTGGTGCTTTGCCGCGTGATCTTGTGGATGATGAAGACTTGGATGATGTGGAATATCGTGGTGAGGATGATGGGCTAGAGTATGGCTTAGGAGCACGAGATCGATGATCTTGGACATTTTGAGTGGTAGTTAATAAAGCAAGTGGATTAGCCGTCTTTGCAACTCGTTCAACTCGAATCTCATTTGCTTCATGCTGAAATTGTTTCAGGATATCAAAGAGAGTGTGATAGTTTACCTTGTCTAACTGCTTCTGTTGTTTCACCAAAGTGACAAAACGTGTCCACTCTGGTTGGAGTTGTTGTAGAAATTGCACATTGACTTGCATGGTGGAGACTTCCAAGTTGTTTCTTGTCATATCATTCATCATCTTGTAAAATCTTGAATAATAGGACTCAATTGATTCTCCATCCAATGCAGTAAACTTACCAAAGTTCCAAAACAAGTTTGTTTTAACATCTTGCTTGTTGAGAGACTCTCCTTGTTGCAAACGTTCAATGGCCGTCCACATTTCTTGTGCTGTAGGACATGCATCGACTGTGGAATAAATATCATCTCCAATTCCACTTAGGATCATATAGATCGCTTCTTTTTCTGCATCATGCCAAGCACGTTTCTCGGGTGTAAGGTCAGATAAAGTTTCCTTTTTCTTTGTTGCAGGTACTTCTGGACATGTGTCTGTGGCTGGTGTATAAGGAACATCAATTTCAGAAAAAACATATGGGCCATGGTTAATACATTGTCTCAAGGCATCACCATTAGGTCTTGTATCAAGATAGCGAAGAAAGCGTGATTGCCATTGAGCATATCGACCAGCCACAAGCATTGGTGGTCTCTCTTTATTACCCGCGACCATGATGTTGTTGTTCGTCACACGATATTCTGTAGTAGAATCCATCCCAAAATTCTCTGAAATGATCAAGTGAATATGGATTTTAAGTAGATTTGTTGTGATTGTTGTTGTGGTTTAAATTCCGAAAATTGTAATTTTTCTCCTGTCCGACAATAAATTCTCCAGTCCGACAAAAACGGTAGACCAAAAAATTTTGTATTGCCAAAATTTGAAATTGAGCTAGAAATGTCCTAAAACTAGTATGGAAAAAATTCGAATTTACTTGACGGAAAAATTTTAACTCTTTTTTTTTTTTTTTGTTTTTTTTTTGATCTTCGTGGAAACGATATTCCGAAACTAGTCTAGATGGTGGCTAAGTCTAAAAAATACTCAAACAAAATTTAGCAAAACACATCATCGGAATGTCGCCTAATCGGAATGCACCAATCGGAATGTTATCGGAATGCACCAAACGGAATGCACCAATCGGAATGTTATCGGAATGCACCAATCGGAATGAGCTAATCGGAATGAACCAATCGGAATGAGCTAATCGGAATACACCAATCGGAATGAGCTAATCGGAATATACCAATCGGAATGAGCTAATCGGAAAACACCAATCGGAATGTGCTAATCGGAAAACACCAATCGGAATGTGCTAATCGGAAAACACCAATCGGAATGCAAATCTGAATGCCAATCGGAATAATGTTGTCCAGTCGGAATGATGGTCGGAATGTTGAAACCCTTTTCCGATTGCACAGATCGGAATAACTGATCGGAATATTTCCCCCTTTTCTCGGACAAAACTCAACCAATACGTGATTTTAAGCCAAAAAATGATCAAAAAAACCCAAAAATTTTGTGTTTTTAGCCAAAGTAAATATACCAAATCACTACTACAACTATGTAGAAGATGTAGATGAAGAAGTAGAGCACAAAAAACACAAAAAAAATTTAAATCCGAGATGATTTATTGATTAAATCATTCGAATCAAATATAATAACAACAATGAATCACAAATCTACCCCATGGCGATTGATACCAATTGTTGTCCCATGTATTTGTGATGATTAAGCAATGAAGAAAGAAAGAAAATAGATGAAGAAGAGATGAATTCCTAGAGAGAGAAAGTAGTGAGAGAAAGTAGAGAGGAGATGATTAACTTGGTGAGATTAGATTAAGAAAAGAAGTTGTTACAAATGACCATCCACCCTCCTAACATGCTAGGAGGGTAGTATATATAGTCCACCCACATGCGGGCTTTAATGGACTATATATTGGGCCGGGCTTGTCTTTTGGACTTTAATTAGTTTTCCAAGCCCGTGAACCACGACTAAATAACTACTTATTACAACGTTCTAACAAATATTACAATAGAAACCTATGACCGAACATTCTTGTTTGACTCAATATTTTGAGGCTAACAGAAGGTTAATTAAACAAATTAATTACTTGAATGATATTATTTATTACGCACTTAAAAATAAATACTTCTATTACTTGTACAACGATAAATTTAATTACAGTGATCATAATTAAATGCTTAAAACCAATATAAGCATGCACAGATTTGTTTAGAGACTTTTATGCATTATGTTATGCATTTACAGACACTGTATAATTATTTAGGTTGTTGACTGTGTCGTGAGCACCACATTGGATTTCTTGTGACTTATTTATGTACTACTGAGGTGAGTTCATGGCCCCACTTTATATATTGACAAACTTTTAAATCTTTTATGGGGAATAAAACATGCAACAATTTTTTTTTGATGGACATAGACTGAATTACGAAACCTTTGATTACATTTGCCTATTGTAGAATGCTAATACAAGCTTTTTAGTGTGGTGAAAAAGTTCGAATTCTCGGAATCCTCTCGAATTGATCTCAGTTAAAAGTGGAATGATTTGTTCTTGGTGACAAAAAGTGGATTTGGTTTTCTATTCTACTAAACAGATAAATGAATAAAATGGTAATGAAGTAAACTTAAAACAAGCAACAAACAAAACTTGAAATAATACTTGGAAAAATACCCTTGAAAAATACCCTATGCGGAATGTAACACCATTCGGAAAGTTCCTCTATGCGGAATGTTGCTCTACTCGGAATGTTGACATCTATGCGGAATAATCTGCTTTATGCGGAAAGATAACACTATTCGGAAAGGCAGGGCTATTCGGAAAATGTTCTATGCGGAATAACAGGAACCATGCGGAAAAATTGGTGCTATGCGGAAAATATGGCTATTCGGAAAAACATACCTATTCGGAAAGATCAAGTCTATGCGGAAAAAGAGCACTGTTCGGAATATTTAAAATATTCCGAGTAAGGGAAAAGTCAAAAACCCTATTCGGAATATCTAGGATTCCGAATAAGGGAAGTATAAAATTGGCTATTCGGAAAGTTGGAAAGATTCCGAATAAGGCAAACTGAAACTCACCTATTCGGAATATTTGCTCAGTTCGGAAAATCCTGGGAATCACGAACAGTAGCAGTAACAGAAAATTGAATCAATTCAAAATTAAACTAAATAAGTAAAAAGGTTTAACCAAATCAAACATAAATCATTTAAATACCATAAGTAATAAATCCCAACAACAAAAAACACTAAATCAACAACTTTTTAAGATCAAACTAGAATCAAAGAAAAACTTAAGAACTTGCAATAAAAATGGAGATGAACAAGATGAATGAAAAGATGGAATGGATTGATTAATTAGAAAAGTAACAAGAGTATTGATTCACACTTACAAGATTGAAAGAAAGATGAAAAATCACCAAACTCCCTAATGGAGTTGGTTATGAACGAACCTAAGATACTGGAAAAAGAAAAAATGAAGCTAACTCCCTAATTGTGTGAAGGGAAAAACTATTTATACTCCTAGTGGTTGGTTGGTGAGTGGGCTTTCTCCCTTTCTTCTTGTCTTCTCGTCTTTTCAGAAAAGTTGACGTTTTTTATTCTGATTCGGGATTTGTCGTCGATTAAATCCAACTCGTCTTTTAATTTTTTCATTAAATAGACTCGAGTTTCTTCGATTTATGAAAATCTTCCGTCTTTAGTCCTTTCCTTCGATAAATCTTCGAATAGGCCCAGTGACTTCAAATCTTTTGCATCTCTTGGACAATAGACTTTATCTTGAGTCTTTTTCCTTGATAAATCCCGTGCAATCCCATGTTTTCTTTAATATTCATCCGGTTAGCTCTGAAAACACAATAAACACAAAAACCACGCATAATTCCAAACAAATGATATTAAACACGTGTTTTGGTCTTGTTTTAGCCAGAATTAAGTGGTAAAAGGATGGGTGTTTACACACCTATCAAATCTCCTACACTTAACCATTGCCATGCCCTCATGCAATGCTTAGTGATAAAGCAATTTTACATTTATCTCATAATCAATCAACCTTGGCCTTATTTAAACTCTACTAAATAATACTAAGAGGACTTAAAACTTTAAAATAAACAAAAGGATGGAAATAACTTGTAAAGAAATCAAGGACTTACATTAGGGCTTTGGTGTTGCGAAGATTTATCACCCTCAAGTTTCACGTTCCCCAAACTAAGCTTAAAAACGAGATCATTGTTATTATAAGTTAGTAAATCAAACACTTACACACATGGCTTAATTAAATACTTAAACTCCCTTATTCCTAGGTGTATCTCTTATATTTTATTTTTGTCTTAGAATGATCATGAAGATGCATTTTTTGGACTTATTTTGATAGTTTATTAAGGCTGAAAGCAAAGTAGGACGATTTGATCAATAGTTAGCTAAAGGACAAAATCTCTTAAAGCTGCTTCTCGGGATATCAAAAAGTTCATATCTTGGCATAACTTGGTTCACGATTTGAGACCTTTCTCGGGCCGATATTTGGTATGTACTTCATACTTCATATCTTCGAGAGACGTTCTTGAGATAATGGTCTTCTTATCATAATAGAGTTTCTTCATTTGGAGACTTTTGAGGGGTACTCCAACTTTGTTGACCACGACTTCATGATTATTTCTTCAATCTCTAATTGGGATTTTGAGATACAACGATCCGCCTCCTTTTCGGACTTGGATCTATTTATCCTCATACCTTGTTAGGGTCTTTTCGGATAGACTTCTCCATGATCTTTATGGGAGTTGATTGCTTTTCGTCGTGAGTCTTGATCCTTCATATTGACTTTAGGAATAATGCTTTTCACATCACTTTGGATCTTCAGCAATAAAATTGAATCCTCATGCCTTGTTAGGGCCTTTTCGGACTCGCCAATCTTCGCGCCCCGCTTCATAAGTTATGCCTTGGCTATGAACTCTTATCATTACCGAGCAACTTTTAAACGATCTTGGGCTAGAAGCTAAGTAACTTTTCAAATCGTAAGACCTTACTTAATGCAGATAAATTATTAGCAAGTGATGGGAGAATAGGCAAATAATTACACCAAGTGAGCTTGCGCAAGAATACCGACTTATAATTGACTCTATCATTTCTCGTCCTCCACAATTTAAAATCTCAAGTAATGAGACTCGTGGACACTTAGCCTAATAAACCAATTAAGGTCTATATGGTTAAGGATACTAGCTAGAATAAACTTGGATAAGTTTATTCGGGTTGAGTCAAAATAAACGCAACGGGCTTAATATGTCAAAGATTCCTAAACTAGCTACACCACTTTATTAAAATTTTTGACTTTATTGCGGGATATATACATATGAAAGCAACGATAAAAACTTAAAAATTACAACTAAATGGCCAAAGTTAATAAAAAATTTGAAAAATGCTGAAAAATAGGATTTTCCGGTTAAATGAAGGCATTTTCATGGAAAAGTCCACTTAAAACTTCGATAGAAGTCTCCCCTACACTTAAGATAAACATTGTCCTCAATGTTTAAGCATGTGGGAAAAGTCTCCCCTACACTTATGACATTGTGCACGTTGGTTAACTCGAGTTAAGGAAGAGACGACTAAAGTGATCAATTTCAAATGTGAGTATGAAGAAAATTGAATCACTATAGTTGAGAGATAGAACCGGATGTCGGATAGCACGGGAGCACGGTTCTTCAAAGATTTCCAAGATTGCAGTTATCCCTGTAAGCACATCACCACACAAACACAAACGACCAAAATAGGTCCTCCCCTACACTTAGGGGGTTAAAGGGATAGATACTCGGGCTGCCTCCCGAGGAGCGCTTGTTTTTGATACCCGAGTCACGAGCCTGACTCGACCCAAATTCAGTTCATGGGGAACGTGGTGAGGGATGGAATCACCTCCTGAGAGGTGTCCTCACCAAAGTACAACTTCACTCGTTGGCCATTCACCTTAAAATTTGGTCCATTAGGTTGAGCGAGCTCGAGAGTACCATATGGAAAAATTTGGGCGATGGTGAATGGGCCGGACCAACGAGATTTGAGCTTGCCCGAAAAGATTTTCAACCGAGAGTTAAAAAGTAAGACTTTGTCTCCAACATGGAACTCTCGGTTTTTGATCTTGGAGTCGTGAATGAGCTTAGTTCTTTCCTTATAGATCAAAGAATTTTCATAAGCCTCATTCCGAAGTTCATTCAGCTCATTGAGTTGGATCTTGCGTAGGTCACCGGCTTTGTTTATATCAAAATTAGCCCACTTTAAGGCCCAATAGTCCTTGTGCTCCAACTCAATGGGGAGGTGGCACGCTTTCCCGTACACAAGACGATAAGGCGTACAGCCGATCGGGGTCTTGTAAGCAGTAGGGAAAGCCCACAAAGCATCATCGAGTTTATCAGCCCATGAGGCACGATGCTCTCCCACGGTTCTTTCAAGAATTCGCTTCAGCCCTCGGTTTGATATTTCAGCCTGGCCATTAGTTTGTGGGTGGTAGGCTGTGGAAAGACGATGGTTTACACCGTACTTAGCCATGACTCGAGCAAATTGGTCATTGCAGAAATGAGTCCCACGATCACTAATAATGGCGCGAGGCACACCGAATCTAGCGAATAAAGCTTTCAAAAAGTTACAAACCACCCTTGTGTCATTAGTAGGTAAAGCTTTGGCTTCAACCCACTTTGAAACGTAGTCAACGGCTACAAGGATGTATTTGTTTCCTTTAGATGAAGGGAATGGCCCCATAAAGTCGATACCCCAAACATCAAAAATTTCACACTCTTGAATGAAATTCTGAGGCATCTCGTCTTTATGTGTGATTTTGCCTTGCTTTTGGCAAACATCACATTGCTTAACCATATTGTGAGCATCACGATATATGGAGGGCCAATAAAATCCCGAATCAAACACTTTCTTTGCGGTGTAGTTAGGACCAAAGTGACCACCGGTGGGTCCTTTGTGGCAAGCATCAAGGATTTCAGACGCTGCCGGTCCATCAACACATCGGCGGATAATCAGGTCAGCACATTGTTTGAATAGGTAAGGGTCGTCCCAAAAGTAAGTCTTAATGTCGGTAAAGAACTTCTTCTTTTGTTGGGACGTCAACCCTTCCTTGAGAATTCCACCCGCCAAGTAATTTGCAAAGTCCGCAAACCACGGGGTTTCATTCGGCTTCGAGTTTATAGACATTAAGGTCTCCAAGGGAAAAGAATCATTGATTTCTTTGGTCGGATGATCCCCTTGGTATGGATCCTCAAGTCTGCTGAGATGATCCGCGGCTAAGTTTTCTGCTCCTTTTTTATCACGAATTTCGATTTTAAATTCCTGGAGCAGCAAAACCCAGCGAAGAAGTCTTGGTTTGGAATCTTGCTTTGTCAACAAGTACTTCAACGCGGAATGATCGGTGTACACAATGGTGGTGGAAAGGACAAGATAGGGGCGGAATTTTTCAAAAGCATAGACAACAGCTAAAAGCTCTTTTTCAGTTGTCGTATAATGCAATTGTGCCCCTGTCATTGTCTTGCTAGCGTAATGGATCGGTTGGAAGTGTTTGTTCACTCTTTGTCCAAGAACCGCTCCAATAGCAAAATCGCTAGCATCACACATCAACTCAATGGGCAGCTCCCAATTAGGGGTAACCAAGACAGGTGCCTTAGTGAGCTTATCCTTAAGCGAGTTGAAGGCTTCAAGACACTCTTTGGAGAAGATAAAGGGTGTATCTTTTTCCAAGAGGTGGGTCATCGGGCGAGCGATTTGAGAAAAATCTTTGATAAATCGACGGTAGAAGCCCGCATGACCCAAGAAACTTCTCACACCCTTCACGGTTGAAGGTGGAGGCAACTTAGCGATGACATCAACTTTAGCACGGTCAACTTCAAGACCGGCTTTCGAAATCTTATGTCCAAGCACGACGCCTTCTTTTACCATAAAATGGCATTTTTCCCAATTTAGAACTAGGCGAGTGTCTTCGCACCGCTTTAGCATACGTTCTAAATTGGCAAGGCAAGCAGAGAAGGAATCCCCGAAGACCGAGAAATCATCCATGAAGACTTCCATGGTTTGTTCAACCATGTCATGGAAGATAGCTAACATACACCTTTGGAACGTCCCGGGCGCATTACATAAGCCAAAAGGCATTCTTTTGTAAGCGAAAGTGCCATAGGGACAACTGAATGTAGTCTTCTCTTGATCTTGGGGATCGATGGGTATTTGAAAATAACCCGAGAAACCATCAAGAAAGCAGTAATATTCAATACCGGCTAATCGTTCAAGCATTTGGTCCATGAAAGGTAGAGGGAAATGATCCTTTCTCGTGGCATCATTGAGTTTGCGGTAGTCTATACAAACTCTCCACCCAGTAACGCGACGAGTGGGAATCAACTCGTTGTGTTCATTGGGAACAACGGTTATTCCGCCCTTCTTGGGCACACAATGGATTGGACTAACCCACGGTGAATCCGAAATAGGGTAAATCATACCCGCATCAAGAAGTTTGATAACCTCTGTTTTGATGACTTCATGTATTTTTGGATTCACCCTTCGTTGGCTTTGAATAGTGGGCTTGAAGTCGTCCTCCATGAGAATTTTGTGTGTGCAGAAGTGAGGATCAATTCCACGAATATCCGAGATTTTCCAAGCAATAGCCTTCTTATGATCTTTCAATACAGCGACGAGGCGAGTCTTCTCTTCATCTTTCAAATCCTTCGCAATAATGACGGGCGACTTTTTGTTGTCGTCAAGGAACACATACTCGAGATGTGGCGGCAACTCCTTAAGTTCCAAATCCGGAGGATTTTCGACGGGAGGCGTTTGCAAAGTCGTGGCATCAATAGCAATGACCGTGGGAGATGGAGGCGAAGGATTGTCTTCGGTGAGAAGATTGTCAAAGAAACTCATGTCTTCATCCCCCTCGGTGGGAGAATCATTAGTAGCTAAAGTCGCATCTCCTATGGCAGCTTCAAGATTGTTCCAGAATAAACCACTATCTCCAACTAGAGACAACGATGAATCAATGGAGGACACGGTCTCAACATTGGGAAGAGAGGTAGGAATACTTTTGTAAGCATCATTAAAGTGTTCTTCACAAGCCTCATCAAGAACGTCAATACAATTAACGCTCTCATATGAATAAGGCTGTTTAGACAACTTTCCCATGTTGAAGACTACTTTATCGTCACCCACTCTCATGATAAGCTCGCCGGCTTCAACATCAATAAGGGTGCGACCGGTCCTCAAGAATGGACGACCAACAATGAGTGGCACACGGGGGTCCATCTCGTAGTCGACGACAACAAAATCAGCAGGAAAGGTGAATTTGTCGACTCCTACAATAACGTCTTCGGCTATCCTCACTGGATAAGCAACCGTACGGTTGGCCAATTCCAAAGTCATTTTGGTGGGGACTAGCTCTGGGAGAGATAATTGCTTCCAAACACTTAGAGGCATGAGATTAATACTGGCACCTAGATCGGCTAGGGCCATGCAATTCTCTACTCCCGGGAAATTGCAAGGGATAAGAAAACGACCCGGATCACCAAGCTTGGTTGGCAATTTCCTTAAGAGCACTGCGGAGCAGTTCTCATTAAGTTGGGTGTTGGCAATATCGAGGAGCTTTTCTTTGTCGCTCAGAAGATCTTTAAACATTTTTGCGTACTTGGGCATGTGAGCGAGAGCCTCAGCGAAGGAGATATTGAAATTCAGTTGTTTGAACATTTTAAGGAAATTCGAAACCTGAATATCATCCTTGCTCTTTTGCTTCTCTTTCCTCAACCTTGAAGGATAAGGTATATTGGAAGAAGATGAAGTCTTAAGGGGAATAGGATCACTCACAACAACGGGTGGGGGAGGGGTAGAAGGAAGAGGTGGAGAAATTGGGGAAGGAGAAGGAGGAGGAATAGGAGCAGGCGACTCGGTCTCCTTAGTCACAACCACCGGTGGAGGTATAGGAAGCTCGGGTTCCTTTGTACCTTTCCCACTTCGAGTGGTGATTGCTTTCATCTCCCCTCTTGGGTTCGCAACGGTGTTACTCGGAAGAGTACCCGAAGAAGAGGGTTGACTACTTTGGAAGAAACTAGCCATCATGTTCCTCAGATCATTAGTTTGGCTATCCAACGTATTTCTCATATCAGCTCTCAAATCATTTCCTTGCTTGACCAAGTCGGCTTTCGGGTTGAGCACTTCTCTCTGAAGATTTCCCACTATCGCATCGTTAGTCCTCATATAAGTTTCCACTTCTTGGTGAAGAGCGGTGGGTTGGTTGGGAGGAGCATTGTATGCAGGTGGTTGGTAAGCAGGTTGTTGGTAAGCAGGTTGTTGGTAGACTTGATTGTTTCTTTGAGGTGGTTGTTGTTGCTTGTGAGGAGGGATGTAAGGTTGTCGAGATTGTTGTTGTTGTTGAGGAGGACGGTTAATGTTTTGTTGTTGGTTTGGGTTGGTAGGAGGGAAACCAGGTGGTGAAAGATAGTTGTTGCTGCGATAGCTAAGCAAGTTACGGTCACCTTGGGGTTTTGCTTGATAAGCAAGTTGAGGATAGGTGCCATATGCCGCATTCACATTCTCAGCAGGGTAATCTTGGGTGGCGGTACAAGTTGTGTAAGAGTGGGGACCACCGCATATCTCACATGGTTGGCTGACAGCGTTCACTTGAGCGTTCTTGGCGTTGTTGTTGTTGTTGTTGCTGACGGTATGTGTGACAAGCGATTCAAGAAGCGTGGTGATTTTGTCAAGTCGCTTGTCGCTGTCATTAGTGCTAGCACTAGCAACATTGGTCCGAACGCTCTTGGTTTGCACACGAGATTTATTCTCTATGATGTCCCAAGCAGCATTGGAAGTCTTAGCCAATAAATTACCCCCCGAGGCATTGTTCAGTGAATCTTGGTCACTCATGCTTAAACCATTGTAAAAAGTATTAATTTGATGTACTTTGGTAAAGCCATGTTGTGGGCATTTTCTTAAAAGATCTTTAAAACGATCCCAAGATTCACTGAATGACTCATCGTACTTTTGTTCAAAGTCTATAATCTCATTCCGCAAAGCGGTAGTACGAGAGGGTGGAAAAAAGTAATTGATAAACTTTGTTTCCAAATCCGTCCACGAGAGAATACTCTGTGGTGGTTCCTTAGCAAGCCAATGCCGGGCTTGTCCCTCTAAAGAAAAGGGAAAAAGTTGTAACCTTATAACCTCCTGTGGAACTCCATTGAACTTGACCGTGTTGGTGAGTTGTAGAAATCTCTTGATATGATCGTGTGGATCATCAATGGTTCGTCCCAAGAATGGCTGAGCGGAGACCATCTGGATAAAGCCTGACTTGAGCTCGAAGTTGTTGGCGGCAATTGGAGGGATGACAATTGGATCCGTGTTGCCATCTACATGAGCTTGCAGCAATTCAATCATGGGGCGGTTATCCGGAAGTGGCTCATTGTTGTTGTTATTCATGTTGTTGAAAGGTGGGTTGTTGTTGTTATTATTGTTGTTCGGAGGTGGTATGTTATTGTTGTTTTGTACACCAGCCATGTCTAAGTTATCGAGAGGCTCGGGCTCTTGATAAGACGTGGATCGAGTGCGCATACACCTGCAAAAGAACGAACAAAGAAAAACAAAGCAAAAATATTTTTGGTTTTTATGCTTTTTTACTTTTTAGGATTTTTGAAAAATTTTATGAAAAAGTAACGTTCATGGGGAACGGATCCCAAAATCCAAGTTCTCACAAAAAACTTTTGATCTTAACGAGAGGAGCCGGCAGCGGCGCCATTTTAATACAAGCTTTTTAGTGTGGTGAAAAAGTTCGAATTCTCGGAATCCTCTCGAATTGATCTCAGTTAAAAGTGGAATGATTTGTTCCTGGTGACAAAAAGTGGATTTGGTTTTCTATTCTACTAAACAGATAAATAAATAAAATGGTAATGAAGTAAACTTAAAACAAGCAACAAACAAAACTTGAAATAATACTTGGAAAAATACCCTTGAAAAATACCCTATGCGGAATGTAACACCATTCGGAAAGTTCCTCTATGCGGAATGTTGCTCTACTCGGAATGTTGACATCTATGCGGAATAATCTGCTTTATGCGGAAAGATGACACTATTCGGAAAGGCAGGGCTATTCGGAAAATGTTCTATGCGGAATAACAGGAACCATGCGGAAAAATTGGTGCTATGCGGAAAATATGGCTATTCGGAAAAACATACCTATTCGGAAAGATCAAGTCTATGCGGAAAAAGAGCACTGTTCGGAATATTTAAAATATTCCGAGTAAGGGAAAAGTCAAAAACCCTATTCGGAATATCTAGGATTCCGAATAAGGGAAGTATAAAATTGGCTATTCGGAAAGTTGGACAGATTCCGAATAAGGCAAACTGAAACTCACCTATTCGGAATATTTGCTCAGTTCGGAAAATCCTGGGAATCACGAACAGTAGCAGTAACAGCAAATTGAATCAATTCAAAATTAAACTAAATAAGTAAAAAGGTTTAACCAAATCAAACATAAATCATTTAAATACCATAAGTAATAAATCCCAACAACAAAAAACACTAAATCAACAACTTTTTAAGATCAAACTAGAATCAAAGAAAAACTTAAGAACTTGCAATAAAAATGGAGATGAACAAGATGAATGAAAAGATGGAATGGATTGATTAATTAGAAAAGTAACAAGAGTATTGATTCACACTTACAAGATTGAAAGAAAGATGAAAAATCACCAAACTCCCTAATGGAGTTGGTTATGAACGAACCTAAGATACTGGAAAAAGAAAAAATGAAGCTAACTCCCTAATTGTGTGAAGGGAAAAACTATTTATACTCCTAGTGGTTGGTTGGTGAGTGGGCTTTCTCCCTTTCTTCTTGTCTTCTCGTCTTTTCAGAAAAGTTGACGTTTTTTATTCTGATTCGAGATTTGTCGTCGATTAAATCCAACTCGTCTTTTAATTTTTTCGTTAAATAGACTCGAGTTTCTTCGATTTATGAAAATCTTCCGTCTTTAGTCCTTTCCTTCGATAAATCTTCGAATAGGCCCAGTGACTTCAAATCTTTTGCATCTCTTGGACAATAGACTTTATCTTGAGTCTTTTTCCTTGATAAATCCCGTGCAATCCCATGTTTTCTTTAATATTCATCCGGTTAGCTCTGAAAACACAATAAACACAAAAACCACGCATAATTCCAAACAAATGATATTAAACACGTGTTTTGGTCTTGTTTTAGCCAGAATTAAGTGGTAAAAGGATGGGTATTTACACACCTATAAAATGCCTCCTCTAACAACCCTAATTTACATTGCGTAGCGGAAATACACAATTGGGTGCTAGACACAAGCATCATCACACAAGGTATATTGAATGACTCCAAATAGAGACGTTTACACATAAATATAAACAACATTTTCATAAATGGTCTAAAACATAGATTTCAACCCAAATTGTACTGACACGGTACCAGAGTAAAGCGTTTAGTCCCCATGGATCTCGACCAACAACCAACAAGTTTAGTACAGTACATCAACATAAAGTAAATTGTTCAACATTAAAAGGTAGAAACAATTTAGACCAACATTCTTCCAAAAGCCAAGCCACAACCTCCACAACAAAGCTCCATGCTCCATCACTTTCTTATTACGTGAAATACATGCATAAAACGAGTCAACAATAAAGTTGAGTGAGACTATAGGTTTATCAAATCACATTTGAACACAAGAAGAAAAATAATCATAATCATTTATAGAATTGTCATACACACAATCTATATTCGAGGCTGTAATAATAATGATATTATTAAACAAACATTGTATTTAAGCTCATGACACCGACCCCTTAACCAAATAGTCACCCACACCAAATGCCAGCATGACTAGAATAAAACCATTGCCCCTCTAGGGTATCAGTTGCTAGAATACCACAATCTTATTCATGTAAAATTATCCTTCCCAGCGGGTTACTCAACGTAATGCCCTGGTCTCAGATAGGGTGGTCAACCCAATAGTACAATCATTAGAATAAGCGGCTATTACCGACTCACAACATCAAGTCAGAAGATAGTTAACGGCTCATGTATTTAGGGTCTTTAGCAACAAGTTACTCAATACAATGAAATCAACTTTAGGCAACATTCGGGTCCAACAATTACTCATGACTTGTGTTCATTTATTTTCAAATAGCATGTATCCCCCTCGCGGGTACTAAAATCATTAAAACGAGTAGAAAGCGAGGCTATAGACTCACCTTAGTATCAGAGATCTAGCGAGATGATCGTCGACGATAATGGATGCCTTTCAAACACGAGAACCGCTACCTATCAAATAAGGCGCGTTCGTTAAATAATGACTCGAGAAATAAATCATACATAACAACATCAAACTCAAACTCATAAAGTCACGATAAACTCGAGTGAAAAACGATATAAATAACTTCATCATACTTTACTACACATTTACTTAACCATTTTACACTTTTTACAAAGTCCACCGGTACATACTACATGTACTAGCTTATTTACCCCTTTTAAACTCGTCAACCGTTTATGAAACTACTCGATAAACTAACTTACTATATATAGAAAGTCATCATAAAAGTTTATCAAATGAAATTACTTTTAAAGTACTTTACCCAACTCATTTTCAAACTACAATATCCGGACAGATTTACGTTAATTTTTCATACAACCGTTTTAACTTATTTAAACGAATCCGTTTACAAAACCGACACCCGGGTTTTAAAGTAAACTCAACCTAATAAGTAAACACCTCATTATCAGTAGGTTACATTTTTCAAAACATCCATTTAGATTCCCCGAGATTCGATCTAAATATCGACAACAACTATTTGTAGTGTCGATACTCGTCTCCCGGTACACGATCATTCAAAACATCATAACTTCGCGCTCGTTTGGAGCTAGAAGCTATACCTTATATCAAATCGAAGCTAAGAAAATTATCTACAACCCTAGGCTATAAGTTAAGCCCTTTTCAAAACATAAAAATTCGGATTTCACACTTTACTTACTGTTGTAAAATGACTACTCAAAACTTGTACAAAATCAAATTTTTGATAAAAACCAACCATGAAAATGATCATTACTATACCCTAATATCATCATACATCAACCATAACATCAAAATCATAATCAAAATAAAAATCTTAAGATTAAAATGAAGTTTCAAACAAGATTTTCTAGCAAGAACACCATGGAACATCATGAAAAGGACATGCATGATCATAACTCCTACCTACCAACATCAAGAAAAACAATGTGCTTGCATGTATGGATTTCTTACACCAAAATGATCCTTGATCAAATATAAGATTGGGTCTTGTGTTAGTTTAGCTTTAATCGACCTCAAACTCAAGATAATTTGAAGTTTGAATGTGTTTTGGGGTTGTGGTGGGTTTCAGCAAACACAAGAGAGAGAGAGAGTGATGATGAAATTTTTAAAATGAAAAATGGAAGTGTGTGTGTTTGTTTGTGGTTTATATATAGTGGGGTAGGGACCAAAGCTGTAATTTGGCAATAGTTGTGGCTAAAAATGTAAATAGTTAGCTAAAAAGCGGGAAATAACTATTAGTAAATTTTCAAAATATTTACGGGGCTCGGGTTTTATAAAGATACTTTTAAAAATTTAAAACGTACCTCAAAAATAATAATATCGACTCTCGACTCAACTTAACACGTCTTTTAAAATAAAACCTCAAAAGAAATAAAAAAATCGAACAACCGACAATAAAACGTAAAATATTTGGCATCCATCGACATCACGCTTGCTAATACTCCTTATACTTAATAAATATTAAATATAGACCTTCCAACATCGGTTGAAACTTAAACCTCCAAAAATAAATATCGTTCAAACTCATCCAAAAATTTCAAAAATAATCGTAAAATAAGATTAAGCAATGACCTCGATTTTTGGGTTGTCACATCCCCCCTTTCTTAAAAGAAGCGACGTTCGCGGCGCTTAATCCTTCCTAAACAAATGAGGATACTTGTCCTTAAAGAAATCCTCACGTTCCCACGTAAAATCTGGCCCACGTCTAGAGTTCCACCTCACCTTCACAATCAGAATTCTACTATGCTTCAACTTCTTAACTTCTCTATCAATTATCTCTACAGGTTCCTCTATAAAATACAACTTATCATCAAGTTGAATTTCCTCCAATGGAATCACCACATCCCTTTCAGCTAAACACTTCTTCAAATTAGACACATGAAAAGTATTATGAATAGCCTTAAGCTCATCAGGCAATTCTAACTTATAAGCCACCAATCCAATCCTTTGGATAATCCTAAATGGTACAATATATCTCGGGCTCAACTTTCCTCTCTTTCCAAAACGAATTACTCCTTTCCATGGAGATACTTTCAACATAACCATGTCTCATACTTCAAATCCCACGGTTTCCTTATGTTATCAGCATAACTCTTTTGTCTACTTCTGGCAGATAATAAACGCTTCTTAATTTGCACAATCTTTTCAGTCGTCTCAAATATCATTTCAGCCCCACTCAATTGACTTTCTCCTACCTCACTCCAACACACTGAGATCTACACTTACGTCCATACAAAGCTTCAAATGGAGCGGCTTTAATACTTGAATGATAACTATTATTTTACGAAAATTCAACCAACGACAAATGCTTATCCCAACCATTTCCAAAATCAATCACACATGCACGAAGCATATCCTCTAACATTTGAATCGTTCTTTTACTTTGTCCATCAGTTTCTGGATGATATGTTGTAATCAAACATAACTCCGTTCCTATCGCTTTCTGAAAAGACTTCCAAAATTCTGAAGTAAACCTACTATCACGATCATAAATTATCGACAAAGGCACACCATGTCGACAAACAATCTCCTCCACATACACGGTTGTTAACCTCTCCATACTATCTGTCTTCTTCATTGGCAAAAAGTGAGCAGACTTAGTCAGTCTATCTACAATCACCCATATCATATCACTACCATTTGCAGTCCTTGGCAAACCTGTCATAAAAGCCATTGTAATCTTCTCCCATTTCCACTCAGGAATCTCAGGTTGCACTAATAATCCCGACGGTTTCTTATGTTCAGCCTTCACCTTCGCACAGGTTAAACACTTATTAACATACTGTTCTATATCTGCCTTCATATTCGGCCACCAATAAACATTCTTAAGATCTTGATACATCTTGTCCGATCCAGGATGTACTAAATACTTGGACTTATGAGATTCATTCATAACCAAATCTCGCACCCCTAACGAATCTTTCTCGGACGGACACAACGGTAACCAAATCCTATTCTTAAAATACCTCAATCCATTTGGCCTCACTTCAAACAATGGTTTCAACATTCTACCTAAATTTTCTGCCTCAACGTTCACTTCCTTCAAACCATTATTTTGGGCTTTCAATATCGCTTCTGTCAAATCAACACATTCCAACATCAACTCTTATAGACTTATCTCTTTCATTTCTACTAAGTGCATCAGCTACCACATTCGCTTTACCAGGATGGTAACGAATCTCGCAATCAAAATCACTCAGCAACTCAACCCATCTCCTTTGCCTCATATTCAATTCCTTTTGATCCAAAATATATTGCAAACTCTTATGATCAGTGAAAACCACACACTTGGTGCCATACAAGTAGTGTCTCCACAACTTCAAAGCAAAAATCACAGCCCCAAGTTCTAAATCATGCGTAGTGTAATTCTCTTCATGCTTCCTTAATTGTCTAGATGCATACGCTATTACTTTCTCCCTTTGCATCAATACATCCCCAAATCCTTTATGAGACGCGTCACAGTACAATACAAAATCCTCAGATCCTTATGGCAAAGACAATATCGTCGCAAAACACAACTTATCCTTCAACATACTAAATGCAGATTCCTCTTCCAATCCCCATTCAAACACTCGATTCTTTTCTGTAAGCTTAGTCAACGGCTTAGCAATTAACGAAAACTTCTCAATAAACCTTCTATAATACCCAGCCAAACCAAGAAATTGGCGAACTTCAGTCGGCGTCTTCGGCACTGACCAATCCTTAATTGCCTCAATCTTAGCAGGATCCACACGAAGACCTTCACTATCAATCACGTGCCCCAAAAATTCGCACTGATTTCAACCAAAATTCACACTTAGAGAATTTCGCATATTACTTCTCCTTTTTTAACAATTCCAAAATTGTTCTCAAATGCTTCTCATGTTCCTCTTCACTCTTGGAATAAACGAGAATATCATCAATGAATACGATAACAAACTCATCCAAATACGGCTTACATACACGATTCATCAAATCCATAAATATAGCAGACACATTTGTTAATCCAAAAGGCATCACTTGAAATTCGAAATGTCCATATCGAGTACGGAAAGCTGTTATAGGAATATCTTCTTCCCTAACTCTTAGTTGATGATACCCAGACCTCAAATCGATCTTCGAGTATACACTAGATCCTTGCAACTGATCAAACAAATCATCAATCCTCGGCAGTGGATATCGATTCTTGACAGTCAATTTGTTAAGTTCTCTATAATCAATACACATTCTAAAAGAACCATCTTTCTTCCGAACAAACAAAACAGGCGCACCTCACGTCGACGAACTCGGTCTATTAAATCCCTTATCCATCAATTCCTTCAAATGATCAGATAATTCTTTCATCTCAGATGGAGCTAAACGATACAGTGCACGAGCAACTGGAGCATCACCCGACACTAAATCAATACAAAACTCCACTTCACGATGCGGCGGTAATCCTGGTAATTCCTCAGGGAAAACCTCAGGATACTCTCTAATCACAGGCACATCCTCCAATTTCCTTTCATTCACACCATCATTACTTATCTGTGCAAGAAACACATCACAACCTGCTTCTATATAGCTCATCATCTTTAAACAAGAAACAACTCTCAAACGAGACGTACATTCATCACCTTTCACAGTCAATACCCTATTCCTTAGCGGTATCTGAACTAATCTTTCTCCACAAACAATTACTGCACCATTACCACCTAACCAGTCCATCCCAACAATCACGTTAAAAGATCCTAATTCTATAGGCATCAAATCAATACTAAACACATAATTACCTAACTTCAAGGAACAACCTTTCAGTATAGAACTAGTGCTTACAACCTTACCATCAGCTAACTCCACATTATAACTAGTTGTTGGAAATACGTTTTTCCCAATAAAGTCTCGGTCACATCTTAGTTAGCATAGATCACGAGTTATAGACTATTTAGAACTTTGTAACTTGGAGCGACCTCCCTTAGGGGGAGATTGTTGGAAATACGTTTTACGTATTTATGAAGGATCGGTCGCTCCAACGATAATTATGTAACGGGCTCGTGATCTATTTATCTTATGTATAGTCCATATAGCCCACATGTAGGGTGGGCTATATATATCCCCTCCTAGCATGTTAGGAGGGGTTGTTGATTATCATTTCAAACATTAATCATATCCATCTTCACTTTCTCTCTCTAATTCTCTCCCTTCTCTCCTTTCTCTCTCTAATCCCTCATCTCATTCCTTCATCTCTTTATGTTTATCATCTAAATCAACCATCCAAATCCATCAAATCCATGATATAGAATAGGCCATTAATCTCGTAGACCTTCAATTGGTATCAAGAGCCAAGGTTTGATTGGTTTATTCTTCTTTTATTTCTTTTTTGATTTTGGTGGGTTTTTGATTTAATCATGCTTAAACTTTAAAAAGTTTGTATTTTTTATAAAAAGTTTGTGTTTTTATGTGTTAAATCATATCAAATCTTCAAATTTACTTACTTTTTAGATAAAAAATCACAAATTTTTATATAAAAATCAAAAATTTCTTTATCAAATCTTAAAAAGTTTGTGTTTTTATAAAAAGTTGGTGTTTTTTTTATAAAAGTTTGTGTTTTTCTCCTTTTAATTTTGTATTTTTTTGATTAAATCCTTCTATTTTGATTGCCTTTTTTGTTTAAATTTCTTAAATTGAACTTTTAATTTTATTTCCTTTTTTTATTTTTATTATTTTTAATTTTTTTTAATCAGTTTTGCCACTTTAATTTTTCTATTATTAGTTTTCTAAATTTTTTATCAATTTCATCCTTTTTATTTTTTAATTTTTGTTTTTTTATTAGTTTTCTTTAAGTTTTTATAATCAGTTTTTTTTATATAATCAAGTTAAATTTTCTATATACCAGTTTTTATATATATAATTTTTTATTATATCTGGGTTTCGTGTCTGTCCAGTTGTCCAATACCAGTCCTTCAGTCCTTTATCATCAAGGTTATCAAGTTTTTCATCATATCAGTCCGCTTCATCAAAAATATCAGTCCTTTATAAATTTGGTCTGTTTTTCAAATATATCTATCTGCTTCATCAAGTTCCGGGTGAACAAAACATCCGGACGAAAAAAAAGAAGTTCCGAACGAAACAAAGTTCCGAACGAAACAAAGTTCCGAACGAAACAAAGTTCCGAACGAAACAAAGTTCCGAACGAAACAAAGTTCCGATTCGGAACTGTTCCGAACGAAACAAAGTTCCGAACGAAACAAAGTTCCGAACGAAACAAAGTTCCGAACGAAACAAAGTTCCGAACGAAACAAAGTTTCGAACGAAACAAAGTTCCGTTTCGGAACTCTTCCGAACGAAGCATCCAAATTCAAACTCAACGGGTCTTAAAACAAACAAAAACTCTCAACTCAAAACTCACCCCCTAGACTCGGACGACTCGAACTGACATCAACATCAAACATCTCTCGACGTCAAACACCTCTCGTTTCATACTTACACCCTCGACTTCTAACCACTCCCTCACTCACATCTCAAAACCTTTCTCGACTCACGAACCTTTACCAAATCAAACTGTGACTCACAACCATCTAAACAAACTCTCAAACCCATCCAAACCCTCTCATCTCTTGTATTACTCACTCAATACACCCGCCTAATCCAACATCCACCCTAGACTCTGACAAGACCCTCGCCTACTCTCAAACTGTCACACCCTCTCACCCCGACACCCTTACACCCATCATTCAAGATCTCAGTTTAAACAAACATCATCGATCCACGACTCGTACCCAAAAATAAAACAACTCTCGGACTCACCACTCGACACTAGACTAGAAAGACACGACAGATGAAGAGAAAGATTGTGATTCGACAGTATTAGAAACCCTACCCGAGACCATTTGAATGATCTTGTTGACGAAATCTTGATTCTTCGTTATTAATGGGTTTAGAAAATCAAGTGTTGTGAATCTGGAAAGTAACGGAGGTTGGGATTGATAGATGATGTAGATTAGGTTCTTGTGTTATTCAGATAGAAAGTGGGGCGTGTTTAATAAGATGGTGATGAGATTGGATTGAGATAATCTTGTTGTTGTTGGCTAAGACTGGTTTAAAGAAAAATGGGGGCGACGTTAACAAGATAAAAGAGAGAGGCGGAGGTATCATTGGGAGATACAAGATGTGATTAGGGTTGTGAGGAGAGAGGGACAGTTATAACTGTGAGATTTGTGATTTAGTCAAACAAGAAGACGGAAATAACAAGAAATTTGTTATAGTAAGACACGCAGACACGTGTGTGGCCACGTGTGAGGATAATCTCAAGTTTATTTTCATTTTTTATTTTGAAAACTATTATTTTTTTGATATTCATTCTATTTTTGATAATCATTTCTTTGATTTTTATTTTTATTTTCATTTTTATTTTAATTTTATTTTAATTTTAATTTTATTTTATTTTTATTTCAAATTTTTCATTTTGAAAAACTTTATGATATTAAGTGTTAATCGTGACGTGACAAAGTGACAAAGTGACGTGTTAAGGTGACAAGATTTATTTGTTGACGGGTTTATTTTTTGAGTCAGACGAGGGAGTATTGGATTCCGATTTGTTTTATCAAACGGTTAAAAATTTCTTGAGCTGACAATAGAGGTATATCATCTATCGAGAATTATTAGAGTCATTTACGGATTTTTTGTTGGTTTGTCAAAACCCGAGAACTCAATTTTTCGTCGAACTTATCGTTCATCGATTTTCAATGGATTTCTTGATTTCGACATCGAACAAGGGTGAATTGCATCAAGTGCAAGCCAACGCTAGAGAAAGTGGTATAACATCATTTCAAATGCTTCAGTCTCATCTTGTCACTCTTTCACGGATTCAAGGAGGGAGCGAATTTGTGACCATCTTTGGTCAAGATCGTCATGTATTCATCGACTCAATGTTCACCACTTTGACCGAACTCGCCGAGCAACTCAGCCGTGACAACTTTAATCAATCTGCATCGTCACTTGCTTATAAGGCTCTTGTGACACAACTCACGCCTTTCCTCCAATTCAATATCATCAAGTCTGAAAGTTCAGTGATTTGCCAATCGTTTCTTCGAGATACACATACCGAGCTTCGAGTTTTTCGTGATACAATATTGAAACTCATGACCTCGGTCTCGTCTTCGATTTATGAAAGATCTCGACTTCAGTAAGGATATGATAATGGAGTGCAAGACTCTTCGATGCAAGAGGAAATTGGTCATACGATTGACAACTTGGAGCCTCACGATGACAAGAGCACGGAATCAGGAGGACAACATGATACCAGTGGCACGTCAGGGAATGTTCACGCGATCTCTCTTGATGACTCCTTACCCGTTTATGACGAAGATCCTGCAAACTTGGTACAATGTAATGTTGTTTATGATGTCTATGCTGATGATGCCGCATATTGAGCATTCTGAACCTAATCATGACAAACATGGGATGGAAAAGAGTGATAGCAATACCACTTCTGATTCATCCGATGTAAGTCATAATGGGGGAGAAAGTGTTCAAAATGCTAAACATCATGATAAATGCTTTTTAACTGCCTCGTTAACTGATTCTGATTCCAAGATTAAAGAGCTCGAAACGATCGTAGCTCGGCAATCAAAAGATCTTGAGGATGCCAAAATTGAATTTTCAAAGAAAACAAACAAATTTGAAACATACTTTGAAAAACTTGAAAAGTCAAACGTTGTTCTTGAAAGAAAATTGGATCAAACTGTTCTAGATTCTAAAGTTGAAAAGGATAATCTTTTGAAACAAATTCAACTGCTTGAATCTAAGTTGGCATCCCAAGATAGAGTGCTCAAAGAGAATGAGACGTTAAAGGCCCAAGTACAAGAAAAGGTCTTTGCTATAACTGCGTTGAAAAACGAGTTAAGGAAAAATAAAGGACCTAGTGTGGACACTAAGCTTGAAAAACCATCAATCTTGGGGAAACCGCCTACAAATCAGTTCGTCAGACAACCGATTGTCAGACAACCTAATGCATTTGGATCCGAGCGACCACAATCCTCGAGATCGCGGTTTGCCTCCCAAGTTGATTTGGGTCATATTTCTAGAACTGTCACTCCACCAACTAGGCCTAATGTGACTAAATCAGCTTTAGCAAGACCAAATCATATGATTGCCTCTAGTTTCCCTAAAAATACCAAGACCACGTCTAGAACTAGTTCAAATGACGTTTGCCATGAATCTGATCTTAGGGAAGCTAAGCAAAAGACACATGTAAGAGATAGGAATCTCAAACCTAGTCAGATGCCTTCTAGTTTACCCAACACTGCTAACCGTAGCATGTCCAATCCTAGGAGTATCAATCAATCATCTAGGGATTCTAGATCTTACTCGGACATTAAATATGCTACTTGTAAAACATGTAGAAAATGTGTCTTTACGGCAAATCATGATTCTTGTATCAAAAAATTGCTTAATGAGGTGAACTCCTGTGCTAGACTTAAATCCCAGTGGGTAGCTAAAATCAAACCTATTGGCAAAATGTGGCGCCCCACTGGTAGAACTTTCACTTTTGTAGGAAACGAGTGCCCTTTAACTAGGATAGTCTCTGATTCTACGAAGACTACTAGGGAGGAAATTGCAAAGGATGATACATCACTTAACCCTGAACTTAAGATTTTCTATAAAAGGAAACGTTTGCCAACTAAGACAAGTGAATCATCCCCTCAGGCCACCTCTGACACAAGAAAAGCCAACTGTGAACCCCCACGTGCTTCAAGAATAGATATCTCTAACCCATGCAAAAGTATACAAACTCCTAATGAGAATGCAGGTACAAAAGTTGATGTTCCAAAAGAACGAAGCGGTCCAATCGTTGTATACCGTTCAACTAAGGACACTCTTAGAGTTTGGTTGCTGAAGAAGCAGATATCAGAGAAACAAATGTCTCAGGGGATTCATGGTTAAGCTGCACTAGGACTTACAGTCATATAACAGACTGTAACTCGATCTTCAAAGACAGGAAAGTTCATCCCGATGATGACTTATCCTAACAACGAGAAATTCATTTTTCTCGGGCATGAGCTTATGTTAAAGACATTCCACGTTTTAAGCTCATGCACAAGGACTTATAGTCACTTCACAGACTATAACTCGCTCTTCAAAGAAAGGAAAGTTTATCGCCGATGGTAAACTTATCCTAACAACGAGAAATTAATTTTTCTCGAGCATGAGCTTATATCAAAAACATTCCAAGTTTTTAAGCTCATGCACAATGGCTCCTCGTTAAATGACAGACGACGACCCGGACTTCAGAGACAGGGAAGTTTATCTACGCAACGATAACTTACCCTCTTAACAAGAAATTAATTTTTCTTGGACACGAGCTTACCCTAAAACCATTCAAAGGTTTTAAGCTCGTGTAAATGGTTTATCATTAAATATCAAATGGTAACCCGTTCTTCAAATAAAGGAAAGTTTATCGCCGATGATAAACTTATCCTTACAACGAGAAATTAAATTTTCTCGGACACGAGCTTACATTAAAACCATTCAAAGGTTTTCAGCTCGTGTATATGACTTACAGTTAAATGTCAGACTGTAACTCGAACTTAAAATAAAGGAAAGCTTATCGTTTATGATAACTTATCCTCTTAACGAGAAATTCACCTTTCTCGGTCATGAGCTTGTATTAAAAAATTCGAATTTTTAAGCTCAGAAAGGAAAGTGTATCTTTTAAATAAGAGAACTTTTCCTCGTAACGAGAAATTAACCTTTCTCGGTCATGAGCTTTCCGTAAAAATAGTCAAAGTTTTCAAGCTCATGAACACGACTTCTAAGTAAATGTCAGCTTAGGACTCGTCCTTCAGATAAAAGGAAAGTTTATCGCCGATGGTAACTTATCCTTAACAACGGGAAGTTCACAACTTCTCGGACTTGAGCTCGCTTTTAAGATATTCAACATCTTAAGCTCAAGTAATTGTTTTTCAAAACTTTGAACACAATTTTTCGAGAATTTCTCAAAAGGTTTTTCTAAATCTTTCAAAATTGTGTGTTCAAAAATGTTTTGATAAAAAGAGCATGTCTTCTGGAATCGATAATATTTACGAACCTAGAAATGTCATTCAATAATGACACGGGGTTGTAAATAAAGTTCGAGCAGAAGTTCAAACTTTTAAAACATGCTCAAAATGGTTTGCTATTATTTCAGATAGCAACCCGCTTTTCATAATCAAGTCAAGCATTTCACCGGAAAGCTTTGACTCAACAACGGGAATTAATTTTCTCGGGGACGTGACGAGGTGACCAACATTCGTGAACAAGAACCATGTGAATCTCTCACATGATGTTCTCCATCATTCAGGTCCTACCTCGTAAATTGATAATCTTGTGAATTCATTATTATATATGATCTTTGCACGTAATAAATACCTTACACTTGTGTTTAAAAGGTATTTAATTTACGTTTCAGCACACCCTCATTAATTTGAGGGGGAGCTTGTGTAACTCATGAAGATAATTGGATTTGGATTTTTCTTCCCAAATTTTCTTAAAATGCTATTAAATCAATTGATATTAAAAACATCGATTGGGTTAATATTTTTAATATGGGGGAGAAAATGTGATTTAATATGGGATATGATCAATCATAAATGGTTTGACTTAACGTGATAGCTCATCCTGACATGTGCAAAATGTTTTCAGATATCGTAGCATATGTTAAGGGGGAGCAAAATGGATTTGCACTTCAAAGTGGAGTTCATGGTGACATACACTTACCCAAAAACATCTCTATTCACGACGGTGACGATTGTGGTGACATAAGGATGGTAGGATAGGTTAAAGTCCATTGATTTCTCTAGAACCGGAGGAATCTTCCCAAGGACATTCCATAGCTAGAAATAGTAGTCCTTAGGAAAGATGGAGAAAGATTGTGAACGTAGCTGAATGCCGACCAAGTACTTAAGTTAGCACTGGAACAATCACAACAAGGTGCTAGTTATGACGTATTGGTAAGCAATGAAGGGGTTGAAGAATGAAAAAGAATTGTAAAGATAAAGGGTGTAAAGAAAGAAGCCCTCCTTACAACTTTAGGCAGAAACCGGGTCAATACATATGCTATTGAGATCATTTTTGTTAATGATTCTCGATATTGAAGAAAGACGTCATGGACCCAGTGATGCAATGCACAACCCTTCCCAGCTAACTCAAATATCTCTCAAAAGGTATTTGTTTTAATCACATGGAGATCAACACATTATCTATTGATTTATTCACTCCGAATAAATTGGTATTGAAAAGGTGGCACTCCTCTCCATCCTCCGATCACTAAAAATCCAAAATGCACGATCGAGTCTAGAGCCATTTGAGATCATCAAATATCTCATTAGGACACACTTTCATTATTCCTTGCTTCTTCACACACTGTGAAAAGTAAGAAAGATCTTAAGAGTCCTACGCAAAATCTTCATGATCTTGCCTAAACATCCGAGTAATACGAAAGTATTTACAATGAAGATGGAAATCCTTCTTGAGCGAATATCAAAAAGCTCATGGTAGGTGACTTGTGCGATTCTTTATGAATCAAACTTGTGATAACTGGAAAGCAACAGTGGTTTAATTCTTAAATGAATTTAAACACGTTCCAGGCCTCTACGCAATATCTTAGTGATCTTGCCAGAACATTCAGAGTAATACTATTAAGTATTTACAGTGACGAATGGAAATCCTTCTAGTGTTAACATCAAACAGCACTTGGTAGGTAACTTGCAAGATTCTATATGAATCAAGCTAGTGACAACTGGAAAGCAACGATGGTGCGGTTCTTAATTGAACTTCACTTGTTCCAGGAACGTGAATTGACGGCTTCAAATCATGCGGATAATATTATCCAAATGATTCACTCTTTTCGTTCGCAGTCAGCTTTGGACGGTCGAGTAAAGAGAACGGGTTTACCCGCGAAATCTTGTCAAGGAGGTTCTTTATTGAAACTACCTGCCACAAGTACGATATTGAATATCGTCCAACGGTCTTCACCGACCGGAGGTAAAATGCTACCGAATTAGAATGAAATGTTCAAAGCCATTTCATCCGTGTATATTTTTTGTTGCTAACTGTCTTATGCAGCGTAACAAGAAGGTGGCATTGCGGTGTACAATCCAGAAGAAGTCGTCACCACATGCTTATACTACATACAATTAGTACTTCAACAAATTCAAGAAAGCCTGAAGGTCAAGTCTTCCGTTGTATCAAACTCTGAAGCTTTCAAGAATTTAAAAGTATAAGTATGTGGAACATGAAGTCACAAAGAGGCAAATATCACAAGTGAAGAATGCACAAGGTCAAGGCAAGGAAACATGCTCAAGACTAAAGTCAAAGATCACATCAAGCATATTTACAAGAACAAGATCGAAGACTCAAGCATAGATGCTAGGTTTAAGATTTTGTAAAAAGATGTGACCTCCCTTAGGGGGAGATTGTTGGAAATACGTTTTTCCCAATAAAGTCTCGGTCACATCTTAGTTAGCATAGATCACGAGTTATAGACTATTTAGAACTTTGTAACTTGGAGCGACCTCCCTTAGGGGGGGATTGTTGGAAATACGTTTTACGTATTTATGAAGGATCGGTCGCTCCAACGATAATTATGTAATGGGCTCGTGATCTATTTATCTTATGTATAGTCCATATAGCCCACATGTAGGGTGGGCTATATATATCCCCTCCTAGCATGTTAGGAGGGGTTGTTGATTATCATTTCAAACATTAATCATATCCATCTTTACTTTCTCTCTCTAATTCTCTCCCTTCTCTCCTTTCTCTCTCTAATCCCTCATCTCATTCCTTCATCTCTTTATGTTTATCATCTAAATCAACCATCCAAATCCATCAAATCCATGATATAGAATAGGCCATTAATCTCGTAGACCTTCACTAGTTGTCAATCTCACTGGTTCTCTATCCAATAGCTGACTGAATCTAACATCTACGAAACTTCTATCGGATCCAGAATCAAATAACACACTAGCATAACAAGAATCAAGTAAGAACGTACCAGTCACCACGTTCGGCCCTTGAGGTTTGTCAGCATCTCCCACGACATAGGCTGGAGCAGCAATCCCAGCAGCAACAGCAGCAACATTGCCTCCATGTCGTATGCCAACGCTCGGACAGTTACCCTGCTTATGTCCATGGCCTCCACATCCAGAACAGTAAACTACCTTGACAGCATTAGCCCCAGTGGCTACACCCTTGTTTCTACAATCTGCCATCTTATGTCCGGCCTTCCTACACTTGTTGCAAGCAGGTGGACAGATTCCAATAAGATACAGATTACACCGACCACACTTCAGATTCACCTTGTTACATTGATTTCCTGTAGCAGCACGAACACCATCATTCCTTCTCAAATTATATTGCTGATTCATATTCGGTCCTTGGTTATTGTTATTACGATAACCACCTCGATTCTGACCTTGGCATGAGTGTGCAACTTCCCACTTTCTCTTATTCCCTTCAGCAATACTATCCTTTCGATCCTGCAGCTTTACATCCATTAAAGCATGAGCCATTTGAATAGCTTCGTCAAATGACTTGGGTTTGGACGAAGTAGTTTCTCCATTGATATCACTAGATAAACCCCTAATATACTGCTTCATCTTCTTACGGTCATCAGCAAACGCATCAGGACACAACAAACATAAATCAGAAAACCTCCTCGTATAAGCTACAATATCATTGTTCCTCAGCACCAAATGCCTCAATTCATCTTCCAACTGACCTAACTCTTCCTCAGGACAAAACTTTGCAGTCAACAGTCCCTTAGTCACAGTCCATGTTCTAGCATTCGCTTCAACCAATCCTACAGTAGCTACTTGACTATTCCACCAACTCAACGCATCATCCTTAAAAGTAGCTACAACAAATTTCACCTTACTAGCTTCTGAACATCCACTGATTTCAAAAGTACTTTCAATCTTCTCAATCCACCTCCTTAATTCCAATGCACCACCAGTACCACGAAATTGGGTAGGTCCACATTTCATGAAACTAGCATAAGAACATTCCTTTTGAACCTGCTGAACAACAGCATTACCTCCAACTTGTCCTGCAGCATTTCCTGCTGCATGTTCATCAGCATTACCTCCAACCTGATTTTCAACATTCCCTCCAACCTGACCAGCAGCATTCCTATTCTCAGCCTCTTTGTTCCTCGTAGCACGTTCAGCTTCCAAAGCTCTAGCAATAGCTTGCTCAATCATGGTATTAACAGTAGTAGTCGTCAATTTAGGCGGCATGTTTACAGGAAACTAACCAAACAACAATTTAGTAAAGTCAGAAAAATGCCTCCCAACTCCTTCCTGCGTAACCATAACAGAAAAGAACAAGTAAGTATTCATATCAAGATAAGAAGAAGGATTTCTCTATTAAGATGTAACATGGATACTACATGCACCAACAACACAATTCACACAAGAACTAATAAGACAAATCATAAGTCATGAAGGTAATTTTGGATTGCTTTGGAAAATCTGCATAAAATTGTGACAAGTAATGTCACTACAATCCTTCATCACAACAACTTAAAGTCATTACGTTTCATCACAAACCAGAGTACGAGTCTACATAAGTTCTATTACAACATGGCTAAATAAAAACAACATAAAGAACTAAATATCATATCCCCGCAGCTTCTTGTACATCGGCTCGTCATCACTGCTCCTATCATCATCTTCAGATTCTTCCTCCACTTTTTCCTTCCCCTTACGACTACCCCCTTCACTCGGCTTCACCGACACTTGAGCTTCAACCTGATTCTACACATCACGAATCACAACACCTTGACTAGGAAAAGATCTCACCGGAAAACCCCACGCACTCAACCTAGCATTCCTTTCCTGCTCCCTACGCAACCTTTCAACTTGCCCACTCAAATTCAGCACCACAGATCTCAATCTAACAACTTCATCCATTTCCCTTGCCCTAACAAACTCTGATCTCCTCACACTACCAACAAACCTGTCAAACTTTTTCTCATTTTTCTCAAACCTCCTAATCACACGAGTCTCAACCAAATACCTTTCAAACAAAGACCTATCAAACTTTTTAAGAATACCATCATGAATAGATCGAGCACTAGCAGCCCTACTCGACTCAACAGGAACATCACCCCTAGCAAATGCAATCCCACGCAAACTACTGATATAAGCATCACAAGTAGGAGTCGTAGAACGAACAACCGGTCGCTGACAATCTGGAACAGTCTTAGGCACAACATTGACCATTGGAGCATAACTACCTTGTATCAACTCAGGCTCTGTCTGACCAACTGCAGTAAATGGAATCCCATCATCTAAAAACTCAAAAGGCTCCTCATCGTCACTAGCACCAAAGTTATCTACTTCCTCACCATCCACAACATTAGTCAAATCAATCCAGCCATCCTCACGAGGTTAACCAGCCATTTTCTACAATTATAAGGGTTCAAGGATACTTAAGGTCATCGTTAATAAAATAATAATTAATATACAATGCTCATGCAAATGTCATACATTATCCATGCTATGCAACACAATGCAAATGAGGTTTATGCAATGCTCGCAAAAAAATAAATATGATACTGACAAGCACTCAGTGTACTTTCAATAATTCCAATACAATATCGTAGTATTTACTTAATAGATACTCGAGAAATCATTTCAACTATGAGGGATACATCTACAATGCAAAACAAAACTAAAAGCGATCTTACCGGAGCGTGTGTGCTTTTGAAGAATAAATACTTTCGACACCAAAGTTATAGTTTAGGACAATTTTCAAAATCAACCCAGTTCTCTATAACTTGCAGCTCTGATACCAATCTCTAACACCCCCAATTTACATTGCGCAACAGAAATACACAATTGGGTGCTAGACACAAGCATCATCACACAAGGTATATTGAACGACTCCAAATAGAGACGTTTACACATAAATATAAACAACATTTTCATAAATGGTCTAAAACATAGATTTCAACCCAAATTGGACTGACATGATACCAGAGTAAAGCGTTTAGTCCCCATGGATCTCGACCAACAACCAACAAGTTTAGTACAGTACATCAACATAAAGTAAATTGTTCAACATTAAAAGGTAGAAACAATTTAGACCAACATTCTTCCAAAAGCCAAGCCACAACCTCCACAACAAAGATCCATGCTCCATCACTTTCTTATTACGTGAAATACATGCATAAAACGAGTCAACAATAAAGTTGAGCGAGACTATAGGTTTATCAAATCACATTTGAACACAAGAAGAAAAACAATCATAATCATTTATAGAATTGTCGTACACACAATCTATATTCGAGGCTGTCATAATAATGATATTATTAAACAAACATTGTATTTAAGCTCATGACACCGACCCTTTAACCAAATAGTCACCCACACCAAATGCCAGCATGACTAGAATAAAACCATTGCCCCTCTAGGGTATCAGTTGCTAGAATACCACAATCTTATTCATGTAAAATTATCCTTCCCAGCGGGTTACTCAACGTAATGCCCTGGTCTCAGATAGGGTGGTCAACCCAATAGTACAATCATTAGAATAAGCGGCTATTCCCGACTCACAACATCAAGTCAGAAGATAGTTAACGGCTCATGTATTTAGGGTCTTTAGCAACAAGTTACTCAATACAATGAAATCAACTTTAGGCAACATTCGGGTCCAACAATTACTCCTGACTTGTGTTCATTTATTTTCAAATAGCATGTATCCCCCTCGCAGGTATTAAAATCATTAAAACGAGTAGAAAGCGAGGTTATAGACTCACCTTAGTATAAGAGATCTAGCGAGATGATCGTCGACGATAATGGATGCCTTTCAAACACGAGAACCGCTACCTATCAAATAAGGCGCGTTCGTTAAATAATGACTCGAGAAATAAATCATACATAACAACATCAAACTCAAACTCATAAAGTCACGATAAACTCGAGTGAAAAACGATATATATAACTTCATCATACTTTACTACACATTTAGTTAACCATTTTACACTTTTTACAAAGTCCACCGGTACATACTACATGTACTAGCTTATTTACCCCTTTTAAACTCGTCAACCGTTTATGAAACTACTCGATAAACTAACTTACTATATATAGAAAGTCATCATAAAAGTTTATCAAATGAAATTACTTTTAAAGTACTTTACCCAACTCATTTTCAAACTACAAAATCCGGACAGATTTACGTTAATTTTTCATACAACCGTTTTAACTTATTTAAACGACTCCGTTTACTAAACCGACACCCGGGTTTTAAAGTAAACTCAACCTAATAAGTAAACACCTCATTATCAGTAGGTTACATTTTTCAAAACATCCATTTAGATTCCCCGAGATTCGATCCAAATATCGACAACAACTATTTGTAGTGCCGATACTCGTCTCCCGGTACACGATCATTCAAAACATCATAACTTCGCGCTCGTTTGGAGCTAGAAGCTCTACCTTATATCAAATCGAAGCTAAGAAAATTATCTACAACCCTAGGCTATAAGTTAAGCCCTTTTCAAAACATAAAAATTCGGATTTCGCACTTTACTTACTGTTGTAAAATGACTACTCAAAACTTTTACAAAATCAACTTTTTGATAAAAACCAACCATGAAAATGATCATTACTATACCCTAATATCATCATACATCAACCATAACATCAAAATCATAATCAAAATAAAAATCTTAAGATCAAAATGAAGTTTCAAACAAGATTTTCTAGCAAGAACACCATGGATCATCATGAAAAGGCCATGCATGATCATAGCTCCTACCTACCAACATCAAGAAAAAAAATGTGCTTGCATGTAAGGATTTCTTACACCAAAATGATCCTTGATCAAATATAAGATTGGGTCTTGTGTTAGTTTAGCTTTAATCAACCTCAAACTCAAGATAATTTGAAGTTTGAATGTGTTTTGGGGTTGTGGTGGGTTTCGGCAAACACAAGAGAGAGAGAGAGAGTGATGATGAAAATTTTAAAATGAAAAATGGAAGTGTGTGTGTTTGTTTGTGGTTTATATATAGTGGGGTAGGGACAAAAGCTGCAATTTGGCAATAGTTGTGGCTAAAAATGTAAATAGTTAGCTAAAAAGCGGGAAATAACTATTAGTAAATTTTCAAAATATTTACGGGGCTCGGGTTTCATAAAGATACTTTTAAAAATTTAAAACGTACCTCAAAAATAATAATATCGACTCTCGACACGTCATTTAAAATAAAACCTCAAAAGAAATAAAAAAATCGAACAACCGACAATAAAACGTAAAATATTTGGCATCCATCGACATCACGCTTGCTAATACTCCTTATACTTAATAAATATTAAATATAGACCTTCCAACATCGGTTGAAACTTAAACCTCCAAAAATAAATATTGTTCAAACTCATCCAAAAATTTCAAAAATAATCGTAAAATAAGATTAAGCAATGACCTTGATTTTTGGGTTGTCACATCCCCCCCTTCTTAAAAGAAGCGACGTTCGCGGCGCTTAATCCTTCCTAAACAAATGAGGATACTTGTCCTTAAAGAAATCCTCACGTTCCCACGTAAACTCTGGCCCACGTCTAGAGTTCCATCTCACCTTCACAATCAGAATTCTACTATGCTTCAACTTCTTAATTTCCCTATCCATTATCTCTACAGGTTCCTCTATAAAATGCAACTTATCATCAAGTTGAATTTCCTCCAATGGAATCACCACATCCCTTTCAGCTAAACACTTCTTCAAATTAGACACATGAAAAGTATTATGAATAGCCTTAAGCTCATCAGGCAATTCTAACTTATAAGCCACAAATCCAATCCTTTGGATATTCCTAAATGGTACAATATATCTCGGGCTCAACTTTCCTCTCTTTCCAAAATGAATTACTCCTTTCGATGGAGATACTTTCAACATAACCATGTCTCATACTTCAAACTCCAACGGTTTCCTTATGTTATCAGCATAACTCTTTTGTCTACTTCTGGCAGATAACAAACGCTTCTTAATTTGCACAATCTTTTCAGTCGTCTCAAATATCATTTCAGGCCCAGTCAATTGACTTTCTCCTACCTCACTCCAACACACTGAGATCTACACTTACGTCCATACAAAGCTTCAAATGGAGCGGCTTTAATACTTGAATGATAACTATTATTTTACGAAAATTCAACCAATGGCAAATGCTAATCCCAACCATTTCCAAAATCAATCACACATGCACGAAGCATATCCTCTAACATTTGAATCGTTCTTTCACTTTGTCCATCAGTTTCTGGATGATATGTTGTACTCAAACATAACTCCGTTCCCATCGCTTTCTGCAAAGACTTCCAAAATTCTGAAGTAAACCTACTATCACCATCATAAATTATCGACAAAGGCACACCATGTCGACAAACAATCTCCTTCACATACACGGTTGTTAACCTCTCCATACTATCTGTCTTCTTCATTGGCAAAAAGTGAGCAGACTTAGTCAATCTATCTACAATCACCCATATCATATCATTACCATTTACAGTCCTTGGCAAACCTGTCACAAAATCCATTGTAATCTTCTCCCATTTCCACTCAGGAATCTCAGGTTGCACTAATAATCCCGACGGTTTCTTATGTTCAGCTTTCACCTTCGCACAGGTTAAACACTTATTAACATACTGTTCTATATCTGCCTTCATATTCGGCCACCAATAAACTTTCTTAAGATCTTGATACATCTTGTCCGATCCAGGATGTACTGAATACTTCGACTTATGAGATTCATTCATAACCAAATCTCGCACCCCTAACGAATCATTCTCGGACGGACATAACGGTAACCAAATCCTATTCTTAAAATACCTCAATCCATTTGGCCTCACTTCAAACAATGGTTTCAACATTCTACCTAAATTTTCTGCCTCAACGTTCTCTTCCTTCAAACCATTAGTTTGGGCTTTCAATATCGCTTCTGTCAAATCAACACTTTCCAACATCAACTCTTATAGACTTATCTCTTTCATTTCTACTAAGTGCATCAGCTACCACATTCGCTTTACCAGGATGGTAACGAATCTCGCAATCAAAATCACTCAGCAACTCAACCCATCTCCTTTGCCTCATATTCAATTCCTTTTGATCCAAAATATATTGCAAACTCTTATGATCAGTGAAAACCACACACTTGGTGCCATACAAGTAGTGTCTCCACAACTTCAAAGCAAAAATCACAGCCCCAAGTTCTAAATCATGCGTAGTGTAATTCTCTTCATGCTTCCTTAATTGTCTCGATGCATACGCTATTACTTTCTCCCTTTGCATAAATACATCCACAAATCCTTTATGAGACGCGTCATAGTACACTACAAAATCCTCAGATCCTTCTGGCAAAGACAATATCAGCACAAAACACAACTTATCGTTCAACATACTAAATGCAGATTCCTCTTCCAATCCCCATTCAAACACTCGATTCTTTTCTGTAAGCTTAGTCAACGGCTTAGCAATTAACAAAAACTTCTCAATAAACCTTCTATAATACCCAGCCAAACCAAGAAATTGGCGAACTTCAGTCGGCGTCTTTGGCACTGACCAATCCTTAATTGCCTCAATCTTAGCAGGATCCACACGAAGACCTTCACTATCAATCACGTGCCCCAAAAATTCGCACTGATTTCAACCAAAATTCACACTTAGAGAATTTCGCATATTACTTCTCCTTTTTTAACAATTCCAAAATTGTTCTCAAATGCTTCTCATGTTCCTCTTCACTCTTGGAATAAACGAGAATATCATCAATGAATACGATAACAAACTCATCCAAATACGGCTTACATACACGATTCATCAAATCCATAAATATAGAAGACACATTTGTTAATCCAAAAGGCATCACTTGAAATTCGAAATGTCCATATCGAGTACGGAAAGCTGTTATAGGAATATCTTCTTCCCTAACTCTTAGTTGATGATACCCAGACCTCAAATCGATCTTCGAGTATACACTAGATCCTTGCAACTGATCGAACAAATCATCAATCCTCGGCAGTGGATACCGATTCTTGACAGTCAATTTGTTAAGTTCTCTATAATCATTACACATTCTAAAAGAACCATATTTCTTACGAACAAACAAAACATGCGCACCCCACGTCGAAGAACTCGGTCTAATAAATCCCTTATCCATCAATTCCTTCAATTGATCAGATAATTCTTTCATCTCAGATGGAGCTAAACGATACAGTGCACGAGCAACTGGAGCATCACCCGACACTAAATCAATACGAAACTCCACTTCACGATGCGGCGGTAATCCTGGTAATTCCTCAGGGAAAACCTCAGGATACTCTCTAATCACAGGCACATCCTCCAATTTCCTTTCATTCACACCATCATTACTTATCGGTGCAAGAAACACATCACAACCTGCTTCTATATACCTCATCATCTTTAAACAAGAAACAACTCGCAAATGAGACGTACATTCATCACCTTTCACAGTCAATACCCTATTCCTTAGTGGTATCTGAACTAATCTTTCTCCACAAAAAATTACTGCACCATTACCAACTAACCAGTCCATCCCAACAATCACGTCAAAAGATCCTAATTCTATAGGCATCAAATCAATACTAAACACATATCTACCTAACTTCAAGGAACAACCTTTCAGTATAGAACTAGTGCTTACAACCTTACCATCAGCTAACTCCACATTATAACTAGTTGTCAATCTCACTGGTTCTCTATCCAATAGCTGACTGAATCTAACATCTACGAAACTTCTATCGGATCCAGAATCAAATAACACACTAGCATAACAAGAATCAAGTAAGAACGTACTAGTCACCACGTTCGGCGTTGAGGTTTGTCAGCATCTCCCACGACATAGGCTGGAGCAGCAATCCCAGCAGCAACAGCAGCAACATTGCCTCCCTGTCGTATGCCAACGCTCGGACAGTTACCCTGCTTATGTCCACGGCCTCCACATCCAGAACAGTAAACTACCTTGACAGCATTAGCCCCAGTGGCTACACCCTTGTTTCTACAATCTGCCATCTTATGTCCGGCCTTCCTACACTTGTTTCAAGCAGGTGGACAATTTCCAATATGATACAGATTACACCGACCACACTTCGGATTCACCTTGTTACCTTGATTTCCTGTAGCAGCACGAACACCATCATTCCTTCTCAAATTATATTGTTGATTCCTATTCGGTCCTTGGTTATTGTTATTACGATAACCACCTCGATTCTGCCCTTGGCATGAGTGTGCAACTTCCCACTTTCTCTTATTCCCTTCAGCAATACTATCCTTTCGATCCTGCAGCTTTACATCCATTAAAGCATGAGCCATTTGAACAGCTTCATCAAATGACTTGGGTTTCGACGAAGTAGTTTCTCCATTGATATTACTAGATAAACCCCTAATATACTGCTTCATCTTCTTACGGTCATCAGCAAACGCATCAGGACACAACAAACATAAATCAGAAAACCTCCTCGTATAAGCTACAATATCATTGTTCCTCAGCACCAAATGCCTCAATTCATCTTCCAACTGACCTAACTCTTCCTCAGGACAAAACTTTGCAGTCAACAGTCCCTTGGTCACAGTCCATGTTCTAGCATTCGCTTCAACCAATCCTACAGTAGCTACTTGACTATTCCACCAACTCAACGCATCATCCTAAAAAGTAGCTACATCAAATTTCACCTTACTAGCTTCTGAACATCCACTGATTTCAAAAGTACTTTCAATCTTCTCAATCCACCTCCTTAATTCCAATGCACCACCAGTACCACGAAATTGGGTAGGTCCACATTTCATGAAACTAGCATAAGAACATTCCTTTTGAACCTGCTGAACAGCAGCATTACCTCCAACTTGTCCTGCAGCATTTCCTCCTGCTTGTTCATCAGCATTACCTCCAACCTGATTTTCAACATTCCCTCCAACCTGACCAGCAGCATTCCTATTCTCAGCCTCTTTGTTACTCGTAGCACGTTCAGCTTCCAAAGCTCTAGCAATAGCTTGCTCAATCATGGTATTAACAGTAGTAGTCGTCAATTTAGGCGACATGTTTACAGGAAACTAACCAAACAACAATTTAGTAAAGTCAGAAAAAGGCCTCCCAACTCCTTCTTGCGTAACCATAACAGAAAAGAACAAGTAAGTATTCATATCAAGATAAGAAGAAGGATTTCTCTATTAAGATGTAACATGGATACTACATGCACCAACAACACAATTCACACAAGAACTAATAAGACAAATCATAAGTCATGAAGGTAATTTTGGATTGCTTTGGAAAATCTGCATAAAATTGTGACAAGTAATGTCAATACAATCCTTCATCACAACAACTTAAAGTCATTACGTTTCATCACAAACTAGAGTACGAGTCTACATAAGTTCTATTACAACATGGCTAAATAAAAACAACATAAAGAACTATATATCATATCCCCGCAGCTTCTTGTACATCGGCTCGTCATCACTGTTGCTATCATCATCTTCAGATTCTTCCTCCATTTTTTCCTTCCCCTTACGACTACCCCCTTCACTCGACTTCACCGACACTTAGGAGTCGAAGAACGAACAACCGGTCGCTGACAATCTGGAACAGTCTTAGGCACAACATTGACCCTTGGAGCATAACTACCTTGTATCAACTCAGGCTCTGTCTGACCAACTTCAAAAAATGAAATCCCATCATCTAAAAACTCAAAAGGCTCCTCATCGTCACTAGCACCAAAGTTATCTACTTCCTCACCATCCACAACATTAGTCAAATCAATCCAGCCATCCTCACGAGGTAAACCAACCATTTTCTACAACTATAAGGGTTCAAGGATACTTAAGGTCATCGTTAATAAAATAATAATTAGTATACAATGCTCATGCAAATGTCATACATTATCCATGCTATGCAACACAATGCAAATGAGGTTTATGCAATGCTCGCAAAAAAATAAATATGATACTGACAAGCACTCAGCGTACTTTCAATAATTCCAATACAATATCGTAGTATTTACTTAATAAATACTCGAGAAATCATTTCAGCTATAAGGGATACATCTACAATGCAAAACAAAACTAAAAGCGATCTTACCGGAGCGTGTGTGCTTTTGAAGAATAAATACTTTCGACACCAAAGTTATAGTTTAGGACAATTTTCAAAATCGACCCAGTTCTATATAACTTGCAGCTCTGATACCAATCTCTAACACCCCCAATTTACATTGCGCAGCAGAAATACACAATTGGGTGCTAGACACAAGCATCATCACACAAGGTATATTGAACGACTCCAAATAGAGACGTTTACACATAAATATTAACAACATTTTCATAAATGGTCTAAAACATAGATTTCAACCCAAATTGTACTGACACGATACCAGAGTAAAGCGTTTAGTCCCCATGGATCTCGACCAACAACCAACAAGTTTGGTACAGTACATCAACATAAAGTAAATTGTTCAACATTAAAAGGTAGAAACAGTTTAGACCAACATTCTTCCAAAAGCCAAGCCACAACCTCCACAGCAAGCTCCATGCTCCATCACTTACTATTACCTAAAATACATGCATAAAACGAGTCAACAATAAAGTTGAGCGAGACTATAGGTTTATCAAATCACATTTGAACACAAGAAGAAAAACATTCATAATCATTTATAGAATTGTCGTACACACAATCTATATTCAAGGCTGTAATAATAATGATATTATTAAACAAACATTGTATTTAAGCTCATGACACCGACCCCTTAACCAAATAGTCACCCACGCCAAATGCCGGCATGACTAGAATAAAACCATTGCCCCTCTAGGGTATCAGTTGCTAGAATACCACAATCTTATGCACGTAAAATTATCCTTCCCGGCGGGTTACTCAACGTAATGCCCTGGTCTCAGATAGGGTGGTCAACCCAATAGTACTATCATTAGAATAAGCGGCTATTCCCGACTCGCAACATCAAGTCAGAAGATAGTTAACGGCTCATGAATTTAGGGTCTTCAGCAACAAGTTACTCAATACAATGAAATCAACTTTAGGCAACATTCGGGTCCAACAATTACTCATGACTTTTGTTCATTTATTTTCAAATAGCATGTATCCCCCTCGCGGGTATTAAAATCATTAAAATGAGTAGAAAGCGAGGCTATAGACTCACCTTAGTATAAGAGAACTAGCGAGATGATCGTCGACGATAATAGATGCCTTCCAAACACGAGAACCGCTACCTATCAAATAAGGCGCGTTCGTTAAATAATGACTCGAGAAATAAATCATACATAACAACATAAAACTCAAACTCATAAAGTCAAGATAAACTCGAGAGAAAAACGATATAAATAACTTCATCATACTTTACTACACATTTACTTAACCATTTTACACTTTTTACAAAGTCCGCCGGTACATACTACATGTACTAGCTTATTTACCCCTTTTAAACTCGTCAACCGTTAATGAAACGACTCGATAAACTAACTTACTATATATATAAAGTTCTCATACAAGTTTATCAAATGAAATTACTTTTAAAGTACTTTACCCAACTCATTTTCAAACTACAAAATCCGGACTGATTTAGGTTAATTTTTCATACAACCGTTTTAACTTATTTAAACGACTCCGTTTACAAAACCGACACTCGGGTTTTAAAGTAAACTCAACCTAATAAGTAAACACCTCATTATCAGTAGGTTACATTTTTCAAAACATCCATTTAGAGTCCCCGAGATTCGATCCAAATATCGACAACAACTATTTGTAGTGCTGATACTCGTCTCCCGGTACACGATCATTCAAAAAATCATAACTTCGCGCTCGTTTGGAGCTAGAAGCTCTACCTTATATCAAATCGAAGCTAAGAAAATTATCTACAACCCTAGGCTATAAGTTAATCCATTTTAAATACATAAAAATTCGGATTTCACACTTTACTTACTGTTGTAAAAATGACTACTCAAAACTTGTACAAAATCAACTTTTTGATAAAAACCAACCATGAAAATGATAATTACTATACCCTAATATCATCATACATCAACCATAACATCAAAATCATAATCAAAATAAAAATCTTAAGATGAAAATGAAGTTTCTAAAAAGATTTTCTAGCAAGAACACCATGGATCATCATGAAAAGGCCATGCATGATCATAGCTCCTACCTACCAACATCAAGAAAAAAAAAATGTGCTTGCATGTAAGGATTTATTACACAAAAATGATCCTTGATCAAATATAAGATTAGGTCTTGTGTTAGTTTAGCTTGAATCAACCTCAAACTCAAGATAATTTGAAGTTTGAATGTGTTTCAGGGTTGTGGTGGGTTTCGGCAAACACAAGAGAGAGAGAGAGTGAGGATGAAATTTTTAAAATGAAAAATGGAAGTGTGTGTGTTTGTTTGTGGTTTATATATAGTAGGGTAGGGACCAAAGTTGCAATTTGGCAATAGTTGTGGCTAAAAATGTAAATAGTTAGCTAAAAGCGTGAAATAACTATTAGTAAATTTTCAAAATATTTACGGGGCTCGGGTTTCATAAAGTTACTTTTAAAAATTTAAAACGTAACTAAAAAATAATAATATCGACTCTCGACTCAACTTAACACGTCATTTAAAATAAAACCTCAAAAATAATAAAAAATCGAACAACCGACAATAAAACGTAAAATATTTGGCATCCATCGACATCACGCTTGCTAATACTTCTTATACTTAATAAATATTAAATATAGACCTTCCAACATCGGTTTAAACTTAAACCTCCAAAAATAAATATCGTTCAAACTCATCCAAAAATTTCAAAAATAATCGTAAAATAAGATTAAGCACTGACCTCGATTTTTGGGTTGTCACACCTCCCTTACCCGGGAACAAGAACTGTTAAAGTTATTGAATTGCCTGAATGTATAAATAGATCTATTTGGGATTGACCATCCCCATCAGGGTGAGTAGCGCTCACTGTGCATGGGCTAGGACAACCGATGTTTATCATGTCGAAACGAAATATTGGGTGCATTTTTATTAATGCGAAGGGTCCTCATATATTGTAGGCCTAACGTGTCAAGTGTCAGTTTCGTGCAATAGGAAATGTAGTTACCTTTATGTGTTGATGCTATGTGCATTACTACTTCAGTGAATGTTTATTGTCCAAACTTAATTTATTTATTTAAACCTGTAAATTCACCAACTTTATGTTGACTCTCTATGCATGTTTTTCTCAAGAAACTGAAGTAGGTATTTGATGTGCATGGAGTCAAGCATCATGATAGGCTGCATTTATAGAGCTCATCTGGGGTTTTATAAACGGGGAAATCATCAAAACTATTGAATAATGTTTAAGACAATTTTTATAACATTTGCACTTTAATTCATGTAATAATTATAATGCTAATCTTTTATCTGTTGCTCTACATACTATCTGCTGTTGATCCACCTACGTGACAGCCAAATATTATTTCCGCTGCATTTGACCAATTTGGGGGTGTCACATAAAACAAAACAAAACACATGCAATATACAAGGACTGTTTTATTTATTTACAGGTCCTCCTCCACACTTAAGGTAAAAAGTGGGTGATAAAATACGGATTTCCTTCCGAATAGCGCTAAGGTTAGAGTCTTCATCCAGACTCGGCTACTCGGTTTTATTTCAAAAAGAAGGGGATTTCTTCTTGTTGGGTCAATACAGTGCCTGATTTGTCCCTTCCACAGGATTTGGATGTAAAGTATCCTAAGTAGTGATAGTCACTGAACTTACGTATGTTATAAGTTCAGTGTGTCATTCTTTAGAGTTATTTAGAGTCTACGAGATAGACTCGTCATTAGCTGAGGCGGATCTCAGTAAGTGTGAAAAGAATCAAGGATGATGGAGTTAGTAAGTGATGACATAATAGCTTACTAACTCCTCAAGACTATTACTGATTACAAGACCTGAAGATGTTAAGAAGACCTGAAGAAGTGTCTTATGTATTAGTGGGAACAAGTCTTATTAGCAATGAAGACAAAGAGGATGACTTTGTCAAAGGTGCAAAAAGGAAGACTACAAAGTATAAGGTAGTTACTTGTATTTTGGTAAAGCTTCTCAAGGAATCTTCACACTCCCACTATATATATGTGGTACTTGTAATAGAATAGTTAATGATTCCCACCCACAGAAACACACATGTAATACTTTAGTGGATAGGGGTTTCATCCTCCCATGGTTGCATAAGCTTAGCTAGCTATGAACATGGGAGTTTAGTTTGTCATTCATCGGCCGGTTGTTGTTCCGTAAACAACCGGGCAAGTCATGTATATTTGTTGATTCATTATTAATAAGATATACATACGATGAAAAGTACAATCTTTGTTATTAGTTAGTCAATTGGTTTAATTGTGGAAATGTTCTTCATAGTTTCTTATTGATTTGATGTTTGCACAAGTATCGTGGACCAACAATTTGTATCAGAGCGGGTTGGATTTTCTCTATCCAGATCCGTTCAGTATGACTGCTAATAACATTTTTTTACATCGTCAAAACCATCAGTGTATTAAAAAATATTGTCTTTACAGTAGCAGTTCTATAGAGAAAAATACACTACTGATGACTTTTGTTAAAATTACACCCACCAAACCTTATCCTCGTACCAAGAAAAGACCCTCCATCGACTCTTTTATCTTTTAATAACTCTTACTCCCACCGTCACATTCTTTTTTCCTAATCTCACACAAATCCTCTTCCCATTCTCCGTTTCTATCTCAAACCCAATCTAATCCCTCATCCATTCTATCTCCACCAAATCCAACTATCATATCAATCACACCATCACCCTCATAAAAACAAAAAAACTAATCCTTTGTTAGTTTCATTCACATCACGTTTGTAAAACATGAGATCCATTACCTCCCACCGTCACACATCTCAAAACCAAAAAAAAAGAAAAAAACAACTTTAATCAAGATTCGGAATCTTGTTCTTCATCTCAAATCAAAGTCAACAACTTCCATATAAAAAATAAAATCAACCGTATTCATTAAATCCAAAAAATAAACCATCATCGAGATCCACCTAAACAAAAATTCGAGACTAAGATCGCGAGTTCGTTCATAGTGGCCACATGAATGGATTCGATAAGAACTGAAGATCGAAGGTTTTATATTGGGTGACAATGATTTCGTGGTAATCTAGGATACGAGATAACAATCCGGGGTTGAGATTGTTTGCTTTTGTATTTGCGGTTGTTATAAATCAAAAGATGGATTCAGGAATATGTGGGTAAAGATGCTGTTGATGTTGCGGTGTATTGTGAATCGAAGGGTATATGAGATAGTGGTCGATGTTGTTCGATTGAAGTGGATATGCATTGGTTTGTTTAAAATAGATCGGGTCAAGGAAGATGAAAGGATCCGATGGTGGCGGTTATCAATATACTCACAACTTGGAGTTGCATTTGTTGAATGGATGTTGCTGGAGTGATGTTTATATCATGCTTCAAAGAAGCTGATGAAATTAAAAAGGGTACTGAAGACCTGCTGACCCACCAACATATCATGATCCCTTTCTATGCTGATAAAACCATCAGGGGAATACGTTGGGTTTGTTGTAGCTACTGTTATGTAAAAATGGATGCTGGTATGATGAACCATGTCGCTGAGTGCATCACACAGGGATAGCTGACCCTACAGCTGAAATCAAGTCGACTCAAGTCGTTGAGTCAACCTACGTCATTAAAACAGCGGAGTTTCTAGAGTCTTACTTCATAAGGGGAGTAATGGTCTGATGTTTATGAGCTGAGTAATATCAGTTGATGTATGACGCTAGCGTAGGGCTGAGCCGGTATCAGGCCATCTAGGTATATATTAAAAAAGGCTAAACCTGATAAACTTCGACTGATATTGGTGTCAAAAGACTGATAAGAAGACATGTTGTTGACGTTGTTTTTGTTAAGAATCTGGGCGATGAGAGGTTTTGATAAAATTAGTCGAGATGTGTGGTTACAGGCAGGGCATCTCATTCATCAGGTGTATCATGATTATAAAGTGGAAGCTGATGAAATGATAATGTTGAAAAGGCTGGACCTTGAAAGCTACAGTCCTCTGAACCTATGACTTGAACCCACAGAGGTGTAATAACAGTGAACTAGGTCACTGAGTAGATGAACGCCCAGGGTCCCTGAACGCCCAGCCTCCCTGAACCCCTAGCTCCCTGAACCCCCATTCAGAGATCTATACTCGCTGGACTATGAACTGCTGAACCCTCCAACAGCGACCCCTGTCATGTATCCTATGTCACAGCTGAAACCTCTTCATCAGCGACCCCTATATTTTGAACCCTTGCTGATGTGATCCGTGTGATGAACCCCTATCACTAAACCCCTGTCATGGACCCCGTGTCCTTAACCTTTCTATTTGGACCCCTGCCCCCAAGTCCATAAATCCTCTGTCTCTGAACCTTCAGCTGCTAAGCATGATAGCTGGCCTGATGAAGACTTTTGGCTGTGATAAAAATACAGCCCACAGGCATTCAGCCACAGACCACAGTTGTTGTTTTCACAGCCAACTAAACCCACAACCACACAGCCATCATGTACACTGTGATTGATGAAGAAGCTGATAAAAAAATAATAAAAAAAAATATCAGCTTAATAAGGATTCGCTGGCAAGATGACCAGCTGATCAAGATGCTATCTTTAGAGCCTTCAGCTGTTGAACCTACAGCTGTTGAAGGAGTTGGTCACTCAGGATTTTTTTTCTCACACCAAGATAAAGAAAGAAGATATGTTCACAGCCCCCCTCCCATCCTTAGCAGTTGTCACCCTCCCCCACCACTGAAACCCCATCCGTTGTAACCCCAGCCACAGAGTTTTTGAGAGACCAGGCTGTGTTACAGGGAATTGGTGAAACATTGATTATAAGGGGTTTGATATCATCAGGGCTTGATAACATCAGGCATTTGGTAGGAGATGAAATTCAGGGGGAGTTGTATTTCAGGCGAGATGAAGACCATCACGCTATGATTGTGTACTAGTATGTAGCCGGTCAAAAGTTGCTTGGTTCCCTAGCAAATTTTGAGGGGGAGAGAAACGAGGACAGAGGTAAACTTGTGTTTATGTGAAGAAACATCAAGTTTACTCACGCTACATACATACTATCATACACAACACATAACCTTCAGGGACTTAGAATGTTTACATTTGGCTGATTGAGCAAAGTCACTGAAGATGGGTTGCTGAACAAGTTGCATTGTCTGATCTTTTATGGTTGTTGCGTCAACCATTGACCACACTTCTCTAATTGAAGGTAAATGAACTCGTGATCTAGATTGGATATAATATGCTACTTTAATATATGCTAGGGTGAAGCATATGGTATTTATGGTAAAGCATATAATATACTTCACTGATGACCTAAGGTGAAGTTACCTTTATGAGTTCTATATAAGCATCAGGGAATTGGTTCAAGTGTTTCTCAAAGTACAAGATCAGACATTGCAGTTCAGTAACAACTACAACAGGTACAAGACGATATGTAACACTATCATTTTTTTCGTATCGGTACAGCGGAAGGGTCTTTCAGAGTGTTACGGGATAGCACAATAACTCCAATCATAGACAACACATAAAAATGGTTGTACAAGGTTTAACAAACATTCATTCGATAAAAAGGTTTAAAAGTGTACAACAGGTCCCAAATTATACAGGTCATTAAGTTTACAAAACACAGATCGAATGATCATTTTTAATATTAAGTGTGGGCCATCAGAGTCGATCTCCATCCGGATAACCTTCCAGCACCTGAGATAGAAAACATGCAAAAATCATTTCAGCGAATGCCGAGTGAATTCATAGAGTTTAATGAAAACCGTTATATAAAACAATCATTTACATTCATTTAAAATCAGAACACAAGTATAATATCGGAAGTAAGTCCACATATTGCTAGTCAGGCAATATATAAATCAAGCATACATCTGAAACCGTCCATGAGACCGCAGCCTCTATATTACCATGATAGGTAATATATTCATCGTTAATAGCGTCGTTATCATATATAGGATACATTTTTATTTGGATTAGGATTATTATTAGCCGCATGATATTGTTACCTTACTATGAAAACAGCGGGCCGCGAACCCGACAAACAATTTGCCCATCTAAGTTAGCGTGTCGTCACAAAAATCACGCTATGGAATCTTCTCATACATAAATTCGCTTACCAATCAATGTGGTACGACGGGGATCAACCGTCAAGGCGCGAACTGGGGTGATCGTCCCCAAATAGTACTATCAAATGCATAAGCGTCTACCAAAACCCGGTAGTTCACAATTCATGCTAATGGGACTTTAAGTGACATAACCTAACTACTAATAATCCTTTTAGTCTCGAATATAGGGTCATATCATCATTCGGGTCCATATCATTAAGCATACAATCGGGACTACTTGTGTTCTATTTTTATAAAAATCTAGCATGTTATCTCCCTCGCGGGTTTACAAATCATTTTATAAAACATTTAAAAGAGTGCGAGGCTATGAACTCACGTTGTTAATGAAAGGCGGATTATCGGCTACGGGCGTGCTTCGGTCACGGAAACCTATATAAATAATAATCGGTCTTAGACTCGGTCCAATGACTTTTATCAAAATAACAATATACATATGATGATTTTGTACATATGATGATGATCAAGTGGGTTTATAAATCCTCGTTTATTCATTTTAGTGTTTACGTTTTGGTAACGTCTTACTAGTTCACTAGTTTTATCGATTTTACCTATTTTAAGTCCATTAATTCTTTTATAAGTTCTTTAACTTGTTTTTACCCATTTTATACCTATATGATCAGTATATACATCTTTCATGTTGGGCCCAAATGGGTTAAGCCCAAATAATTCTTTTTACAAGTTTTTATCTCATTAAGTCCAATTATTAGTCTAATGTGTTTAGTTAGCTCGTAAATGTCCGTAATTCTTATAGTTCGGGTTTTATCGGTTTTTACTTGTCTTAGTTATCTATACATCAGTATATAAATTTTATAAACTTTACATTAGACGGGTTTGGTCGTCTAAGTTTTATTTGGCTAAAAACGTTAATTTTACGGCGATAGCCGAAAAAGTCATAAAAATCAAGTTTATAGTTTTTATTACTTATAAATATTATTTTTCCACCATTTATATAATTTACTCATTTAATTACCCTTTTATACATTTATATAAATAAGTTTTATAAGTTAGTGGGTTTATATTTTTACATTTTATACATTATAATGTGAGTGCTTATATAATAATAATAAACATTATTTCCCAAAATCTGATTTTTAACTTCATATTCACCATTTTTATCATATCTAGAGTTCTACAATGACTTAGAAGCTCATTTTTGGATGAAAAATTCTTCATAATATGTGCTACATATAACTTAGTTATAGCTACTGCCCAATTTGAGTTTAAGTTGCCTTAACAGTCCCTACAAAACTGCTTATTCAGATTACACCACCTAACTTGTTTTTATCACATCTCACTCATTATTTTGATTCCATTGCATGGCCAACTCTCACATGTGTATAACATCATCTACTTACTGTAAATGGATCAAACCATACAATTTTATCAGTTCATCTTTTAGTTATCTACTGTTTTTATACAGCCAACTAATTAGTCAAGATTTTAGCTTCATTTCTTATGGTTATCATCATTTTTAAGCATGTTTATCAACACTTGATCCCCACACAACATTTTTATCATCATATATACATCATATACATATACAAAATGAAAGAAAATACATTTGTTCTTTACAAAATAATAAGAGAAAAATGTAGAGGATGATCTTCTTTACCAATCCAAGTGGATTTCTTGTTTTAGGAAGGCAAGAACTTGATGAACACAACAAGTATCTCCAAGACCATCAAATATCAAGAACATAGGTTGGAAAATCAGCCCTAGGACACAAGCAAATCACCTCCAAAGTTGTTAATATGGCCACCAAATGATCAAGGCTTCAAGAGAACACCTTAATAGGACTAGTAAACATGTGGTTTATGGCTAGAAAAGATCAATGATGGTGTTTGTTAGCTTATAGTGGACGACACAAAGGGAGGAGTAGAGAGGATTTTTAGAGTGGTTTGCATGTAGAAAATGAGAGGAATGAAACAAGTTGCTAGTTTTTGTTTAGTGGTAAAAGAGTTAGCTTAATGTGTAAGCATATGCTTACACATGTTGTAAGCTAGCTAAGACTTGATGCCACATATGTGTGGTGGTGTCATATTGCCGTCCCATATTGCTAGTGGGGTGGGGCAAAGTGTTTTGTCCCATCTCACTAGTTTACGGGTATTTCTCGATTCTAGTTTTCTCGATTTGCGTGCCCTCGGGTCGTTTTACGAAAAACGTTTTTATAAATTATGAATCACCGTCACAAAACGAATCCAATAAAAATTGTCTCATCAAAAACGGAGTTCAAAAACGTAAATACGTAATCCTAAGGTTTCCGGTTTAGTCGTAAAAGACGCCAAATTATGCACGTAAGCCCAAATTTAAATCCGTAAATTTTGAGTTCGTCAACCAACACAAAAATAAGTTTCAAAATATTATACGAGAAAATATTTCACTACCTGAAAATGTTAGATTTGTCACAGCTTTTCCTCCTAAAGGGATCAACGTCCTCGTGATCCATTTCATTTGGATGTCCGTTTCTTATTGAAATCGAAGAGGTGCGGATATTTCTTCCACATTTCATCCTCTCGTTCCCAAGTATACTCCGGTCCATGCTTTGAATTCCATCAGATCTTCACAATAGGTATCCGACTTTGTTTCAGTTGCTTTACCTCACGGTCCATAACTTCTACGGGCTCTTCGATAAAATGCAACTTCCCATCTATTCGAACCTTACCTAACGGAATTTTCTCATCACTCACTGCTAGACATTTCTTCAGATTAGATACATGGAATGTGTTGTGAACACCATGAAGTTCTGGGGGTAACTCTAGTTTGTAAGCCACCGGACCTACTCTAGATAAAATCTTAAAAGGTCCAATATAACGGGGATTCAATTTTCCTCGCTTTCCAAATCTTATAACGCCTTTCCATGGCGATACCTTCAATATTACTCGGTCACCCACTTCAAACTCCATTGGCTTCTGCCGCACATCCGCGTAACTTTTCTGTCTACTACGGGCAGTCAACAACCTCTTCTTAATCTGAACTATCATCTCCGTAGTCTCCCGGATCAATTCCGGTCCCGTGAGCTGGGTATCCCCAACTTCACTCCAACATACAGGAGATCTACACTTCCTACCATACAAAGCATCAAACGGTGTAGCCTTAATACTAGAATGGTAACTATTGTTATACGAAAACTCTGCTAACGACAAATATTTATCCCAATTCTTACCAAAGTCTAACACACAAGCTCTCAACATATCTTCTAGTGTTTGTATCGTCCTTTCACTTTGCCCATCAGTCTGGGGGTGATAAGCAGTGCTCATGTCGAGATTCGTTCCCAAAGATCTTTGGAGAGATTTCCAAAAATTCGATGCGAATCTAAGATCTCGATCTGAAATGATCGGTACAGGTACTCCATGCTTGCATATAACATTATCGAGGTATATTCGAGTCAGCTTCTCCAGTGAGAACTGCTCTTTAACCGGAATGAAGTGTGCTGATTTGGTCAGTCTATCGACAATAACCCAAATCGAATTGTTTCCAGATGATGTTCTAGGAAGCTTGGTGATAAAGTCCATCGTAATTCGCTCCCACTTCCATTCAGGAATCTTTGGTTGTTGAAGTAGTCCTGATGGCTTTTGATGTTCAGCTTTAACTCTAGCACAAGTCAAGCATTGAAGAACATACATAGCTATGTCAGCTTTCATATTCGGCCACCAGTACAACTTCTTCAAATCATGGTACATCTTATCAGATCCCGGATGAATGGAATACTTAGATTTATGGGATTCTAACATAATCAAATCTCTTAAGCCTCCAAACTTAGGTATCCACATACGACCTCTTAAGCATTTCACTCCATCAGCTCTAACCTCTAAAGGATCTCCTTCTCCTCGGAACCCTTCATTAACAAAATTCTCCTTCTTACAAGCTTCTATTTGCGCATTTCTAATTTGCTCAGGCAAATTATTGTGCACGGTCAAGACTAGAGAACGCACCCAGATAGGCTCTCTATCTTTCCTACTCAACGCATCAGCAACAACATTGGCTTTTCCTGGGTGATATTTTATATCACAATCATAATCACTTAACAACTCCATCCATCTTCGTTGCCTCATGTTCAATTCCTTCTGGTCGAGAATATACTGTAGGCTTTTGTGATCGGTGAATACCGTACAATTGGTGCCATACATATAATGTCTCCACAACCTAAGAGCAAAGACTACAGCTCCTAACTCAAGATCATGAGTAGCATAATTCTCCTCACTCTTCCTTAATTGCCTAGAAGCATAAGCTATCACTTTCTCTCTCTGCATCAAAACAACTCCATAACCTCTAATAGATGCATCACAATACACTACAAAATCTTCACTCCCGTCGGGTAACGATAAGATTGGCGCACTACATAATTTTTGCTTCAATGTCTGAAATGCTCCATCTTCATCACTTCCCCAAACGAAATGTTTATTCTTCTGAGTAAGCTTAGTCATGGGTTTAGCTATCAAAGAAAATTCTTTAATGATTCGCCTATAATAGCCAGCCAATCCTAAGAACTGTCGCACTTCCGTTGGCGTTGTCGGTGCAGACCAATTCTTAATAGCTTCAACCTTTGCAGGATCAACATGAATTCCATCTTTGTTAATCACATGACCAAGAAATTGCACAGAATCTAACCAGAAATCACACTTCGAAAACTTAGCATACAACTTTTCATCCTTCAACAACTTCAAAACAATCCTTAAATGTTCTCTATGCTCATCTTCATTCTTAGAATAGATTAGAATATCGTCAATAAACACAATCACAAATTTATCCAAGTAGGGCTTGCACACTCGATTCATTAAATCCATGAAAACCGCAGGTGCGTTAGTTAACCCAAATGGCATTACTTGAAATTCATAGTGTCCATAACGAGTTCTAAATGCAGTTATAGGAATATCTTCTTCACGGACGCGAAGTTGGTGATATCCTGACTGCAAATCTATCTTAGAATACACACTAGATCCTTGCAGTTGATCAAACAAATCATCAATCCTAGGTAAAGGATATCGATTCTTAATTGTCAACTTATTCAGTTCCCTATAATCAATGCACATACGAAAAGATCCATCCTTCTTCTTAACGAACAAGACTGGAGCTCCCCAAGGCGACGAGCTCGGTCGAATAAAACCTTATCAGACAACTCTTTAAGTTGCTCAGATAACTCCTTTAATTCAGAAGGGGCTAATCGGTAAGGCGCACGTGCCACCGGTGCAGCACCAGGAATTAAATCGATTCGAAACTCTACTTGCCTTATCGGTGGAAGTCCGGGTAAATCTTTAGGAAATACCTCAGGAAATTCACAAATAATAGGTACATCTTCCAATCGTTTCTCCCTAGACTCATTCCCGGTCACTTGAGCTAAGAATAACTCACAACCGTTCCTGATGTACTTTTGGGCTTTAATACATGAAACGATTTTCAAACGGGATTCACCTCGACTACCATCAATTACTAACGTCCTATTCCTAAGAGGAATCTTAACTTTCTTCTCTCCACATAAAATAGTAGCATTATTCAACGACAACCAATCCATACCAATAATAATATCAAAACTACCTAATTCTATAAACATCAAATCAATCGGAAAGGAATGGTTCAAGAGATTTAGAGAGCATCCTTCTAATAGCTTATTAGTTTTCACTAATTTACCATCAGCCAATTCCACCTCGTAACTGGTACTTATCTCAACAGGTTCAATATCAATAAGGGTACTAAATTTAGTGGATACAAAGCTCCTATCGGCACCCGAATCGAATAAAGCAACAGCATAATGATTGTTGAGTAAAAACGTACCGGTAACGACATTCGGATCCTCTTTCTTCACCTCAATTGTTCCAAGTTGGTAGATACCACCCTGGGGGTTTCTTCCAGGTACAATCGCTTTCAACTTGGGGCATTCCGATTTCCTATGACCTTCTTCATTACAGTTGAAGAAAATGGTTCCCTTCTTACACCTTTCAACCTTGTGTCCAAGCTTTCCGCAATTTCGGCACTTCCAGCAGTCGCCAGCATGCCTCTTGTTGCCACACTTAGGACATCTATCATCGTTGCGCGGTGCATTGTTGGTAAGAGCATTTGCATTCCCCTTTCTCTGGTTCTGACGGCGATTGAAATTCTTCCTATAATCACCTCTATCTACACGATCACCGTCTCCTTTCCTTTTCTCACCAACACGGGCTTCATCTTCCTTATCCTGAATTATCTGTCCAATGAGTTGGTAGGCCATTCGAACAGCATCATCAATGGTTAGTGGTTTCGATGATGTTACGTCCCCCCGGATATTCCTGGTTAACCCTTTCACATATTGCTCAATTCGGATCTCTTCGGGTTCAACCAATCGAGGACATAGCAAGGCCAACTCATGGAATCGATTCGTGTAACTATCAATGTCCACACCTTTCATTCTCAGATGAATCAACTCCTGTTCTAACCTAATAATCACACTACGAGGACAAAACTCCAAAGTCATCCACTTCTTGATTTCAGCCTAAGGAGTAGCATTAGCAGCATCAAGACCCATGAAAGCAATTCTCCCGTTCCACCAAGTCAACGCACGACCTTTAAGAGTAGCCATAGCAAAAGTCACCTTATCTTCCTCCTTACACTTACTAATCCTAAACACCGATTCAATCTTCTCAATCCACTGGCTTAATCCTACAGCACCTTCAGTTCCATTAAAAGGTAGAGGTTCATACTTCATGAACGTCACATAAGTACAACCACCAACTTCAGGTGCATTCGTTCCAAGTCCTCCTACATTTCCTCCAGCATTAGCATTCACATTATTAGCATTCACATTCACATTAGTACCGCCAATTCCACTACCGCCAACTCCACTACCGCCAGCTCCACTACCGCCAGCTCCACTACCGCCAGCTCCACTACCGCCAGCTTCATTTCTAGCATTTGCCATAAATTCAGTCATAGATGCGGTAACTTGCTCCGTAATAATCCTACGTACATCATCCTCAGTCACAGCCTTCTTGGGCGGCATAGTTCTATAATTTCACAATTTCAAAGTATTAAGCATTCATCCAACAAAGGATTCATATAATATGGATCGAATTCATAATCAAGATACAAATAAGGAACAATATGGAATTCAAGACAAGATACATATTTCATTCGATCTGAAACAAAAGTATTGTCTTAGTACATCCATATCAAAGTTCTAGCACAATATACACTCAAAATTCGTGCCAAGTCTACTACTAACAAGTCGGTTCAGTCAAAGCTACAAAAGCACAAAAGATATAAAGGTCACTACTAAATACAGACTGGTCTACTGAGAACCGCCAGATGGTCCATCATCCATCGTCTTCTGGATCTTCGCCGGACGATCACTAGACACATCTTTAGCTGGGCGCTTACGGATTACTCCTCTTTCAACCATGTCGGCATAAAATCTACTGTTCCATCCCACAGATATATTCAACTCCTTTTCGGATTTCTCACGCATCGCACGAGCCACACTCAATTGAATCTCCATAGAATTCACCTTTCTCTTCATGGCAGCATACTCACCACTTTCCAATACCGATAACCTCCTAAAAGCCTCATTCAAACCACGTTCTACATCACTCAAATCCAGACTAAGCAATTCTCGCTCTTTCTCGCCAACCTTTGTCTTTGACTCCAAATAAGCAACCTGAGTCTGAACAACACCTAATCCAACCTCTGTCACACAACTCTTAACACGGGAAGCATCTAGATCACGTCTCAAGGCCCATGGTGCAAGACCATCAATATGAGTATCCTCTCGAGTACTAGACGACTCTCCTATCTCACGTCTACGAGTAGCAATACCATCGGTACCGTCAGGTGCATCGTCATCCTCATCCTCCTCTGATTCAGAATCAGATTCAGACGATTCAGACATTTCATCCCTAGGTAACTCATCCTCAGAATCAGACAAACAAACTGGTGTGGGCAAAGGCTCGCCCTCTAGAACATCATACGGATAAATAAGCTCAGCTTCCTCATCGTCATCAACCTCAACATCTATACCTACATCCTCCTCGACATCCTCGTCGTCAATCTCATCATCTAACTCATCTAACCCAATCTCATCCTCATTCTCAATATCAGCATTCTCAATCTCCACATTCTCATTACCCACATTCTCAATCACATTCTCTACTAAGTCAACCTGAGGGGCAATCTGATCTCCTAGTCCTAACTCGGGCTCGGGATCCTCAAATGGTTCCTCCTCATCATCAATATCAAAATCTACTAAGTCTAAATAAGGATCATATTCTATATTAGGTTCGGGAATAGCATGGTTTTCTACAGGAATATTAGGGTCAGCCATGACAATCTGCATTTATATATATTTATCTCGTATTAGGATAACATACTAGTTAAACAATTACATAATGAAATCACGATATATACATATATATAAATTAAATTATATATATCAAAATATATATCTTCTCAATAGGGCTTGTTGGTAACGTCGGAGATCTCTGGCACCGTTATAGTCAAAAGATTTTTCAAATATTTTCTCAAATGTTCATTGTCAAAAGATTTTGAAAATTTTTGTTTAAAACCTTGGTTTTTAAAATCTTTTGTTCTCTACAACGAAAGCTCTGGTACCAAACTCTAACACTCTCATTTTTTTCGTATCGGTACAGCGGAAGGGTCTTTCAGAGTGTTACGGGATTGCACAATAACTCTAATCATAGACAACACATAAAAATGGTTGTACAAGGTTTAACAAACATTCATTCGATAAAAAGGTTTAAAAGTGTACAACAGGTCCCAAATTATACGGGTCATTAAGTTTACAAAACACAGATCGAATGAACATTTTTAATATTAAGTGTGGGCCATCAGAGTCGATCTCCATCCGGATTACCTTCAAGCACCTGAGATAGAAAACATGCAAAAATCATATCAGCGAATGCCGAGTGAATTCATAGAGTTTAATGAAAACCGTTATATAAAACAATCATTTACATTCATTTAAAATCAGAACACAAGTATAATATCGGAAGTAAGTCCACATATTGCTAGTCAGGCAATATATAAATCAAGCATACATCTGAAACCGTCCATGAGACCGCAGTCTCTATATTACCATGATAGGTAATATATTCATCGTTAATAGCGTCGTTATCATATATAGGATACATTTTTATTTGGATTAGGATTATTATTGGCCGCATGATATTGTTACCTTACTATGAAAACAGCGGGCCGCGAACCCGACAAACAATTTGCCCATCTAAATTAGCGTGTCGTCACAAAAATCACGCTATGGAATCTTCTCATACATAAATTCGCTTACCAATCAATGTGGTATGACGGGGATCAACCGTCAAGGCGCGAACTGGGGTGATCGTCCCCAAATAGTACTATTAAATGCATAAGCGTCTACCAAAACCCGGTAGTTCACAATTCATGCTAATGGGACTTTAAGTGACATAACTTAACTACTAATAATCCTTTTAGTCTCGAATATAGGGTCATAGCATCATTCGGGTCCATATCATTAAGCATACAATCGGGACTACTTGTGTTCTATTTTTATAAAAATCTAGCATGTTATCTCCCTCGCGGGTTTACAAATCATTTTATAAAACATTTAAAAGAGTGCGAGGCTATGAACTCACGTTGTTAATGAAAGGCGGATTATCGGCTACGGGCGTGCTTCGGTCACGGAAACCTATATAAATAATAATCGGTCTTAGACTCGGTCCAATGATTTTTATCAAAATAACAATATACATATGATGATTTTGTACATATGATGATGATCAAGTGGGTTTATAAATCCTCGTTTATTCATTTTAGTGTTTACGTTTTGGTAACGTCTTACTAGTTCACTAGTTTTATCGATTTTACCTATTTTAAGTCCATTAATTCTTTTATAAGTTCTTTAACTTGTTTTTACCCATTTTATACCTATATGATCAGTATATATATCTTTCATGTTGGGCCCAAATGGGTTAAGCCCAAATAATTCTTTTTACAAGTTTTTATCTCATTAAGTCCAATTATTAGTCTAATGTGTTTAGTTAGCTCGTAAATGTCTGTAATTCTTATAGTTCGGGTTTTATCGGTTTTTACTTGTCTTAGTTATCTATACATCAGTATATAACTTTTATAAACTTTACATTAGATGGGTTTGGTCGTCTAAATTTTATTTGGCGAAAAACGTTAATTTTACGGCGATAGCCGAAAAAGTCGTAAAAATCAAGTTTATAGTTTTTATTACTTATAAATATTATTTTTCCACCATTTATATAATTTACTCATTTAATTACCCTTTTATACATTTATATAAATAAGTTTTATAAGTTAGTGGGTTTATATTTTTACATTTTATACATTATAATGTGAGTGCTTATATAATAATAATAAACATTATTTCCAAAATCTGATTTTTAACTTCATATTCACCATTTTTATCATATCTAGAGTTCTACAATGACTTAGAAGCTCGTTTTTGGATGACAAATTCTTCATAATATGTGCTACATATAACTTAGTTATAGCTACTGCCCAATTTGAGTTTAAGTTGCCTTAACAGACCCTACAAAACCGCTTATTCAGATTACACCACCTAACTTGTTTTTATCATATCTCACTCATTATTTTGATTCCATTGCATGGCCAACTCTCACATGTGTATAACATCATCTACTTACTGTAAATGGATCAAACCATGCAATTTTATCAGTTCATCTTTTAGTTATCTACTGTTTTTATACAGCCAACTAATTAGTCAAGATTTTAGCTTCATTTCTTATGGTTATCATCATTTTTAAGCATGTTTATCAACACTTGATCCCCACACAACATTTTTATCATCATATATACATCATATACATATACAAAATGAAAGAAAATACATTTGTTCTTTACAAAATAATAAGAGAAAAATGTAGAGGATGATCTTCTTTACCAATCCAAGTGAATTTCTTGTTTTAGGAAGGCAAGAACTTGATGAACACAACAAGTATCTCCAAGACCATCAAATATCAAGAACATAGGTTGGAAAATCAGCCCTAGGACACAAGAAAATCACCTCCAAAGTTGTTAATATGGACACCAAATGATCAAGGCTTCAAGAGAACACCTTAATAGGACTAGTAAACATGTGGTTTATGGCTAGAAAAGATCAATGATGGTGTTTGTTAGCTTATAGTGGACGACACAAAGGGAGGAGTAGAGAGGATTTTTAGAGTGGTTTGCATGTAGAAAATGAGAGGAATGAAACAAGTTGCTAGTTTTTGTTTAGTGGTAAAAGAGTTAGCTTAATGTGTAAGCATATGCTTACACATGTTGTAAGCTAGCTAAGACTTGATGCCACATATGTGTGGTGGTGTCATATTGCCGTCCCATATTGCTAGTGGGGTGGGGCAAAGTGTTTTGTCCCATCTCACTAGTTTACGGGTATTTCTCGATTCTAGTTTTCTCGATTTGCGTGCCCTCGGGTCGTTTTACGAAAAACGTTTTTATAAATTATGAATCACCGTCACAAAACGAATCCAATAAAAATTGTCTCATCAAAAACGGAGTTCAAAAACGTAAATACGTAATCCTAAGGTTTCCGGTTTAGTCGTAAAAGACGCCAGATTATGCACGTAAGCCCAAATTTAAATCCGTAAATTGTGAGTTCGTCAACCAACACAAAAATAAGTTTCAAAATATTATACGAGAAAATATTTCACTACCTGAAAATGTTAGATTTGTCACACGATACAAGTTAGCGGATGACTTGAACTAGTAAAGCTAGTTATTCTTGGTATTCATTGTTGTAATATAGCAGGTAAGAAGAAGCCTTTATGATCACTTACTGCTATTTAACTTAGGCTACTTCTCTATCCAAATAGGGGGAGATTGTTGGGTCAATTCAGTGCCTGATTTGTCCCTTGCACAGGATTTGGATGTAAAGTATCCTAAGTAGTGTTAGTCACTGAACTTACGTATGTTATAAGTTCAGTATGTCATTCTTTAGAGTTCTTTAGAGTCTACGAGATAGACTCGTCATTAGCTGAGGCGGATCTCAGTAAGTGTGCAAACAATCAAGGATGATGGAGTTAGTAAGTGATGACATAATAGCTTACTAACTCCTCAAGACTATTATTGATTACAAGACCTGAAGATGTTAAGAAGACCTGAAAAAGTGTCTTATGTATTAGTGGGAACAAGTCTTATTAGCAATGAAGACAAAGAGGATGACTTTGTCAAAGGTGCAAAAAGGAAGACTACAAAGTATAAGGTGGTTACTTGTATTTTGGTAAAGCTTCTCAAGGAAGCTTCACACTCCCACTATATATGTGGTACTTGTAATAGAATAGTTAATGATTCCCACCCACAGAAACACACATGTAATAATTTAGTGGATAGGGGTTTCATCCTCCCATGGTTGCATAAGCTTAGCTAGCTATGAACATGGGAGTTTAGTTTGTCATTCATCGCCCGGTTGTTGTTCCGCAAACAACCGGGCAAGTCATGTATATTTGTTGATTCATTATTAATAAGATATACATACGATGAAAAGTACAAGCTTTGTTATTAGTTAGTCAATTGGTTTAACTGTGCAAATGTTCTTCATAGTTTCTTATTGATTCGATGTTTGCACAAGTATCGTGGACCAACACTTCTTCATCGAATTCATTACAGTTTTCTTCTTCGTGGTAGAGATTGAGTCTATGTCCATTGACAATAAAAGTGGTATTGTTTCTGCCGTAGAGTTAAACATATCCGGACGGATATTGGTGTTTTAATGTGTAAGGTCCAGTCCATCTCGATGTAAGCTTAGGTTGCTTAAATTTATATTTCGAGAAAAAGAGAAGTACTTTCTCTCCATGTTTGAAATCTTTTCTTTGTCGCAGTTTGCGATCATGCCACACTTTGGTTTGTTCTTTGTATAAACTTGAACTTTCATAAGCTTGATGTCGAAATTCATCTAACTCATGTAGTTGAAAGATACGTTTTTCTCCAGCTGCAATAAGATCAGGGTTGCAGTTCTTAAGTGCCCAGTATGCACGGTGTTTAATTTTTATTAGTAAGTGGCATATTTTTCCATACAAGAGCTTGTACGGTGTGGTTCTAGTTGGTGTTTTGAAAGCGTTACGAAAGGCCCATAGAGCATCTTCTAATTTCTTAGACCAACAAGCAGGGTTGTTTTGAACGTTCTTTTCAAGGATTCTCTTAAGAGCTCTATTAGTGTTTTCAACTTGGCCACTCGTTTGAGGGTGGTAAGATGCGGAAAATCGTTGGTTTACTCCATATCTTTTTGTGATTTTTTCATGAGTTTTTATAGAAATGAGTTCCTCTGTCGCTTATTAGTGCTTTTGTAATTCCAAAACGACAGAATAGTTTCTTTAAGAATGCTATAACAACTCTTGCATCGTTAGTTTGCAAGGCTTGAGGTTCGGCCCATTTCGATACATAGTCGACGACGACTAAAATGTATTCATATTCATAAGATTTAGTAAATGGTCCGATGAAGTCGATACCCACACGTCAAAGATTTCGAAGACTTGGATATTATTCAGTGGCATTTCATCTCTCTTTGTAAGATTTCCAGTCCTTTGACATGCTTCGCATAATCGTACTAAGGTATGAGCTTCACGAATAATCGTTGGCCAGTAAAAGCCAGCGTCGAACACTTTTTTAGCGGTGGTGTTTGCTGCATAATGTCCTCCGTTCGGTCCATTGTGACATTCATCGAGAATTTTTCGAGATTCGGATCCGAAAATACAACGTCGGATCATTCCATCGGAACATATTCTAAATAGGTGAGGATCGTCCCAAAAGTATTTTCTATGTTCATAAAAAAATCTTTTCTTTTGTTGATATGTCATTCCCTTCCATAAAATACCTACAACCAAATAGTTTGCAAAGTCTGCGAACCATGGTGTAATGTTAGTAATTATTTGCGTTATGTTTTCATCGGGAAAATGAACGATTTCATCATCGCTAGAATCATCATTCCTAATGCGAGATAAATGATCGGCAGCAACATTCTCAGCACCTTTTTTATCTTTAATTTCTAAATCAAAATCTTGTAAAAGCAATATCCATCGTATGAGACGAGGTTTGGCATCTTGCTTTTTTAACAAGTATTTTTAAGGCTGAGGGATCGGTGTAAACTATTGTTTTCGATAATACGAGGTATGATCGGAATTTATCAAACGCATAAACTACATATATGAGTTCTTTTTCCGTGATGGTGTAATTTTGTTGGGCTGCGTTTAGAGTAGCAATGTAGATGGAGTGAAATTGTTTTCCATCTTTTTGTCTAAGAACGGTGTAGAAACTAGAAGGGGGAGGGGGTTGAATAGTTTCTTAAATTTACTTGTTAAAGATTGGTTTTTAAAGATCCTTTTCAAAAACATAGGCTTGAGTATTTATGTGAAACCTTCTTACACACAATATGAACAAGGAATAGTGCAACTAAACTAATAATCACAATTATAAAGAATAATGAATGTAAAGAGATAAGGGAAAGGAAAGATCAAACCAAACACCAAGGATTTATAGTGGTTCGGAAACGAAGCTCACTCCTCGTTCCTACTCCACTCCTCGAGTACTCCTTCCTCGAGAGTTCACTAATCAACAAGCTCCTTGAGGTGGAGAAACCGTACACAACATCGCTTAACCAGTTTCCGACTCTAAGCTAAAACTCGAGCCCTAATCTTAGCTAGGACCAATCTACATCAATATACTTTAAGGACCAAGTATTAACATTAATACATACACAACTTCCAAATAGACAAAACTACTTGGATCTTGACAACAATGACACAACAATGAATAAATAAGTTTGGATCTTTGATGGATCTTTGAGGTAGACACAACACTTCAAGGATGATAGTGTTCTTCTCTTTGGACATTGAGAGGAAAAGATGAGAGGAGAAATATTCACTTCTAAACAAGTAGTAATCAAACAAATGATCAAGGATTTGAGTGATTTAATAAGTATGAAAGAATCTGGAAATGTATGTGCAAAAGAGGTGAATTAAAAGTCTGAGAATGGCCCACTATTTATAAGACAAACATCCAACTGCTATATCTTCCTGCGGTTCCTTATTGGAGCCCGCGGTTCCTTGTCTGTAAGGAACCGCTATAGTTTCTAAGGAACCACATGCGTAGACTCCACTCCCTTTTGTCTTTTAGTGGATTGGTTCGAATCTGGGGATTAAAATATCTTGAAAGGATATTCCAAACCAAGATATAATATTTAACACCCCATTTTGATAAATGGAATGTCACGCGTGATTATGTCGTGTCATCAAAGCATACAAGGATAAATGTATTAAACATTACATGAACATATAGGAAATACTTCAAACAAACATTGGTACCCCAAAGTAAAAGCTCATCACACACAAACATAAGTACTTTAAATGAAAAGGACTAAACAATGTCCATGGAAATGAGTAGCAAAATGTAGGAATAAATGCATAAAGTAATAAAGGCTAGAAAGCTTCCAATCCATATGCACATACACTTAGAGTCTATGAGCGTCCCTGAGTACCTGCCGTTTTGGGAACATGAAAGGAAAACGGCTGAGCATAACGCTCAGTGCACGGATATACAAGCATATAATGAATAACATAAGCATATACAACATATAACAGCGGAATTGATTAAGTCCTGGAAAACCTGGTATAACTTAGTAAAATTGGTATTATAGTTTGAAAAGCCTTATGTTTATCTAATAAAAACTGTTTAACATGTTAAACATTAGCCAATATAGGTCATGAAATATCAACGTGCATGAATACTTGGAGGGGTGACCTCATCATGCAATTAGAGGGGTTGCCTCTAATTAATATAAGTTTGGGTAGGAGGGATCAGCTCCTTGTGAAGGATGGAAGGCACACACCACATTCACCTAAATGATCTGTTAATATATGTAATATAGGATGTACCCATACGCCCCACATGATAATATAATAATATGGCCAAAAGCTGTAAGGGACGTCACGAGCTATCACTCCGCCGTGGTGAAGTCATAACACTGGTGCCTCTACTGTTATGGTTATGGTAACTCCATAACTAGGTGAAACTGGTCATGCATGTATATGGCTTAGGCATTTAATTAAACATAATCAAATCAAAACATATAAAATATATAGTGGGAAAACAGTTGGCTGCATACGGGGAAATCCTAATAAGGAAAGAATGTCCATACTGAAAGGACATAGAATCCGTACCTTGTGTCCAGTGAACGAAGAAGACAAACGGAAGAGAGTCCTACTTCGATCTCACTAATGCTACATAAATAGTGTACGTGTATAAGTATTCTGATTACTGAGTACGTAACTGATTTTATATCGTATCTTAGCTTGTTTTATATGTTCATGTCTTGTTTTACTGATTTTATTGTTATGTTGTGTTTATCATGTATTCTGGATATTCTGATTAAGTATTACTTGTATTTCTTGTATTATTATACTTGTTGTGTAAGAATAAGTAACTTTCTAAAAATAGCAGGTTTCCTAAGATCGAAAGTTTCCAAAAATAGAAAGTTTCCAAAAATAGATTAGCTGCTTAAAATAAATATGTTTCTAAAAATAGAAAGTTCCATATTTAGAAATAAGCTGGATTATTAAGCTAATAAAATAAGCTTAAGTTTTACTGATTAATATTCTAAGTCATGTGATTAATAGTATAATTTATTAATTAATACATGTAAATTAAATAAACTATATGTTATAAGATTTAATTAAATATAGCATGATTTAATTAAATTAAAGTGTATATAATACTTAGGTTAAAACATGTATTAATACTTATTATTAATATAACCAAAGTCATGAAAATCAATTAATTATTTGTCATGTTTTAATAATTAATTAATTACTTTAGTCTAGATTTCATGACTAAATATATAGGTTAAAATCATGTATTATTAATAATAATATTAAACCTAAGTCATGTTTTAATTAAATTAATCATAGAACATGTTAAATTAATTTAATTAGCTTGTAAATAAATGCACATGTAAAAATAAATAAGCTTTTAAAATAAAATAATAACTCGGACCATGTGTTATTTTATTAAAAACATGTCGTGAACCGGACCCATGTGTTTACCCTTGAACCGGACCAAACAAACACTCCCTTAAAAGTGGCACCCGGCTCGGCCGGTTTCCCCTGCTTTTGTAATATTGCAACCGGCTTAAGCCGGTGGTTCCTTTGGTTCTCGGCTAGCCGCTTCCCATGCAAAGTTCCCACCGACGGTTAGCCGGTGGTTCCCCCTGCCGCGACTTGAGTTCCTCCTGCTTGGTAAATTTAGCCACCGGCTGGAACCGGTGGTTGGGGCTGTGTGGCTGCTAAGGTAAACCGAACCACAAGGACACCCCGACATGCGTCAGGGTCCCTTGTCCTTGCTGCCGTACCACCAAGACCACACCGAGACCCCTTGGTCTCGGCTGTTTGTGCGAAACAAACCAAGCCGAGAGCTTGGGCTCTCGGTTGTGCGTGTCTTGGAACAAACCTACCCAAAAACCACCATGTTTATTACCCCCATGATTAAATTAACATGTCTAATAACTAGTTTTTATAAACCCCATGATTTCATGTTCTTAATTAAATAAAAAGAATAAAAAAGAAAAAGGTTTATGGATTACCGAATGTGTGAAACAATGGAATAACAATAACACGAGCACTTCACTTGAATTTAACCAACCAAGATCAACAAACACCCTCCTTGTGGTGTGTTTTAACCGGCGGCCAAAGTAGAAGAAAAAGGGAGGCTAGGGTTTTGTAATTTTTAGAAAAACTCTGTAAATGAATATTATGTTTCCCTTTTTTGTATTTGGCAAAATAAAAGTGGGCTTGGCCCTTTCTTGGTTCTTGTGTCCGCGGGTATGTGGGGCCCACAAGGGGAAACCCAACATTTTTCGTGTTCTAAATTGTTACGTGTTCCCTTTTTCGTATTTACGTGACATTATTATTTAATGTTCGTGTTATTATATATACTTGTACGTAATCGTAATAATAGTTACGTAAATACATAATAATACGTTCGTGATTATTTACGCTCATGATTTCATGTTCGTGATTATAATTATTATTGATAATAATTATCGTGTATTAATATGCTTAAATATTTATCGTGTAATAACACGTACGTAATACTTGTAATTAATATTCATGAAACGTAAACATGTTATATAAGGAAAGTTTTAATCATGTACGTACGATTATAAGTGTACTGTTCATGGTAAAAGCATGCGGATTTTACAACTCTTCCCCCCTGAAAAGAATAATTCGTCCCCGTATTATAGATAACGTAAAATGGAAAAAGAGGAACATACCCGAATTCAAAACTTGAAATGACGGTAAGAAGTCCGGATAGACTCCTCGGTCTCCCAAGTGGCTTCCCGCTCGGTATGATCCCTCCAAAGGATTTTGACGATTGGAATTGTCTTCTTCCTCATGACTTGTTCTTGTTTGTCAAGAACTCGTTCGGGTTCCTCTATGAAGGTAAGGTCTTCACGAATCAGTTCCAGTGGATACTAAACCATGTGAAGGGGATGATACTTTTACCCTCTGAGTAAGGACACATGGAAAACATCGTGAACATGAGAAAGCTGCGGAGGTAATGGTAAACGATAAGATACTTCACCGACTCGCTCAATGACATCAAATGGTCCGATGAATCGGGGACTGAGCTTCCCTTTGACTCCAAAACGTCTAACACCACGTGCCGGTGATACCTTAAGGAAGACGTGATCTCCTACGTTAAAATGTAAGTCCCTACGATGCTTGTCGGCATAACTCTTCTGACGTGACCGTGCTTCTTGTAATTTCTGCTTAGCTACTGCGACCTTCTCGTTGGTCAACTCTATCATTTCTGGTCCTTCAAGTGTTCGCTCACCAACCTGATCCCAACAGATTGGGGCGCGACACTTTCTGCCATACAACATCTCGAATGGAGCACACTTAATACTTGCGTGCCAACTGTTGTTGTATACAAACTCTACCAGACAGATATAATCATCCCAATCTCCCGTCCATCCCAACGCACATGACCCCAACATGTCTTTTAATGTCTGAATCGTTCGCTCCGATTGCCCATCTGTTTGAGGATGAAAAGTCGTGCTAAGCTTAAGTTTTGTACCCCAAGCTTTCTGTAGACTCCTCTAAAATCGCGAAGTGAAACGAGGATTTCTGTCCGAGACGATGCTGTATGAAGCACCATGAAGTCTCATGATCTCCTTCTTGTAATTATCGGCGAGTTTACTGACCGAATCTTCCTTGCGGATCGGTAAGAAATGAGCTGACTTAGTAAGTCGATCAACGATAACCCAAATCGCATCGTGCATCCTCTTTGTCTGCGGAAGACCGGTAATAAAATCCATGGTGATCTTGCCCCACTTCCACTCTGGAATATCTAACAGTTGTAGAAGACCGCCATATCGCTGATGCTCAATATTAACCTGCTGGCAGGTAAGACATTTAGAGACGTAAGTCGCAACATCCTGTTTCATACCACTCCACCAAAAGTATTGCTTGATGTCGTGGTACATCTTGGTCAAACCAAGATGAATGGAAAATGGGGAGCTATGAGACTCAGCTAATAACGCTTCCCGGATTTCTTGATCATCAGGAACACAAAGTCTCGTGCCCTGCCATAAGATACCGTCTGCGTCTACTCGAAATTCTGTTTGCCTCTCTAAATTCTGAATTATCGCCCATATTTCACCATCATCCTTCTGAGCTTCCTTGATCCTAGAGAGTAACTCAGGTTCCACTCTAAGTCTCTTATAATTTCCTCCTCAATTTTAGTGCCGTTTATCATTCTGGGCTTCCTACTAAGTGCATCTGCCACTACATTTGCCTTGCCGGGATGATACTACAGATTAATGTCATAATCCTTCAACAGCTCTAACCATCTCCTCTGTCTCATGTTCAATTCACGTTGAGTGAAGATGTACTTCAAGCTCTTGTGGTACGTGAAGATGTCCCATGATTCTCCATACAAGTAGTGTGTGACAATCCGTCAATTTATGGTCAATATTTTATTCTCAATATTTATCTGAAAATATTATTTTATGAACTCACTTATTTTTGGGAAGAAATTTGGATTTACGTCTTGAAGTAGCATCGACTACGTCTAAACCGGAGGATTCAACGTAACGTGCTTACGTTTACATACACCGTCTTTGGTGACAGTCCGACATTTCAGAAAATAAATTTATCCGTGAATATTATTTTGGAGTTTTAAATTTGTGTTGGTTCATAAACTCATAAATTTACGAGAACAGATTAGGACTTATGATTTTATTTTAACGTCCTTTACGACTAAACCGGAAACCTTAGGATTACGTATTTACGTTTTCGAACTCCGTTTTTGATGAGACAATTTTTATTAGATTTGTTTTGTGCCGCTGATTCATAATTTATAAAAACGTTTTTCGTAAGACGACCCGAGGGCACGCAAATCGAGGAAACTAGAATCGAGGAATACCCGTAAACTAGTGAGATGGGACAAAATACATTGTCCCACCCCACTAGCTTAAATGGGACGGCACATGACACCACATCTAAGGATGTGGCATCATGTTAAGCTAAGTATTTACAAGTGTAACTAAGCTTACACTTTAAGCTTTCCATTTACACAAAACCATCAACCACTTCTCATTCATACCATTTCATACATGCAAACTACCTCAAACTCTCTCAAAACCCCACCCTTTGCCGTCCACTTCAAAGCAACAAACACCCCTTTTGATCTTTTCTAGCCATGAAATACATGTTATCTAGCTCTATCATGGAGTTATCTTGAAGCCTTGATCATTTGGTGGCCATATTAACAACATAGGAGGTGATTTTCTTGTGTCCTAGGGCTGATTTCTCAACTATTGTTCTTGGTGTTTGATGATCTTGGAGTTACTTTTGGTGTTCATCAAGTTCTTGTCTTCCAAAAACAAGAAATACACTTGGTTGGTAAAGAAGATCATCCTCTCCATTTTCTCTTGTTATTTTTGTAAAGAACAAATGTATTTTCTTTCTTATTGTATATTTATATGATGTATATATGATGATAAAAATGTTGTGTGGGGATCAAGTGTTGATAAATATGCTTAAAAAGGTTAATAACTATAAGAAATAAGGCTAAAATCATGCTTATTTAGTTGGCTGTATAAAAACAGTATATAACTAAAACTTGAACTGATAAACTTGCATGGTATAATCCATTTACAGTAAGTACAAGATGTTATACACATGTGAGAGTTGGCCATGCAATGGAATCAATATAATGAGTGAGATATGATCAAAACAAGATGAGAGTGCTAATCTGAATAAGCTGTTTTGTAGGGACTGTTAAGCATAGATAAACTTAAAATGAGCAGTAGCTATAACTAAATTAAATGTAGAACATAATATGAAGATCATGCCACCCAAAAATGAGCTTCTAATTCATTATAGAACTCTAGATATGATAAAAATGGTGAACATGAAAATAAAAATCAGATTTTGAGAATTAATGTTTATTATTATTATATAACCACTCAAATTTTATTGTATAAAATGTAAAATAAAAACCCACTAACTTATGAAATTTATTTATATAAATATGTAAAAGGTTAAATAAATGGATAAATTATAAAAATGGTAGTGGAATAATACTTATAAGTAATAAAAACTATAAACTTGATTTTTACGACTTTTTCGGCTATTACCGTAAAATTAACGTTTTTCGCCAATTAAAACTTAGACGATCAAACCCGTATAATGTAAAGTTTTTAAAAGTCATATACTGATATATACGTAACTAATACAAGTAAAAACCGATAAAACCCGAACTATAGGACATACGGACATTAACGAGCTAACTAAGCATATTGGACTAATAATTGGACTAAATAAGTTAAACACTTATAAAAAGAACTTATTGGGCTTAACCCATTTGGGCCCAACTTGTAAAGTTAAATACTGATAATATAAGTATAAAATGGATTAAAACAAGTTAAAGAACTTATAATAAGTTTATTGGACTTAAAACACGTAAACTAGTAAACTAGTAAGAAGATACCTATACGTAAACACTAAATGAGTAAAAGGGAATATGTAAACCCACTTGATCATATATATATATATATATATATATATATATATATATATATATATATATATATATATATATATATATATATATATATATATATATATATATATATATATATATATATATATATATATATATATATATATATATATATATATATATATATATATAATCATATGTATACATAATTGTTATTTTTATGAAGTCATTGGACATGAGTATAAGACGAGTATTATTTGTCTAGGTTTCCGTGATTGAAGCACGTGCCGTACGTCCGAATTGCCGATAACCCGCCTTCCCACATCAACGTGAGTTCATAGCCTCGCACTCTTTTAAATTTTTTTATGAAATGTTTTATAAACCCGCGAGGGAGATAACATGTTAGTTTTTATAAAATAGGACACCATTTGTCCCAATTGTTTGTTTATTGATTTGGACCCGAATGATTGTATGACCCGATTGTATGACCCGATAAATGATTAAAGGACCCGATAGATGAAATCAAATGGATTATTAAAGTTAGGTTATGTCACTAAAAGTCCCATTAGCATGAATTGTGAACTACCGGGATTTGGTAGACGCTTATGCATATAATAGTACTATTTGGGAACGATCACCCTAGTTCGTGCCTTGACGGTTGATCCCCGTCGTGCCACATTGATTGGTAAGCGAATTTATGTATGAGAAGATTTCCACAGCGTGACCTTTGTGACGACACGCTAATTTAGATGGGCAAATTGTGTATCGGGTTAGCTACCCGTTGTTTGTTTTAGTAAGGTAACAATGTCATGCGGCTTATAATAATCCAACTAACGAAATACTACTAGATGTTCCGAATTACGATGTATTGCCTGACTAGCGATACAGGGTCATACTATTGATATTATGTTCGTGTTTTGGTTTTCATAACCATATTCATATAACGGTTTTTATTTTCATACAATGTCATAAGACGTATTGTATGATGTTTTTACGACATTGGCTCGTATAATGATTTTTAAGGCAAACGCCTATATTATGATTTTGATGAAGATTTGTATAAAATGACTTTGGCTATTTTATGTCCTATTAAAATGATTTGTACAAAATGATTTTCAGTAATAATTTTATAATGATATTATATTGATGGATTTTATTAAACTCTATGAATTCACTCGGCGTTATCGCTGACCTTTTCTTTTAACATGTTTTATCTCAGGTACTTGAAGGTAATTCTCGGGAAGACAACAAGAATTCATGGCCCGCACCTAAATACTTATTTCCATTCAAATGCTTTGTAAAATTGTATGAAATGACCATGACTTGGGACCTATGTAAATTTGATTTTTATGAATGGAAATGCTTTATTATTAAACGACGCGATTTTTAACCGTTGTCTATGATGTGAGTGATGTGCTATCCCGTAACACCAACGAGTCTTCCGCTGTATTGAGTTGTATAAATTTGGGGGTGTTACAGTTTGGTACCAGAGCTCTCGTTATAGAGAACGAAAGACTTTTAAAACCAAGGTTTTGAATAAAACATTTCAAAATCTTTTAACTATAAACATTTTTTCTAAAAATGTCTAAAAATCTTTTGACTATAACGGTGCCGAAGAATTCCCGAGTTACCGACAAGGCCATACTGAGAAGTGTTATTTTAATATATATATAACATGGATTATATATATATATATGATGTAATTTTATTACATGATTGTTTGATGATTATTTTTTATATTTATACGAGGTATTTATACGACGTAGATTGTCACAAGGAACCCTAAATCCCCTAGTAAATTAATCGAAGCTATTCTCGTAGGAATTCTAGCTATCCTAGATCTGAACCAAGTTGTGGATATTTATGATCCCAACAAATGGTTGATATTCGTAGAAATGTAGATATTAGATTGATTGTGATATTGAAAAAGAATTGGCGAGATTAAAACTGATATCGATGTCATGACGATCTTTTCTTATAGAGTGGAGTTTGACAAAACGTTTGCACCTAGAAAGATGTCAATTGATTCGGTGTCATCCAATTCTTAAATCGAAATCGAAAGGGTGAATGTTGCACTTGAGGCTGTAATTGGAACCATTACCCAAAAGCCTCATGCCACTAATACCTTTCCGAGAAGTCTAAATGAATGTATGGGTCATCTCATACTAGTGACTCATTTGATAATTGTTGTTGTAAGAGTTATAGGATTGGAATTAAGTGTTGATCATATCGAGCTTTTATTGCCCTTATTAAGGTTTATAAATAAGGTTGAAAGTATTGGAGAATGAGGTAGAATATCGCATTGAGTATAAGTTGATTGAAACTTGAATAAAGTAAAATTTCACTTTTATGGAATATGAGATTGTTAAGAGGAATTCGTTAAGTCCTGTGATTGAATTATAAGGTTTTAAATGATTGTAAGTTTGTGTTAAGGGTTGTTCCTAGGCCATTGTCCACTAATGAGGATGCCCAGTGTCCATGAAATAAATTGAAGAAATCTTCTTCTAAATTGGGACCGATGAATCTTCCGGGACAGGTGGGACACCTAATGACTCTTGTAGATTAGTATTCATTGTGGTATCTTTTAAAAATCCCTAACTTAACTAAGACATCAGTTGGTAGGATGAGTTTTGAGAATTGTATGACATAGTGACATGTAATGTGTTACGGTACAATTTTGACTTGTTTGTGATTAATGAAAAAGACTACCTTTGATTGCTAAATCTTACATGTATCGATGTTATCTATCTTTTATTACTTCATCCTAATGTTCGCATTAGTGATGCAACCATTGAGCAAGTACTCATCTCTATTTGAGTTACGTTGTGGATTATTCTTTTTGAGTGCCATCGAAGTCATGAATCTCATGATTATTTGGCTAAGCTCATTTCTTATCATATCGTAGTTAATTCTTGGCGAACAAGCTTTCATCACTTTTCTGCAGATCACTCATTGTTTTTATAAATTAAAACAGTATTTCTTGAGAAAAATTGAATTCTCATCACCAAAAGGATTATTCAAAATGAGATTTGTAAATAATAACTATCGAAATGAAGTTGTTTATAAAACACTTAGGAAAACTTAATTGTTTTCATAATAAAGAAAATCTTTGTAAATTTATTCTTGATTCTTATCTAAGAATTAAGCATGAAAATGATTTTACTATAAACATGGATGATAAAATTTTGACGAACTAAGTATTGCATCGTTAATCTTTAAATTGTATATAGTTGCGCGCCTACATACAATTTGGAATTGACCATGCAAAACTGATTAGTAGTCACCATAAAACTGATTAATAAACACTAAATTTTCTATGAAGATTTTGAGAGATTAAAATTTATGAGATCTGCAAGAAGTGAAAAATAAGGACATAGTGTTAGGGACACCTACATATGTGCCTGTAGCATCTATTCTTCTGAGTCGAATTTACTCATCTGACGAAATTGTCTTAGTTGACAATTGACAATTCTTTCTTGTCCAGTTCTCCCGTAGTGAGATTCTTAGGAAAAGTATCTGATTACCGAGTGTTGATACCCGACTGGATGTATCGACGTTCCTATCATTTCTTTTGAGTTGATTTCATTTGAATGACCTGGGTAACGATCCGAGGAGCTTTCGAATTGCGTACTCAAATTATGAAAACATGGAATATATTCATATTCATTAAATGTTTTCGTCTGTATCTGATTTGAAATTCTCTCGCGTAGATTATGCGTTGACCTTACTCTTTTGAGGTTGATTGTGTCTCCATATATCCTTGAATTTATGAAGGATTATGAGTTATTATCAGTCTTTTGAGAAGATCACATCTTATCGACGGCAATGCAACTGGAAAGTTAATAGTGCCAGTAGAATGGATTGATTAATTATGACATGACGACATTGTCTTATATGATGGAAACTCGAGTAGAATTCCCCTAAATGATAAGATGTTGATTATCAAAAATGATCTAAATAATTCTTGATGGATGACCATGTCCTGCATTTAGACTTGAAATTATACCATGAATGGTTGTGAATTAGTCATAGATATTATAATCTAGAAAGAACCTAATATGAATTTATTAAAAGATATTTATGTTATCTGAAACTTTACTAGGTATTTGTTGGTGAATTAACTAGAGTTTTGCCATTAAGGCAAGTTGAATTTGGTATTTGATAATATTCTCGGTGCTGCACCTGTGACATGTGCACTGTACGTCAGCACCATCTGAATTAAAGGAATTACCGTACAACTGAGAGAGTTGTCGGACAAAGACTTTATTCTACCAAGCTCGTCATCATGAAGAGCTATGGTGATATTATTCCTTATATTTATAAGATTATTGTGAACTGAGTAAATTGACAATCGTAAACGATATCCATAACTCGAAATGGAAGATTTGTTCGATCATTTACAAGGTTTTAGCAATTTGATCCACGGCATGGTTATCATCAACTTCGCGTCCGCGAAAAAGATTATCTATTCCAATCACTACATCCGGTACTTGTAATGAACATTATGAGTTTCACGTGATGACGTTTGGATTGACTAATACACATGTAGCATTCATAAATTTTGTGAATCACATGTGTAGGCTGTATTTTGATAAATTCATGCTCGTGATCATTAAGGACTATATGTTTGTTTATAAGAATAAGAACGAGTTAATAATTATTTATAGATTGCCCTGAATTGACCGAACAATAAAAACATGTACCTTGAATATTTAACATATGACTTAAGACTTAATCCTTTATATGATTTAACCGTGTGAATAATAGATAATGGAATATATTGACTCTTCAAAATTTAGAGCCCTTTTAAGACTTTGGGATTTTACCAAAAAGAAAGTGCAAATATATTTTGACAAATGTTTTAACAAACAATTTTTAAGGGATTATTCCCTTATACACAAACCATTTAACTAAACTTCTGTTTAGGGGTAAATGTTTGTGTATACCTCAAGACAACCTAAGAAGAATTGAGGAAACTATTTAAACCATGACTTGAAATTTGAAACGATACTTTTTGCTTTTTAACTAAGGAAATTTTGACCAAAGTATAACCAAAGAATTATTTTTAAAACATTTACGAATCTTATTAATTATTTTCAATAAATCAACAAAAATCGTGTTAATTAAACTAAAAATTATTTTGAACATTTTTCATATAACTGGATGGACTAAGAAATTTAAAATCTTTACGTTTACGTTTCATAAAAATTGAATATTTAGTATTTAATTACTTGTAATATTTATCGAGGCTATGAACGTCGGATCAAGAAAAACTGATAAAAATGATAGATGAGACGAAACTAAAACATAGAAGATATGAAGAAAGAATTTTGAATAATTACGGTGATGATATTTATTTCATCAGGAGAAAGTGAATGTAGATACTGACACATAATATAGAAAAGATAAAGAACCAATTAGGACATGTTCCTTAATAATGAAGGCGCAAAATAAATTGCCGAACAATATAAAAGTAAACAATGATTGTAAAAAAAAGGGATAATATAAATAGTGAAAGGTTTCACGGCTAATGTGAACCATTAAAATTGAGAAGCCGATAGCGTTAAATATTTTAAAGACCACTTGTGATTGTCTAAATATAGAGGACTGTGAGATAAAGTTTTGTTGGAATCTGTAAGTATAAGTATTCTATTCTTGTCATTTCTGATTTAATGTATCATTATCAGAAGAAGTCGTACTAATGGCAAATTAGGAAGGCAGACATTGCCTCATACATTAGTAAACGTCTAGCTATTGCAAAGGTCATCGTCTGAATTTGATTCGATTTGGGTCATCGTCGACAGACTGACCAAATCTGCTAATATCATTCCCGTTAATGATAAATGCAAAAGAGTTATGTAAACATAGTGTGCCTGTATCGAACATCTTTATCAAGATCCTCGCTTCGCATCGAATTTCTAGAGATTTGCTCAGAAATCATTGAGAACGAACCTTGATGAGAGTACTATGTACCACCCCAATCGAAGGGACGAGGTAAAGTAACGATGAAAATTAATATAAGTGATGCTTTATGTTTGAACGATTGACCTTTGGTAATGAACCGTATAATCGTTTTCCTTTGGAAGGATTATCATTGATAATCATCGTATTAGGATCCAGATTGAATCTTGTTAGGATCTAAATATTAGAGCATCTGTAAGCAGGAGTTGAGATGAAGACACCCGACATACACCCATTGTGAGTTGGACATGTCTTTTAGGTTTAAGGTTTCCTATGATGGCGAACCTAACCTTACAAAATACCCGACCCGCAAGATCTGAAATGATTATTGAAATTAGGATCTGATTATTGACAGCCGGTAGTGGGTAAGAGGTTATGTGAATATGAAATGTAGATCTTGAAGTGCCAAATGGGTAGAGAAGTTATGCCACAAATTTTAACTTTGGAAAAATGAATTCATGATCTGACAAATCATGGGATATAAGTCCCCGTTGTATGGGACCATTGAGATGATGTAAAAGATTGGTTTGAAAGGCATATAAGCAGGATCTACCCTAGGACTTCAAGAACTGCGTGAATTATGTTTCGTAAACCGAACTTGATGGAATATCTATCAAGTGAAAATCTGATTGTTCTTAGTAAAGTTTAGATCGGCGAAAAGTTGCATTCATCAAAAACCCGTGAACATCATGGATAGAGAAAGTAAGCCAACATTAAGCCTGATCTTATTCCCGTAGTTATGTTTGATAGAACTCGCGTATTGTAATGAATTGCACTTGTGAGAAAAGACCGAATGTGGAGGAAATACCCACATGGCTTTAACTCTATAAGAAGCGAGTAGTAAGATGATCTTTGAGGACAAAGATCCTGTTTAGGGGTAAATGCTGTGATAATCCGTCAATTTATGGTCAATATTTTATTCTCAATATTTATCTGAAAATATTATTTTATGAACTCACTTATTTTTGGGAAGAAATTTGGATTTAAGTCTTGAAGTAGCATCGACTACGTCTAAACCGGAGGATTCAACGTTACGTGCTTACGTTTACATACACCGTCTTTGGTGACAGTCCTACATTTCAGAAAATAAATTTATCCGTGAATATTATTTTGGAGTTTTAAATTTGTGTTGGTTCATAAACTCACAAATTTACGGGAAGAGATTAGGACTTACGATTTTATTTTAACGTCCTTTACGACTAAACCGGAAACCTTAGGATTACGTATTTACGTTTTCGAACTCTGTTTTTGATGAGACAATTTTTATTAGATTCGTTTTGTGCCGTTGATTCGTAATTTATAAAAACGTTTTTCGTAAAACGACCCGAGAGCACGCAAATCGAGGAAACTAGAATCGAGGAATACCCGTAAACTAGTGAGATGGGACAAAATACATTATCCCACCCCACTAGCTTAAATGGGACGGCACATGACACCACATCTAAGGATGTGGCATCATGTTAAGCTAAGTATTTACAAGTGTAACTAAGCTTACACTTTAAGCTTTCCATTTACACAAAACCATCAACCACTTCTTATTCATACCATTTCATACATGCAAACTACCTCAAACTCTCTCAAAACCCCACCCTTTGCCGTCCACTTCAAAGCAACAAACACCCCTTTTGATCTTTTCTAGCCATGAAATACATGTTATCTAGCTCTATCATGGAGTTATCTTGAAGCCTTGATCATTTGGTGGCCATATTACCAACATAGGAGGTGATTTGCTTGTGTCCTAGGGCTGATTTCTCAACTATTGTTCTTGGAGTTTGATGATCTTGGAGTTACTTTTGGTGTTCATCAAGTTCTTGTCTTCCAAAAACAAGAAATACACTTAGTTGGTAAAGAAGATCATCCTCTCCATTTTCTCTTGTTATTTTTGTAAAGAACAAATTTATTTTCTCTCTTATTGTATATGTATATGATGTATATATGATGATAAAAATGTTGTGTGGGGATCAAGTATTGATAAATATGCTTAAAAAGGTTAATAACTATAAGAAATAAGGCTAAAATCATGCTTATTTAGTTAGCTGTATAAAAACAGTATATAACTAAAACTTGAACTGATAAACTTGCATGGTATAATCCATTTACAGTAAGTACAAGATGTTATACACATGTGAGAGTTGGTCATGCAATGGAATCAATATAATGAGTGAGATATGATCAAAACAAGATGAGAGTGCTAATCTGAATAAGCTGTTTTGTAGGGACTGTTAAGCATAGATAAACTTAAAATGAGCAGTAGCTATAACTAAGTTAAACGTAGTACATAATATGAAGATCATTCCACCCAAAAATGAGCTTCTAATTCATTATAGAACTCTAGATATGATAAAAATGGTGAACATGAAAATAAAAATCAGATTTTGAGAATTAATGTTTATTATTATTATATAAGCACTCAAATTTTATTGTATAAAATGTAAAATAAAAACCCACTAACTTATGAAATTTATTTATATAAATATATAAAAGGTTAATAAATGGATAAATTATAAAAATGGTAGTGGAATAATACTTATAAGTAATAAAAACTATAAACTTGATTTTTACGACTTTTTCGGCTATTACCGTAAAATTAACGTTTTTCGCCAATTAAAACTTAGACGATCAAACCCGTCTAATGTAATGTTTTTAAAAGTCATATACTGATATATACGTAACTAATACAAGTAAAAACCGATAAAACCCGAACTATAGGACATACGGACATTAACGAGCTAACTAAGCATATTGGAGTAATAATTGGACTAAATAAGTTAAACACTTATAAAAAGAACTTATTGGGCTTAACCCATTTGGGCCCAACTTGTAAAGTTAAATACTGATAATATAAGTATAAAATGGATTAAAACAAGTTAAAGAACTATAATAAGTTTATTGGACTTAAAACACGTAAACTAGTAAACTAGTAAGAAGATACCTATACGTAAACACTAAAATGAGTAAAAGGGAATATGTAAACCCACTTGATCATCATATATATATATATATATATATATATATATATATATATATATATATATATATATATATATATATATATATATATATATATATATATATATATATATATATATATATATAATCATCATATGTATACATAATTGTTATTTTTATGAAGTCATTGGACATGAGTATAAGACGAGTATTATTTGTCTAGGTTTCCGTGATTGAAGCACGTCCCGTACGTCCGAATTGCCGATAACCCGCCTTCCCACATCGACGTGAGTTCATAGCCTCGCACTCTTTTAAATGTTTTTATGAAATTTTTTTATAAACCCGCGAGGGAGATAACATGTTAGTTTTTATAAAATAGGACACCATTTGTCCCGATTGTTTGTTTATTGATTTGGACCCGAATGATTGTATGACCCGATTGTATGACCCGATAAATGATTAAAGGACCCGATAGATGAAATCAAATGGATTATTAAAGTTAGGTTATGTCACTAAAAGTCCCATTAGCATGAATTGTGAACTACCAGGATTTGGTAGACGCTTATGCATATAATAGTACTATTTCGGGACGATCACCCCAGTTCGCGCCTTGACGGTTGATCCCCGTCGTGCAACATTGATTGGTAAGCGAATTTATGTATGAGAAGATTTCCACAGCGTGACCTTTGTGACGACACGCTAATTTAGATGGGAAAATTGTGTATCGGGTTAGCTACCCGTTGTTTGTTTTAGTAAGGTAACAATGTCATGCGGCTTATAATAATCCAACTAACGAAATACTACTAGACGCTTCGAATTACGATGTATTGCCTGACTAGCAATACAGGGTCATACTATTGATATTATGTTCGTGTTTTGGTTTTCATAACCATATTCATATAACGGTTTTTATTTTCATACAACGTCATAAGACGTATTGTATGATGTTTTTACGACATTGGCTCGTATAATGATTTTTAAGGCAAATACCTATATTATGATTTTGATGAAGATTTGTATAAAATGACTTTGGCTATTTTATGGCCTATTAAAATGATTTGTACAAAATGATTTTCAGTAATATTTTTATACTGATATTATATTGATGGATTTTATTAAACTCTATGAATTCACTCGGCGTTATCGCTGACCTTTTCTTTTAACATGTTTTATCTCAGGTACTTGAAGGTAATTCTCGGGAAGACTACAAGAATTCATGGCCCGCACCTAAATACTTATTTCCATTCAAATGCTTTGTAAAATTGTATGAAATGACCATGACTTGGGACCTATGTAAATTTGATTTTTATGAATGGAAATGCTTTATTATTAAACGACGCGATTTTTAAGCGTTGTCTATGATGTGAGTGATGTGCTATCCCGTAACACCAACGAGTCTTCCGCTGTATTGAGTTGTATAAATTTGGGGGTGTTACAGTTTGGTACCAGAGCTCTCGTTATAGAGAACGAAAGATTTTTAAAACCAAGGTTTTGAATAAAATATTTCAAAATCTTTTAACTATAAACATTTTTTCTAAAAATGTCTAAAAATCTTTTGACTATAACGGTGCCAAAGAATTCCCGAGTTACCGACAAGGCCAGACTGAGAAGTGTTATTTTAATATATATATATATATAACGGATTATATATGATGTAATTTTATTACATGATTGTTTGATGATTATTTTGATATTTATACGAGGTATTTATACGACGTAGATTGTCACAAGGAACCCTAAATCCCCTAGTAAGTTAATCGAAGCTATTCTCGTAGGAATTCTAGCTATCCTAGATCTGAACCAATTTGTGGATATTTATGATCCCAACAAATGGTTGATATTCGTAGAAATGTAGATATTAGATTGATTGTGATATTGAAAAAGAATTGGCGAGATTAAAACTGATATCGATGTCATGACGATCTTTTCTTATAGAGTGGAGTTTGACAAAACGTTACCACCTAGAAAGATGTCATCTGATTCGTTGTCATCCAATTCTTAAATCGAAATCGAAAGGGTGAATGTTGCACTTGAGGCTGTAATTGGAACCATTACCCAAAAGCCTCATGCCACTAATACCTTTCCGAGAAGTCTAATTGAATGTATGGGTCATCTCATACTAGTGACTCATTTGATAATTGTTGTTGTAAGAGTTATAGGATTAGAATTAAGTGTTGATCATATCGAGCTTTTATTGCCCTTATTAAGGTTTATAAATAAGGTTGAAAGTATTGGAGAATGAGGTAGAATATCGCATTGAGTATAAGTTGATTGAAACTTGAATAAAGTAAAATTTAACTTTTATGGAATATGAGATTGTTAAGAGGAATTCGTTAAGTCCTGTGATTGAATTATAAAGTTTTAAATGATTGTAAGTTTGTGTTAAGGGTTGTTCCTAGGCCATTGTCCACTAATGAGGATTCCCAGTGTCCAAGAAATAAATTGAAGAAATCTTCTTCTAAATTGGGACCGATGGATCTTCCGGGACAGGTGGGACACCTAATGACTCTTGTAGATTAGTATTCATTGTGGTATCTTTTAAAAATCCCTAACTTAACTGAGACATCAGTTGGTAGGATGAGTTCTGAGAACTGTATGACATAGTGACATGTAATGTGTTACGGTACAATTTTGACTTGTTTGTGATTAATGAAAAAGACTACCTTTGATTGCTAAATCTTCCATGTATCAATGTTATCTATCTTTTATTGCTTCATCCTAATGTTCGCATTAGTGATGCAACCATTGAGCAAGTACTCATCTCTATTTGAGATACGTTGTGGATTATTCTTTTTGAGTGCCATCGAAGTCATGAATCTCATGATTATTTGGCTAAGCTCATTTCTTATCATATCGTAGTTAATTCTTGGCGAACAAGCTTTCATCACTTTTCTGCAGATCACTCATTGTTTTTATAAATTAAAACAGTATTCCTTGAGAAAACACCAAAAGGATTATTCAAAATGATATTTGTAAATAATCACTATCGAAATGAAGTTGTTTATAAAACACTTTGGAAAACTTAATGATTTTCGGTAATAATTTTATACCGATGTTATATTGATGGATTTTATTAAACTCTATGAATTCACTCGGCGTTATCGCTGACCTTTTCTTTTAACATGTTTTATCTCACGTACTTGAAGGTAATTCTCGGGAAGACAACAAGAATTCATGGCCCGCACCTAAATACTTATTTCCATTCAAATGCTTTGTAAAATTGTATGAAATGACCATGACTTGGGACCTATGTAAATTTGATTTTTATGAATGGAAATACTTTATTATTAAACGACGCGATTTTTAAGCGTTGTCTATGATGTGAGTGATGTGCTATCCCGTAACACCAACGAGTCTTCCGCTGTATTGAGTTGTATAAATTTGGGGGTGTTACATAGTGCCTCCATATTTTCAATGCAAACACGACTGCTGCAAGTTCCAAGTCATGGGTAGGGTAATTTTCCTCATAAGGCATAAGCTGCCGTAAAGCGTACGCGATCACTTTCCCATGTTGCATGAGAACACAGCCAAGTCCCTTCCCCGAAGCATCACAATAAATTTGAAATCCACCTGTACCAGATGGGAGAGTAAGAATTGTTGATCCCAAACTTAGATCGATTTAGCTTGTGTAAACGAGATTAAATCAAGTTAAACACGTAGAGAAACTTTGTTGTGTATAAAACAAGTTAAGTATTATGTGGAATTAATACTTAAACAAGAACACACAAACAACTGTAAAAGAAACTTTCACTTGATTGATAATAACAAACTTGGTTACAATGAAAGTGTTAAATGTATGAAAAACTTATATGAAAACAAAACCTAAAGGTCTTCTTTTATAGACATAAGAAGCCTTGTACAAGAGTCTACGTATCAGCTATTCTAGGTAAAGATAATTATAGAAAATACATTGTTGATCCTATCTTTACTAGAAACAAACTAGAAACAAAATACGCGTAGACCATATCTTTCTATCAGTGCTTGACTTCAATCTATCAACGCTTGACTTCTTCCTGTCAACGCTTGATCTGTCAACGCTTGTTTTCTTCTTATCAACGCTTGTTTTCTTCTTGTCAGTGTCCAAGTGTACTGGCTACATTTTATTCCCAACAATCCTCCCCTAAACTTAATATCTACTCTAGTAATCAAGTTTCTGAATAAAAATTAAGAACTAGGAGGAATCTTACAAATCTTATCATATTGGTAATAAACGTTCCTAATCAAATCTTTGGCCACATCACTTGAATAGTCAATCTCTAGCTGTGTTGTCTTCATCTTGTCTAAAACTTCTTTGGACATGGGATGCTCAGCATCTACAAGAAGATACTCAGCAAACTTTGTCGAGCTCAAATAATACACTCCAGCAGCTGAATACAAACGCCATTGAATTCCACTGATATCATCCTCAAGATCCTTCCAAACAGGATCTTCTTCTTCTGGTGCACACATTCTCTTGAATGTTGACCAAATTTTTATTCCATTGACTGAAGTAGGTGCTTCAGTCTCATACTTGGCCATCAACAACCTCCAAAGGTCTGCCAAGTCTTCCATATCCATACTTGCAAAGAGAGACATAAGAGTAGTAAATGTGTGTACCTCTTTCCTATATCTGCCAATCTTCCAAAACCCACTTGCATCTTCCTCATAGCTAATGATAGGGTTTCTGGCATCAAGAGGTAACACTTGTACCATATCTGAAGCTTCCATGGGTGAGAGCTTAATACTTCTTCTAAGAACAGCTTCACTGGGAACCACTTTATTTAAACCTTTAGGGAACTCAAGTGGAACTCCCTTCTTCAAAGGCCTTGGAACAATCATTGCCTTCTGAGTCTCCATCTCTTCTGCAAGTTCTTCTTTTCTCTCATCTAAAAGAAGTCTAAGAGTATTCATTTCCTACACTCTTGCCCAAATGGGATAAGCCTTGTACTCCAATTCTTCAAAGGATAATCCCTGCAATTTCTTGAAGGTCCATCCAGTTCCATGACATCTGAGTAACATGTAGTAAATCTCTCTTCTATCCCTCTTCAGTAGTGAGAAAACATTGCTAGCCTTATGTTTCAGAATTACCTTGCAGTCTCTTTGAACTCTTAGAAGAATCTCCAATCCCCAAATTTGGTCTGAAATTGTCAAATCTGGATTCTCAATAATCCTATTCTCCCAAGCATGGTACACCTGAACAACTTCTGGCATATCAAAGTCTACTTGCAACTTTAACTCTCTAAGCTTCTCTCTTGCCAATTCATCACCATATTCAAGTCTTTCTAGTTGTTCAATTATCATCACACTTGAATCTGAACTCCTTTCATCACTTCCTTCTTGTTCCTCAGAAATGACAACAAATGGTGATTCACCAACCTTCTTCATTTCTTGTTCCACAAGTTGTGCAGCCAACCTTGAATCAAACTCTACTTGTGCTGCATCCTTTGGAACTTCTACTTCTACCATGATTCCTTTACCCTTATCTAATGGATCAAGGATGGGTAAAGATGATGATGGTACATGTGAAGACACTTCTTTGATGATAGCTGATGAATGGGATACATCAACCATATCTGCAGGTCTGTCAACGCTCAAATTCTGTGTGTCAGCGCCCAAATTACTCTTGTCAGTGCTTGGTGTATCAGCGTTCAAATTTTGCTTGTCAACGCCCAACTTACTTGTCTCAGCGCCTCTTGTGAACTGCTCCATCATAGCTGTAAAAGACAAGTTCAAGTTTGTAGGAGTAACCAAGGGTGTATCAAAACCTTGTTGCTTCTTCAATTCAGTGAGGGCTTCAACAACACCAAAAGATTCTCCATCATGTGAGCCTTTGTCACTCACATGGATCTGCTCATCCTTTCTTTTGGAAGATTCCTCCATTCCACGCCTAGTGTTTGCATCCTCCAAAATAACAATCCTCTCCCTCAATTGCTTGAGTTCAAGGCCTTGTGTACTGACTGTTTGTACCAGGTCTGCATTTTGCTTTTGCAAGCTAATGCAGACAGCCGTCAATTCCATCAATGTGTATGGTTCCAATCTGCCCACCTCTAGAATGGGTATTTGACCTCCCAAAGTAGAGTCATGGGGCATGGAGGCGGTCTTAAAGATGTTAGGACTGGCTTGGCCTGCATCTAAGCTAGTACCAATAGTCCCAACCTCATCCACAGCACCAACCACAGTTGTGGTGGTGGTTCTCTCTGCAACATGGCTAGGACCACTAGAGGAGAACAGTCCAGTAGTCCTTGGGCATTTTTGCAACCTATATTCAGGTGTTGTAGAAGATGATGTGGATTGGGAGGTAGTTTGAAGGTTAAGGGGTGTTTGGGTCTGTGAAGGAAAGGTGTCAACGTTTGGATTACTGGTGTCAACGCCAACATTTAACGTGTCAGCGTTGAAGGATTCTTGGTCAATTTCCATGTGTTGAGGTGAAGGCAAAGGTTCTGGTATTCGGTCAAGTTGTGGTTGTGGGTCTGGTTGGGGTTGTGCTGCTGCAATAACAGCAAGCATAGCTTGGGTGAGGGGTAATTCACGGTGAGGGGGTGAGTTCATCTTACTAAAAATAGCTTTCTTTTGCACAGGGATCTCATAAAAATCATCAGGATCCCTTGTGCATTAATTTTGCACATCAAAAACCATTTGCAAAAATCTGGGATAAGCCAAAGTCATCTTATTCCCTTTGTTTTTACACATGCCATCAAAAATTAATTTTGAAAAATTATACTTTTGCCCATTTGTAATACACACAATTGCACTAGCAATGGATCTGTTAATTTCATTATGTGCAGTACAGTTGGGACTCAAACATTGAAGGATGACATGTATGAGGTACTTCCAGGCTAGGGGAAACTCTTGTTTATGATATTTGTTTAAAGTGCCCTCATCAGGGAAAGGATACCCCAAAGCCCGAAGTCCTTGTTCTATTTCATTAAGGGGGAGAGTGGTTATACCATCTGCATCATTAAGATGCAAAGCCTGGCAAACCAAGGCTTCAGTAACCACCCAAGTACGCCCATGAACAATAGCTGTTAATGTAGTCACATTATTAATTGTTGAGGAACTAACAGTGTTCCAAAACTGTTTAATATGAGTGACAGGGATGAGAGGAGCATGAGAAAGAGCATACCTAAGAGGAGATGCATTCAAATACGCCACCATCTGAGTGTATTATGGAAACAAAGTATCATCAGCCTCCAAATAAGCAATCATGTTGTGCTGACTTCTGAATCCCAATACCAAGTCACTTGGTTTAAACTTTGGTGCCATTGTTGAAGAAAGCTGTTTATAAATTGTTGATGAATGATGAATTATAGGAGAAAAAGTGTTAGACAAGAATATGAAGTACCCTGTTTAAAAAAAATAGGAGCCAAATATATAGGAGAGATAGGCACATGTGATTGGTCAAAAATAAGGCATGTATTTTCAAAATATAATGATGAAAATATTGAAAAGAAAATAAGTTATCTTGTACATTAATTAAAAGTTATCTACTCCCAAAATTACGGCCCCAAAATTCGTCAAAAATAACAACTAGGTAGGTCCCAATGAGTGTCAACGGTCAAAAATAACCCATCAACGCCCAACGGCTATATTCTTGTCAACGTTTGCCAAAGCCATGTCAGTGTCTAAATTGGTCACAACAACGCTTGGTAAAAATATTTTTCAGCGTCCAAAAATAAAAGTAATAAATATGAAAAAGGACTTTAACAAAGTAATTTATCCTAGTGAAGATAACCTACAAATTTAAAATTATTATAGGGCGGAAAGCACTGTCCAGTTATGCACACTTGCTTATGCAAGATAGACATAACAGTCCTCTAGTGTCCCTTGCTAACAAAAATTATTAACAATTAAGTTATCTCATAAAATTCCTTGTAACTCCCAGGTAAACCCATTATAAATCATTCCCAAGTCTCCCAACAGACCACATCCAATTCTAGGCCAAAAAGGTCTTGGCAGCATGCATAATATGTCAACTTTGCATGCTACAGTGCCTCATGATTTAGTAAACTAACTCATACTCACCAGTGGACACAATCTAGAATTGTGATAAGAGTATTATATGAATACCCAAAAGTCCTAAAGGTTCCGAAAACCTCCCCTTAAACTGTGATACATATGTTGCCCAATAATATGCATGGATATAAAAATTTATGTCAAGATAGGAATATAAATATTCCAACCATCATCCATAAATTGAAACATGCTCCAATGATTCTCCAAGGATCCATATGCAACTCTGTATCCAATGGTACAATGCTAACAACGCATGCACACTTAGATCAAAAACCACAAAACTAACATGTTGCTGACAACGTCACGATAACACTTATCAGCGTTAAGATAACCTTTGTCAACGTTAGACAAATATAGTGGAAAATCTAACTTTTCAAAAAGACCAATAACAATGCATATCCTGTACATACTTCTACAATATGACCCCAAAACACATATTAAGTGAGATTGATCATTCCAATACTTGTTACCAAGTATTGAAACCTTCCAGTATCAAAAGGTTTAGTTAATAAATCAGACACATTTTCTTCTGTGTCAACCCTATCTGGTTGAATTAAACCCTTTTCAAAACAATCTCTTATAAATGATGTCTAATTTCTATGTGTTTTGTTTTAGAATGATGTACAGGATTTTTAATAATGCATAAAGTACTGTTATTGTCTACAAAAATCTTGGTATGCATGAAATTATACCAATAATCCAACAGATGGTTCTGAATCCACAAGACTTGTTCACAACAAGCAGCTGCAGCTACATACTCTGCTTCATTTGTAGAATTGGCCACCACTGTTTGTTTCTTGCATTGCCAAGATATCAACCTACTCCCAAGAAACTGACATCCACCAGCTGTGGATTTTCTATCAAATTTGTCACCACCATAGTCACTGTCTGAATATGCAATAAGCTCCAATGGTGAATCTTTTGGATACCATAATCCTATATCTGGATAACATCTAAGGTACCTAAAGATTCTCTTGACAACATGAAGGTGACACTCTTTGGGAGTCACTTGATGGCGTGCACATGCACACACAACAAACATAATGTCAGGTCTTGAGGCTGTGAGATACATCAATGAACCAATCATTGATCTATAGTGCCTGACATCCACATCGTTTCTATCTCCAACTTTTCCCCAAGGGTGTTCTCTATCCATAGGAGTACTAGCCCTTTTCTCATGTGGAGAAAAGCCAAACTTCTTCAAGATTTTAGCTACATATTTATCCTGAGAGATGAAGATACCATCTTCTTTCTGCTGAACTTGTAACCCTAGAAAGAAGTTCATCTCCCCCATTACACTCATCTTGAATTTGTCTGTCATAAGCTTGGAAAAGTCTTCACTCATCTTTGGGTTTGTTGAGCCAAATATGATATCATCCACATAAACCTGAACAAGTAAGACATCCTTACCAGTCTTCTTCGAAAATAAGGTTTGGTCTATGGTGCCCCTTTTGAATCCATTTTCCACCAGATAGGTGGACAATGTGCCATACCATGCTCTTGGGGCTTGATGAAGTCCATACATAGCTTTCTTGACTCTATATACCTTCTCTGGATGCTCTGGATCTTCAAAACCAGGAGGCTGCATTACATAAACCTTCTCAACAATTGTGCCATAAAGGAAAGCACTCTTCACATCTATTTGATAGACAGTAAAGCCCATGCAGAAAGCATAGGCTAGAAATATCCTTATAGCCTTAAACCTTGCAACTGGTGCAAAGACCTCCTCATAGTCTATCCCTTCCTCTTGTGTATATCCTTGAGCCACTAAACGTGCCTTGTTTCTGACCACAGTGCCTCTTTCATCTTTCTTGTTTCTAAGAACCCATCTTGTCCCAATAGGTCTTACATATCTGGGACAATCAACCAGCTCCCAAACATCCTGAATAGCAAATTGGTGAAGCTCATCCTGCATTGCTTCCACCCAACTTGGTTCTTTGAGAGCATCAAAAATCTTCTTGGGCTCCTGTTGTGACATAAAACAGGCAAACAAACATCCTTGAACAAGAGGGGTATCAACCTTCTTGTGTATGTTGGCAATAAATCCTCCAAGATTCTGATGAGATCTTCTAGTTTGAATAGGAGACATCACATCACCAATAATTAGAGAAGAGGGGTGATCCTTCATTGTAGAAGTAAGAAATCCTCCCTCAAAAAGTCTGTTGTCTTCAATCTCATCTTCCATGTTAACAATATCTTCTTCAGACTCTTTTCCATCAATATCTGTATGAACCTCTCTATTTCTTCTTGAAGGTTCACCTTGTTCAAAATTGGAAGAGAAAATATGGTTAAAAGAGTTGTCAACGCCTGAACCAAGGTTGTCAGCGTTGGAGTCATCAACGCCTGAAATTGTCCTGTCAGCGCCAGATTTTCCTTTGTCAGCGCCTGAAAGATCATGCATGTTGTTAACTGGTGATACTTGGGGACCACCATTTTCCTTTCCAGCAGCAGCAGCAGCAAAAGCATCAGTCCATATGGGAATAGTGACATACTCAAGTATGGGAGATGACTTGTCTGCTTGTGATCCAACCTCTTCATTAACCTGTGTACCTGAATCATCAACAACTGGTTCTTCCACAACACTTGAAGTTACCTTCACAATGTTTGGATTAGTAACAGGCATATAATTCAAAGTCCTAGATAGAGGTTCCAAGTCAAATAACCAATTTGGACCACTTTTAGGATCACTAGGTTTACTTTCTAAAAACCTAACAAGTACTTTTTCAAGTATACATTTTTCCTTCTTAATGTAAACCCTATATCCTTTACTCTGCACTGAATAACCCATGAAGTAGCCTTCATCACCTTTAGCACTAAATTTACCTAAGGCATCACTTGTATCTAGTACAACTACATGACATCCAAAAGGTTTAAGAAAACTAATATTAGGTTTCCTTCCCCAAAGTAACTCATAAGGTGTTTTGTTATGTATCTTGTTGACTAATGCTCTATTCTGAACATAACAAGCTGTATTCATAGCCTCAGCCCAAAAAGCAATGGGAAAGTGAGCATTAGCCAACATAGTCTTGGCAGCTTCAATGGGGGTTCTATTCTTTCTCTCAGCAACCCCATTTTGCTTTGGGGTTCTGGCTACACTAAACTGTCTAGTAATCCCTTTCTTGACACAAAAATCATCCAATAGCTTATTGTTGGAAATACGTTTTTACGTATTTATGAAGGATCGGTCGCTCCAACGATATATTAATGTAACGGGCTCGTGATCTAGTTAGTAAACGTATAACCCATATAGCCCACATGTAGGGTGGGCTATATATAGCTCTCCTAGCATGTTAGGAGGGGTTGGTGATTCACATTTTCATAATTCCATATTACTTTCTCTCTCTTCCTCCCTTTTCTCTCCTTTCTCTCTCTACACCTTCATTCTTCTTTTCATCTTATCTTTTATTATTAATCAATCTATCCACCAAATCAATCTAATCAATCATGTAGAATAGGCCAAGATTGCGTAGACCTTCAATTGGTATCAAGAGCCAAGGTTAGATTGGTTTATTCTTGCTTTTATTTTTATTGATTTTGGTGGGTTTTGATTTTTTTTCAAGCTTAAATTTTAAAAAGATTGTATTTTTTATGCTTTAAATCATAGTAAAATCTTTGCGTTTACTTATTTCATATAAAATCCCAAATTTTTATTTAAAAATCTCGACTTTTATCCTTAAAGAGTTTGTATTTTTATAAAAAGTTTGTAGTTTTTATAAAAATATTTTCTTTTCTAATTTTTTTTATCTTTTTGTCTATTCATTTTATAAAGTTTTTTATCAATTTTATCACTTTAAAAAAAATATCAGTTTTATCAGTTTTATTATTTTTATTATTAGTTTTATTTTATCAGTTTTATAATCATTTGTCCAATCAGATCTTCTTGTAATCAGTTTTTCCAAAAAGTCTCAAACAGTCGTTGGTTTTTGGTCCAATTTTTAGTATAAGTCTTCTTGTCCAACAGTCCAACGTTTTCCGAACGAAATATTTCTTCCGAGTGAACTGAATATTCCGAACGAAAGTGTTTATTCTGGATCAACAGTTATTCCAGATCAACAGTTATTCCGGATCAACAGTTATTCCGGATCAACAGTTATTCCGGATCAACAGTTATTCTGGATCAACAGTTATTCCGGATCGACAGTTATTCCGGATCGACAGTTATTCCGGATCGACAGTTATTCCGGATCGACAATTATTCCGGATCGACAGTTATTCCGGATCGACAGTTATTCCGGATCGACAGTTATTCCGGATCAACAGTTATTCCGGATCAACAGTTATTCCGGATCAACAGTTATTTCGGATAAAGAAACTCAAAAAAAAAAAAAGATTCAAACATAACGGGAACAGAGACTCAAAACACTTACACTCGACTGACTGAATCAAGAATCAAACTGTCCCACAGCTCTCGACAATCCCTCGACTCACACAAAACCCACACCCTCTGGTATCACCCACCTCGACTCACTGATTCAAGACTCCATTTCTTATTCAAAAACTGACTCAACCCACACCTCTCGAACTCGAACAAAAACCCTCGAGACTCCCTCAACCCTCTTTCTAACCCAACATCGACACACCCTCAAAACATTTTCGACTCGAAAACCATTTTTGACTTTATACTCGACTCAACAAACCCAAAAACACTCCACTCCCTCACCCACATCCGACACCCTGACACCCTCGCACACATCACCCTCGTCTCATAGACTCGATAACCACGACATCCAAACTCGACTCCACAAATCATTTTTAACCAACAGACTCGACACACCCTCTTTCCCTCAACCACAACATACAAACAACTCTTCGACCACAACTCACACTCGAACCCATAACCACCCTCGAACTCACATCTCTCGTCAACAAAGACTCACAAAGTTTTAGACTCATCTTCGCCACAAAAAACACAACACTCGATTCATTTTGAAATTAACAAGAGTGACTCAAAAAAAAAAACTCGATCTCAGTGTAAAAGAACTATCCTCGATCTAGACCATAACGAAAATCACATAATACCTACTGATTGTGGTAAAATACACCTTTTAGGAAAAAGGCGTAAAAGCGGTAAGTATTGAACAAATGACTTTAGGAAAAATCAAGTGATAATGACCCAATTAAGTTCGTTTCCCAAGGAGGTATATGTGTGTGACTAAGATGTACAAGATTTGAGATTAATATTAGGTTTAGAAGGGGATTAGAAGAGAAAACGACGAAGACGTAAAAATAAAAATTAACCAAAAATTACTATTAGAAAGTTAAAACGTAGAACCTTAAAAATCACAAAATTAAAAATAAATTCTAAAAATTACCAAAAATTCACCAAAAATCAAAAATAATAAACTAAGAGTTTACCAATGATCAAAACTTTTTCAAACTTTTTAAATAATTAAATATTCAATTTTTAAATGCTAATTAAAGCCCTAAAATCAAATAAATTATCAAAAAGCCCAAATAAAGATTTTTCAATTGATAAACCTCTAAAATGACCTAAAAAGATTAAAAACTATTTTTAATAATTTTAAAACTAATAAAAACTAATTAAAATGATTTAAAAACTATTAAAACTTAAAATAATTATAAAAATTAATCTAAAAGTGATAAAATTATTCTAAAAGTTGTTAAATTCATATTTTAATGTATTTAACCTAAGAAAAATGTAAAAAGTTGGAAAATGTGAAATTTTAAAAATAATAATAAAATAATAATAAAATAATATTAAAAATCCAAAAATTATAAAAAATTCTAAAAACTTGCAAACTAGTTTATTTTAACCTAAATAATCAGAAAATGAAAGTGAAATTACCAACATACCCCTAATGGGCCCTCAAATGGGCCAAATCCAAAAACAGTCAACCTAAATGGGCTTTTGGGCCCAAAAAGTCAAACTTGGCCCAATTGACTTGGAAAAGCCCTATCTGACTTAAAATTTAATTCTACGAACAAAACTCTAAAGGCCCAAAAGCTGAAAATGTGCTTATCACAGCTTATTGAACACAAAGCTTATTCTTATTGGGCTTTTCAGCCCATTAAGCCATAAGCTAATGCCATAAGCTCTAATTTGACACACAACCCTCTTTTAGGATGCTTAAGAGATCTGTCAAAAGAAATTTCCAATAAGCACACTCAATAAGCCAGAAAATAGAAAAGCAAAAATTCACTAAACGACAAAATAGCCGTTTTTGAGAAATAATGCACCTCAGAAGCTGATTCAACTTGCAAAAGCTTTCAAATGGACTCAATAAGCAATATCAATCAACAAAAATCCAATAAGCACAACCAATAAGCCAAAATAAGCACAAATGAACTTATGTAAAAGTCAAAGGACTTGGTTTTCTAGTCAAACCTAAAAGTCAACCACCCAAATGCTCCAGGATGAACAAATGGGTCAAAATATGAGCACCTATTACAAAAACAAAGTTGTTGCTGGTTAAAATAAGCTATTATAGCTTATTGATAAGTTGACACCAAAATTGCACTATCAGTGGCAACTAGCAGGGGAAAGGAGTTCCCACTGCTTTGACTAATTGACCAAGCTTATTTGAGAGTTCTGGTTTGATTCAATTGGAAACAAAGGCACCCTTGTGATCAGTGAACCACAAGGAGTCAATAGCAACAATAAAATTACAAAATGATCCACATAATAAGCCACAATAAGCCAAACAGTCCACGGATATGCTCCAGATATGCAAATAAGCAGTTAAGCACTTAATAAGCAGATTTAAGCAAAATAAACCAACCAAACTTAACCAGATGCACACACAAGCTATATAAACTAACAATAAACACAAAGCAACAAGAATCAAACACTGAATCAAAGTAAATAGCAAGATCAAAGCACTAGAAGTTACTGATGAACAAAGGACAATATGCAGAAACAGTTTGCTGATATACTTGACACTTGATCCAATTTAAAGCCTCAAATCCTTCTACCCTGGTGTGATTAACTATGATTTAGCACTTGTTACCCTTAACCTATGCTTAGATCTAGGTGTCCTCAAAATCCTAGCCAATTTTACCAAGTTATGAAGATTTTATAGCCAATCTATGAATCAATGTGTTCAAAGCCTCAAGACCTGCAAACAGATGAACATATGCTCCCAAATAACAGATACCAATACTTGCATACAACACACAAGCACTTAACAAACCACAAATCCAACTTATGCAGTAATCCCAAACACTCCTTAATCAGTCACTTATCAAAGAAACTTGTGATTTCTTCTAATAACCTACTGATTTTAATGATCAAAAACACTTACTAGGCAGCAACTAACACAATCAAACACATAAATCACCAGCAAAAACACCAATACTCAAAATCAAAGCACCAAATCCAAAACAGGCACAAACATGAAATTTTTAGAGGAATCTTAACAAGAGCTTATACCTGCCTTCCACAACATCCTAGGAAGGCCAGCAATGCTCCTTGGACCTTGTTCAACAACTAGAACAAGACCAAGGTACTTCAATGAAGGAGATGCAAACAGCCTTGGTTGATGGTTCAATGTAGAACCTCAAGGACTTTATATCTTCAACACAAGCAGCAAACAAACTCAACCAAAGGCTTAGAATCCTTCTCAGGCTTGGTGTCAACAAGCTTGAAAGAACTCAAGGCTTAAGGCTAAGGGTTAGTATACAAAAATAAGCCAAAATCAGAAACAAGGACTTCAAGGCTTTTGAACCTTGAAAACCTTTCAAACCTAGACGTGCCTTAACCACAAGGTTAAGGAAGGTCTAATCAATCAAATGGAACTCAAAATTAGACTACTGAAACACCAAACTTTTAACAAAATCAAAAAGAGATTTCAAATTTCAGAAATTCAAATTTTATTAAGCTTAAAAAGGAATTACAAAGATTAATAGCCTAAAACTGGAACAAAGGGACTCTCACATGTTGAGGTCTCCTTTTATAGGCAAATGCCAAGCCTACACTATTCATAAACCCTAGAACTAAATTCCCAAATGTGCCCTTGAGGTCTTCTAGATAATTCTTTGGTGTGAGCTGTCCAAAGTGATCAGGGACATTTATTTTAGCTTTAGGATGAAGCTAAGGTTCTTGGCTGTTGATTTTGCCACATAGGATGACTTGGAGGTTAAGTTGTCACATGATTGGTGGACGGGTATTTGGGGGTGGGGTCCATTGTGAGTGGGAATGAGTGTTTTAAGGTTTGGATGGATTTCTGGGCGTGTGAATTAAGTGTGTGTCAAGGTAATTGAAAATTACCCTTTGATTTAAGTGGTGTAAAATCTAGGTGGTGAAAAGGTAAACAGTAGTGTGTTTGATCCGTTTTTGGTGGATTGAATAAGTGTTTGGCGCAAAAACGTGTTTGAATGTTTCATTTGCTCACTTTCAGTCCTTCCTTCTCTTTTCTTTTTGCATTTGTAAGCAAACTTCTATCAGCGTCCATTTATACTTGTAACAACTTTCACCACTTGGCAATTTTGGCACATAACTTTTCAAAAGGGTTTTCAAGGGTTGTTTTTGCCATTTTGAGATATTTCAAGGACTGATCTTGGACATTGTTGATCTTCAAAGGTCTTCATTGTAACTTTGACTTCATGAGGGACCATTATTGGCAATTTTGATTTGTTGAGGGACTAATCTTGCCATTTCTTCAAAGTTGAAGGACCTTTTGTGTAATTTTGACAAACTTAAGGGACCAAACTTGTAATTATTAATATACAAGGGTTTTAAGTGTCATTTCTTCAATAAATGAGGATCAATCTTGTTTGTCTTCAAGTCTTTAAGGGTATTTGTTGAGAATTCCATGATTAGGGCCCGGTTCTTTGTACAGCTTCGTTTCTCGTGTCCGTTTTTCCTTGTAATTTGTGATCTTTTGTCTTTTTCACGATATCCATACCTAAAATACACAAGTAAACAAACACAAGCATATATATGGAATTTTATGACATTTTTATGCATATAAAGCCTCAAAAGAACGATGAGATCATGTATAAATGCCATCTCATCACTCCCCCATACTAAGCCATTGCCGTGCCCTCACGCAATGCTAGAATAAAGTATCTAAGCATCACCAAAGTTCAAATTTTATTAACCTTTATTGAAGAGTAAAAGACTTGCAATATACTACGATGATGTGTAAAGACATAATGTATGATTTTCATCACAAAAAGTGACTTTTAGGGTCAAAGAATAGAAACAAGTAAATGTCCCTTAGAGTAAACTTCGTCATCCTTGATTGTCATACATTCCATGCTAAGTGCAAAAACAAGATCATTGTTGGTACAAGTCACAATGCTAACACTACTCATACGTCCAAATTGTGTAATACTTTTTCTCCCCGCAATCCTAGTTATTATAAAAGGAAATGGGTTACTAGCATTTTTTATCTATTTGTCATGGATCACAAGTGATTCATATTGACTTATTTGAGTAGTTATTAGTCCGAAAGCAAAGTAGCACGATTTGATCAATAGTTAGCCGAAGGACAAAATCTTTTAAAACGGCTTCTCGTGTATCTCCTTAAGTTCATATATTGGCATAACTCGTTTCACGATTTGAGACCTTTCTCGGACCGATATTTGGCATGTACTTCATACTTCAAATCTTGGGAAGACGTTCTTGAAATTATGGTCTTCTCTTCATATATTTGGAATTTCTTCACTTGGCGTTTTTGAGATATTCTTCATATAGGACCACGACTTCATCATTTTTCTTCAATCTTTACTTTGGATTTTGATATACAACGATCCGCCTCCTTTTCGGACTTAGATATATTTATCCTCATACCTTGTTAGGGTCTTTTTGGATAGACTTTCTCCATTCTTTAGGGGAGTAATTGCTTCTCGTCGTGTGTCTCGATCCTTCATATTGATTTAGGAATAATGATACTTCACATCATCTTTGGATCTTTAGCAAAAATAGAGCTCCTCATGCCTTGTTAGGGCCTTTTTGGATGATCGCCAATCTTCGCGTCCCGCTTCAATAAGTTATGCCTTGTCTATGAACTCTATTCAACCCCGAGCAACTTTTAAACGATCTTGCGCTAGAGGCTAAGTAACCTTTTAAATCGTGCGACCTTACTTATTGCAATTATGATTTATTCCTAATGCATTGATCTTATGGGAAGAAAAAGCCACAATTAAAAACATATGAGTTTTTGAAAGAACATTTTCATGTTCTACGTTTAGCATGATCACTTGTCTAACTCTATCATTTCTCGTTCTTCACTATATAAAGACCTCTAATTAAAGAGACTCGTGAATACATAGCCATGCAAGTCAAAATTAAGCCAAATTTGGATTAGCTTTCATTAAGACTATATCAAATCAAAGTTTTGGGTTTTTAAGCCACTTATAGGATCTTGCACTTTCTTGGACTTTTTCAAGTTTAGAGAATGTGTTTTAAAGTTCCCTTGATAAGTGACTTTCTAGAATCAATTATAGGAACTTGCGAAAAGTTCTTGTTCTTAACCCGTATGAATTAAGACTTTCGCGTTTTAAAGCTCCCTATATAAAAGTCTAGCAAAACTTGAATTGAGCGGGTTAAGGAATGTAAATGGCTCCAAATGCCCATCAAGTCAAAAATTAACTCTTATTCTACCCATCGGAAAATATACATTCGTGTCTTTAAAACACTTATGAAATCTAAAATTTTTTTTAAAAATTTGGCCATTTTTAGCCTTATTAGCAAAACAAAACATTGAAAGTTGGAAACGTGAGGGCGTAGCAAAGCAAGTACCTATTCACCCCCCCATACTAAAAGTAAACATTGTCCTCAATGTTTCGAGTCTAAAGGTGGAGCACCCCCATACTAGAGACGAAGAGTCGAATGCTTTGGATCTAGCATGGAAAGGGTGATCAACAATATATCTAAAGCCGTTTATTAAGTATGCTAAAAGATAATTGTTAGAACAATAAAGGATATGTCATGGATTCGTGAAAAAATTCTTCAAACGAACGATGGAGGCTCACGTAAACGAACACGAGAGTCTTCAATCGTAGATAATGATGATCTAGATAACACAATCACAAACAACCACGAGACAACGAGTTGAAAGGGTACAAGTCCCCTTATTAGTGAATAGTGAGCATAAAAGATAAGCATGAGATCTCCCCCACGAGGCACCTCGTTTTTGATTACCGAGTCATGAGCTCGACTCGATCCCCTCAATGCTAATTATCATTGGGGAAGGTAACTTGGTCGGGGGCAACCATTGAAGGAATTTCCCCACCAAAGTAGTGCTTAAGCCTATGTCCATTCACCTTGAAATTAGGACCATCATCTTGAGCTAGCTCAATGGTCCCATATGGAAACACTTGTGTAATGGTGAACGGACCCGACCAACGAGATTTCAATTTCCCGGAAAATATCTTAAGACGAGAGTTAAAAAGCAACACTTGATCACCAACGTTAAAAACCCTGTTTTTAATCTTTGAATCATGAAACTTTTTAGTCTTTTCTTTAAAAATTAATGAATTTTCATAAGCATTATCCCTTAATTCATCCAATTCATTCAATTGTATTTTCCGGTGATCTCCCGCGGTCTTCAAGTCAAAATTAGCATGCTTAAGGGCCCAATATGCCTTATGCTCCAACTCAATGGGCAAATGACAATTCTTCCAATAGACTAACTTATAAGGAGTGCAACCGATAGGTGTCTTATAAGCGGTCCTAAAGGCCCATAAAGCGTCATCGAGTTTTTCGGACCATGAAGCACGGTTTTCTCCAATTGACCTCTCTAAAATCCTTTTCAAAGCTCGGTTCGAAACCTCGACTTGCCCACTCGTTTGCGGGTGATAAGCTGTAGAAAGACGATGAGTAACTCCATATTTCTTTAGAACCTTTTCGAATTGGTCATTACAAAAATGGATTCCACGATCGCTTATAATAGCATGAGGGGTTCCGAACCGAGAGAATAGTTGCTTCAAAAACTTCACTACCAGACGAGCATCATTAGTTGGTAAAGCCTTAGCTTCCACCCACTTAGAAAGGTAGTCTACCGCGACGAGGATATATTTTTTGCCATGAGACGATGGGAACGGACCCATAAAGTCTATTCCCCATATGTCGAAAATCCCACACCCTTGAATTATGTTTTGCGGCATTTCATCACGTTGAGACGACTTTCCTTGACGTTGGCACGAATCACACGAGTTCACAAGTGCGTGCGCATCACGATAGATAGAAGGCCAAAAGAAACCGGCATCGAACACTTTCTTAGCCGTGAGATTAGCACCGTGGTGACCACCCGTGGGTCCCTCGTGACAAGCTCTAAGGATATTAGAAGCTTCGGCACCAAACACACAACGTCGAACGAGTTGATCCGCACAAATCCGAAAGAGATAAGGGTCGTCCCAAAAATAGAACTTGACGTCACGAAAGAATTTTCGTTTTTGTTGTGTCGTCATACCCTTGATTATGAAATTGCCCGCATGGTAATTTTCAATGTCGGCAAACCATGGGGTGGTGTCTTTAGAATTCACTACACCGAGAGTCTCAAGAGGAAATGTTTCGGTAATTTCCTTGTTCTCGAAAACATCTTTGTGAGGATCTTCTAGACGAGAGAGATGATCGGCCGCTAGATTCTCGGCTCCTTTTTTGTCAAGCACGGTGACATCAAATTCTTGGAAGAGGAGCATCCAACGAAGCAATCTCGGCTTAGCATCTTGCTTAGCTAAGAGATACTTGATAGCCGAATGGTCGGTATACACAATGCTTTTAGTCAAGATGAGATAAGGTCGGAATTTCTCAAAAGCATAGACCACGGCAAGGAATTCCTTTTCCGTTGTGGTGTACTTTAATTGAGCCTCGGTCATCGTCTTACTAGCATAGTGGATAGGACGGAAATGCTTGTCATAACGTTGCCCTAAGACGGCCCCTATAGCATAATCACTTGCATCGCACATGATTTCAAAGGGTAGTTCCCAATTAGGAGCAACAAGAATGGGAGCTTCGGTAAGTTTCCTTTTGAGTGTTTCGAAAGCCTTAACACAATCCTCATTGAAATTAAAAGGAGCATCCTTCTCGAGAAGGTGTGTCATAGGACGAGAAATTTTCGAAAAGTCCTTGATGAAACGACGATAAAAGCCCGCGTGGCCTAGGAAACTCCTAGCTCCCTTAACGGTTTTGGGATGAGGTAACTTGGCGATGACGTCTACCTTAGCTTTATCGACCTCAATCCCCGCTTTCGACACCTTATGTCCTAAGACGATTCCTTGTTTACACATAAAATGACATTTCTCCCAATTAAGCACAAGATTGGTTTCTTCACAACGTTTTAACATTTGTTCAAGATTAGATAAACATGACGTGAACAAATTACCAAACACCAAGAAGTCATCCATAAACACTTCCATCGACTTCTCGATCATATCGTGAAAAATTGCCATCATACACCGTTGAAACGTACAGGGTGCATTACAAAGTCCGAAAGGCATCCTACGATAAGCGAATGTTCCATAAGGACACGTAAACGTAGTCTTATCTTGATCACGAGGGTCGATAGGATGCTCCTTTTAATTTCAATGCCATTGAAAAACTTTAAAGCGTTCCCATGCCATTGAAAAACTTTCATTATTAACACAATCCTCATTGAAATTAAAAGGAGCATCCTTCTCGAGAAGGTCTGTCATAGGACGAGAAATTTTCGAAAAGTCCTTGATGAAACGACGATAAAAGCCCGCGTGGCCTAGGAAACTCCTAGCTCCCTTAACGGTTTTGGGATGAGGTAACTTGGCGATGACGTCTACCTTAGCTTTATCGACCTCAATCCCCGCCTTCGACACCTTATGTCCTAAGACGATTCCTTGTTTACACATAAAATGACATTTCTCCCAATTAAGCACAAGATTGGTTTCTTCACAACGTTTTAACATTTGTTCAAGATTAGATAAACATGACGTGAACGAATTACCAAACACCGAGAAGTCATCCATAAACACTTCCATCGACTTCTCGATCATATCGTGAAAAATTGCCATCATACACCGTTGAAACGTACAGGGTGCATTACAAAGTCCGAAAGGCATCCTACGATAAGCGAATGTTCCATAAGGACACGTAAACGTAGTCTTATCTTGATCACGAGGGTCGATAGGGATTTGAATGTAACCGGAAAAACCATCTAAAAAGCAATAGAATTCATTTCCCGCAAGTCGCTCCAACATTTGATCCATGAAGGGCAAATGAAAGTGGTCTTTACGAGTGGCGTCATTTAACTTTCGGTAGTCAATACACACCCTCCAACCGGTCACAACACGAGTGGGAATTAACTCGTTGTTTTCATTGGGCACAACGGTCATTCCTCCCTTTTTAGGGACACAATGGATTGGGCTCACCCATGGGCTATCGGATATAGGATAAATCATTCCCGCGTCAAGGAGTTTAAGGACCTCCTTTTTAATGACATCGTGAATTTTGGGATTCACCCTTCTTTGACTTTCAATTGCGGGTTTGTAGTCCTCCTCCATTAAAATCTTGTGAGTACAAAATTTTGGGTCAATACCCTTAATGTCGGATATTTTCCACGCAATTGCCCCTTTGTGAGCCTTAAGAACTTTCAAGAGCTCGGTTTTTTTCATTATTAGCAAGACCTTTTGCAATAATAACCGGCAACTTGTCATCACCTTCCAAGAATGCATATTCAAGGTGAGAAGGAAGATCTTTCAATTCAAGGATAGGTGGTTCCTCAATTGAAGATTTTGGTTCAACGCTCATAACTTCCATCGGCGAAAGAAATGGTGGAATAGAAATTTCATCACTAATCAACACCTCATCTTCATTGTCGATTTCATTTGAAGTGAAATCGCCTCCTTGGAATGGAGTGAGATTTGGTGTGGAATTAGCAAGAATCGGATCCAAAATAGTGGGATTGCCACTTGACGAGCTATCAGAAAAACCTAACACTTCTTGTGAAAACTCATCGCAAACCACATCAACGATGTCAATGTGATTGATGGTAGCGATTGCATAAACATGAGAAGGTTTCGAGTTTTGAGTAGCGTTTATAACAAGTTCCTCTTCGTTGAATCTCAAAGTGATAGTTCTTGCATGAACATCGATAAGCGATCTCGAAGTGTCTAAAAATGATCGACCTAAAATTAGAGGAACTTGAGGATCCGCGGGGATGTCAACTACTATAAAATCAACGGGATAGTAGAACTTCCCCACTTTCACGAAAACATCTTCGGCTACTCCACATGCCATAATCGTAGAATGATCGGCCATCTCGATGGACATGTTCGAAGGAATGAGAGCCGGAAGCGAAAGCGATTTCCAAATGGAAAATGGCATCAAATTAATGCTCGCACTAAGATCGGCCAAGGCGAGGCATTCTTTCATATCTTGTATGTCACAAGGAATGAGAAACTTTCCGGGATCACCAACTTTTTCCGGTATGCGGTTAAGATAAACCGAAGAACAATTAGCAAGCTTTGAAAGCTTTTCCTTATCGCTCATCATACTTTTAAAAGTGGAAGCGAAACGAGGCATATACAACAACGCGTTGGCTAAACTCACATCAAAATGCACTTGTTGAAACATTTTATAAAAAGCTCGATTTGTTGTTTGTTACGTTCTTGCATTTTCTCTTTGTTTCGTCTTGAAGGGTAGGGTAAAGGTGGTGTGGGTTGGTCATTAGGCAACGGCCTTGGAAACTCGGGTTCCACAATTGGGATTGGTTCAACCGTAGGTGTGGTATGAGCGGTACTTCATGGGATTGTAATATGCTCCTTTTCGACCATCACCTCGGGTTCTTTCTCGACTTCCTTCTCCTTAGAAGTACTTGGACGAGAGATTGGTTCCTTGAAAGTTTTACCACTTCGTGTAGTAATAACCTTCATTTCTCCCTTCGGGTTTGCAATGGTATCACTAGGAAGACCACCCGAAGAAGAGGGTTTACTCATGATTGCTTCGAACATCTTAGCCATTCGGTCCTCAAATTTTGATTGCCTAGCATCCGCTTTTAATAACTCTTGCTTAATATCATGTTGTCCTAATTCCATCTTTTGTTGATTTTGTTGAAGACGTTGGACATTTCCTTCCATTTTGTTTGCATGAGTTTTAAGTTCATTAGCAAGTTCATTTTTAGCTCGTTTTTCAACTCGGATCTTAAGCTAATCATCTCACGTTGCATATTATCAAATTTAGCATCATTTGCTTTTGCATAATCCAAAAATTCTCCTTGCAAATTTTTAGTGTGAGCATTTTGAAAACCTTGTGTAGTGTTTTGAAAATCACGGTTTTGATTTTGATTAGAAATTTGTCCATTCCCACTTTGATAATTCCCCTTGTTGTAATTGCGTGTGTTGCCTTGTTAATTACCTTGGTTGTTGTTTCGATAATTGTTAACATTTTGGTTTGGTGGAGCTTGATTTTGGCGGGAACCTTGACCGTTTTGGTTGTAAGTTCCCGTTGCTACATAAGCACTCGAAGTGTTACCATCCGCGGTAATGCACTCGGAAAGATCATGAGCTCCCCCACAAGATAAACAACTCTTAGCAACCGCTTTAACCGAAGCGGAATTGGAAGCTTCTTGAGCCTTCCAATGGGACATTAGATTAGCAAATCTATCAAAAAACCGATTTTCCTCATTAGCTTCATCATGTAAGGCATTAATGCTACGAGACGATTGTGACAAAGATGACGAACCCATATTGGCAACACTCGGTGTGTTACGAGGGTTATAAACCTTAGATCTATTTTCAATGATTTGTAAAGCCTCATTTGTCGTCTTGCACAAAAAATTACCACCCGCGGCGGCATTCAAATAATCTCGTTCATGATCATTAAGCCCATTATAAAAAGTATCCACTTGATGCAATTCCGTAAAATCATGGTGTGGACATTCATGTAACATCTCTTTAAAGCGTTCCCATGCCATTGAAAAACTTTCATTATTACGTTGCACAAATCGTGAAATCTCATTTTTCAAGTGTGTTGTTTTAGATGGTGGAAGAAACTTGTTCACAAACTTAGAAACGAGATCGGCCCATGTCAAAATCGAATTTGGCGGTTCTTTCTCGAGCCAAATTTTAGCGGGACCATCCAACGAGTATGGAAACAACATCATCTTAATGGCGTCATGTGGAACATCCTTAAATTTGCTAGTGGAGGTGAGACGGTTGAAATTCCTAATATGGTAATGCGGGTTGTCTTTCTCGTGACCTCTAAACTTATTTGCTTGCAACATCGACATTAAACCCGTCTTAATCTCGAAATTCTCCGCAAGGATGGCGGGAATCACAATAGCCTCTCCAAAACCCTCGGTGGGTGCTTGTAGCAACTCCATCATAGTACGATTAGCCATGACGACTTCTTGTTCTACAATAGGTTCAACGATTGGAGGTTCTTCAACAATCAACGTCTCTTGATTGGCTTGCTTTTGAAGTCGTTTATGAGCTCGTTTTGCTTGATTACGAGTGATCATAAACTTCACGAAGAATGGGAGGTGAGCAAAGAAGATTCTTTTTGGGTGTTTTGTGAATTTTTAATTTTTTTGTGTTTTTGATGATATTTAATTTTTTTGGATTTTGGTGTTTCTTCGTAGACAACAATCTACAAAATCTCTCCTCGAATCAAACTCTTGATTAAAGAAGCCTCAAAGGAATGAAAACGATCACGTGGAGTGAACGTCTTCCAATGACTTTAGAACTTTGGTGAAAACCAAATTGTTCAAGAGGTTTTACTCACAAAGAAAACCAAGCAAATATAGTATACGTAATAATACTTTGGGCGGCAAAACCCTCGATTAGCCTTCAATCTCAAAATACTCACAAGCAAGCGGGGAAACGAGGCGGCGCGAAGCACTTAAGAGCCTTTTTCCTTAGGGTATATTTTATAATACCCGCCTTATACCCACCTTATAGTTTGTATCTTTCAAAATCGAGCTTCACGAAAGTATTTATCTATTTTTGCCTTTTTCTTTTTGTTTGAGATTCGAATACAATAATTGAGTGATGAAATCCCAATTAAGGTTGTGTTTTCACACTTTTGGAGATATTGTATATTGATTGTGATACTTAATACAATATAGTAATAATATTTGTACAAGAAAAACCAAGAAAACCGATAATACGTATTAGTAGAGTTCTACTAATACAAATACTATTTGGTTAATATTAAAAACAACAATGCAAATTAATCACGACACACCTCCCCGGCAGCGGCGCCAAAGTGATTGTGGTAAAATACACCTTTTAGGAAAAAGGCGTAAAAGCGGTAAGTATTGAACAAATGACTTTAGGAAAAATCAAGTGTTAATGACCCAATTAAGTTCGTTTCCCAAGGAGGTATATGTGTGTGACTAAGATGTACAAGATTTGAGATTAATATTAGGTTTAGAAGGGGATTAGAAGAGAAAATGACGAAGACGTAAAAATAAAAATTAACCAAAAATTACTATTAGAAAGTTAAAACATAGAACCTTAAAAATCACAAAATTAAAAATAAATTCTAAAAATTACCAAAAATTCACCAAAAATCAAAAATAGTAAACTAAGAGTTTACCAATGATCAAAACTTTTTCAAACTTTTTAAATAACTAAATATTCAATTTTTAAATGCTAATTAAAGCCCTAAAATCAAATAAATTATCAAAAAGACCAAATAAAGATTTTTCAATTGATAAACCTCTAAAATGACCTAAAAAGATTAAAAACTATTTTTAATAATTTTAAAACTAATAAAAACTAATTAAAATGATTTAAAAACTATTAAAACTTAAAATAATTATAAAAATTAATCTAAAAGTGATAAAATTATTCTAAAAGTTGCTAAATTCCTATTTTAATGTATTCAACCTAAGAAAAATGTAAAAAGTTGGAAAATGTGAAATTTTAAAAATAATAATAAAATAATAATAAAATAATATTAAAAATCCAAAAATTATAAAAAATTCTAAAAACTTGCAAACTAGTTTATTTTAACCTAAATAATCAGAAAATGAAAGTGAAATTACCAACATACCCCTAATGGGCCCTCAAATGGGCCAAATCCAAAAACAGTCAACCTAAATGGGCTTTTGGGCCCAAAAAGTCAAACTTGGCCCAATTGACTTGGAAAAGCCCTATCTGACTTAAAATTTAATTCTAAGAACAAAACTCTAAAGGCCCAAAAGCTGAAAATGTGCTTATCACAGCTTATTGAACACAAAGCTTATTCTTATTGGGCTTTTCAGTCCATTAAGCCATAAGCTAATGCCATAAGCTCTAATTTGACACACAACCCTCTTTTAGGATGCTTAAGAGATCTGTCAAAAGAAATTTCCAATAAGCACACTTAATAAGCCAGAAAATAGAAAAGTAAAAATTCACTAAACCACAAAATAGTCGTTTTTGAGAAATAATGCACCTCAGAAGCTGATTCAACTTGCAAAAGCTTTCAAATGGACTCAATAAGCAATATCAATCAACAAAAATCCAATAAGCACAAGCAATAAGCCAGAATAATCACAAATGAACTTATGTAAAAGTCAAAGGACTTGGTTTTCTAGTCAAACCTAAAAGTCAACCACCCAAATGCTCCAGGATGAACAAATGGGTCAAAATATGAGCACCTATTACAAAAACAAAGTTGTTGCTGGTTAAAATAAGCTATTATAGCTTATTGATAAGCTGACACCAAAATTGCACTATCAGTGGCAACAAGCAGGGGAAAGGAGTTCCCACTGCTTTGACTAATTGACCAAGCTTATTTGAGTGTTCTGGTTTGATTCAATTGGAAACAAAGGCACCCTTGTGATCAGTGAACCACAAGGAGTCAATAGCAACAATAAAATTACAAAATGATCCACATAATAAGCCACAATATGCCAAACAGTCCACAGATATGCTCCAGATATGCAAATAAGCAGTTAAGCACTTAATAAGCAGATTTAAGCAAAATAAACCAACCAAACTTAACCAGATGCACACACAAGCTATATAAACTAACAATAAACACAAAGCAACAAGAATCAAACACTGAATCAAAGTAAATAGCAAGATCAAAGCACTAGAAGTTACTGATGAACAAAGGACAATATGCAGAAACAGTTTGCTGATATACTTGACACTTGATCCAATTTCAAGCCTCAAATCCTTCAACCCTGGTGTGATTAACTATGATTTAGCACTTGTTACCCTTAACCTATGCTTAGATCTAGGTGTCCTCAAAATCCTAGCCAATTTTACCAAGTTATGAAGATTTTATAGCCAATCTATGAATCAATGTGTTCAAAGCCTCAAGACCTACAAACAGATGAACATATGCTCCCAAATAACAGATACCAATACTTGCATACAACACACAAGCACTTAACAAACCACAAATCCAACATATGCTCCCAAATAACAGAAACTTGTGATTTCTTCTAATAACATACTGATTTTAATGATCAAAAACACTTACTAGGCAGCAACTAACACAATCAAACACATAAATCACCAACAAAAACACCAATACTCAAAATCAAAGCACCAAATCCAAAACAGGCATAAACATGAAATTTTTAGAGGAATCTTAACAAGAGCTTATACCTGCCTTCCACAACATCCTAGGAAGGCCAGCAATGCTCCTTGGACCTTGTTCAACAACTAGAACAAGACCAAGGTACTTCAATGAAGGAGATGCAAACAGCCTTGGTTGATGGTTCAAAGTAGAACCTCAAGGACTTTATATCTTCAACACAAGCAGCAAACAAACTCAACCAAAGGCTTAGAATCCTTCTCAGGCTTGGTGTCAACAAGCTTGAAAGAACTCAAGGCTTAAGGCTAAGGGTTAGTACACAAAAATAAGCCAAAATCAGAAACAAGGACTTCAAGGCTTTTGAACCTTGAAAACCTTTCAAACCTAGACGTGCCTTAACCACAAGGTTAAGGAAGGTCTAATCAATCAAATGGAACTCAGAATTAGGCTACTCAAACACCAAACTTTTAACAAAATCAAAAAGAGATTTCAAATTTCAGAAATTCAAATTTTATTAAGCTTAAAAAGGAATTACAAAGATTAATAGCCTAAAACTGGAACAAAGGGACTCTCACATGTTGAGGTCTCCTTTTATAGGCAAATGCCAAGCCTACACTATTCATAAACCCTAGAACTGAATTCCCAAATGTGCCCTTGAGGTCTTCTAGATAATTCTTTGGTGTGAGCTGTCCAAAGTGATCAGGGACGTTTATTTTAGCTTTAGGATAAAGCTAAGGTTCTTGGCTGTTGATTTTGCCACATAGGATGACTTGGAGGTTAAGTTGTCACATGATTGGTGGACGGGTATTTGGGGGTGGGGTCCATTGTGAGTGGGAATGAGTGTTTTAAGGTTGGGAAGGGTTTCTGGGCGTGTGAATTAAGTGTGTGTCAAGGTAATTGAAAATTACCCTTTGATTTAAGTGGTGTAAAATCTGGGTGGTGAAAAGGTAAACAGTAGTGTGTTTGATCCGTTTTTGGTGGATTGGATAAGTGTTTGGCGCAAAAACGTGTTTGAATGTTTCATTTGCTAACTTTCAGTCCTTCCTTTTCTTTTCTTTTTGCATTTGTAAGCAAACTTCTATCAGCGTCCATTTATACTTGTAACAACTTTCACCACTTGGCAATTTTGGCACATAACTTTTCAAAAGGGTTTTCAAGGGTTGTTTTTGCCATTTTGAGATATTTCAAGGACTGATCTTGGACATTGTTGATCTTAAAAGGTCTTCATTGTAACTTTGACTTCATGAGGGACCATTATTGGCAATTTTGATTTGTTGAGGGACTAATCTTGCCATTTCTTCAAAGTTGAAGGACCTTTTGTGTAATTTTGACAAACTTAAGGGACCAAACTTGTAATTATTAATATACAAGGGTTTTAAGTGTCATTTTTTCAATAAATGAGGATCAATCTTGTTTGTCTTCAAGTCTTTAAGGGTATTTGTTGAGAATTCCATGATTAGGGCCCGGTTCTTTGTACGGCTTCGTTTCTCGTGTCTGTTTTTCCTTGTAATTTGTGATCTTTTGTCTTTTTCACGATATCCATACCTAAAATACACAAGTAAACAAACACAAGCATATATATGGTATTTTATGACATTTTTATGCATTTAAAGCCCGAAAAGAACGATGAGATCATGTATAAATGCCATCTCATCATCTACCCGAGACCTTTCAAAAAGATCTTGATGTCGTTTTTCTTATAGAGCCTCGTTCTTCATTCGAGTTTCACGGGTGTTTGATTGATTCGTGGGTTGTATTGGTATTCATGGTGGGTTTTGTGGACTCAAGTTTGGTGTCTTTTTAGAAGAGAGAGAGGGACGGAGGAATCAACAAAGAAGTTGATTTGTGAGATTTTGAGGAGAGAGGGAGAGAGATAGAAGAGGCGGAGGTTTCTATGTTTTTGTTGAGATTAGGTTATGAGGAAGTGTAAGTATTAAAGGGTGTTAAATTATTAATACTACATTTACACTTACACGTTTTGTGGTCCTGTTTGTTTTTTGGACGCGTGTGGTCATTTAATCCCATCTTGACATGTTCTTGATATCTGATACTATTTTGATATTAATATAATCGAGTGTGGAGATTTTGTGGGTTTGGGAATTATTATTATTACTTTGAAGATAAATGGGGTATTGAACTAATTTACGGGTATTGTTTTTAAAAGAACTCGGGTAAATTTTTAATTTTCGAACGAAAGTTCTTAACCGACAAAGATATTTTTCGATCTAATAAAGAATTAGACTATAGCCAAATTTTGTGGATTTCAAGCACCAGTTTTATCAACAATATCAAACAAAGAGCCAAGAATTCTATTATCGGACAAAATGGAATTGTTGAATTCAACATTTCAAGAGGGAGACATGTATCAAATGCAAGACAAAGTTAGAAGAAGTGGTCTCACGTCATTTCAACTACTTCAGTCTCATCTTGTGACTCTTTCATGGATTCAAGGAGAGAGCGAATTTGTGACAATCTTTGGTCAAGATCGTCATATATTCATGGAATCGATGTTCACCATCTTGACCCAACTAGCAGAGCAACTCCACAATGAAAACTTTAATCCCTCTGCATCGGCACTTGCATATAAGACTCTTGTGACACAACTCATGCCTTTCCTCCAATTCAATATCATCAAGTCTGAAAGTTCAGTGATTTGCGAATCATTTATTCGAGATACACATACCGAGCTTCGAGTTTTCCGTGATACAATATTGAAACTCATGACATCGGTCTCGTCTTCGATTTATGAAAGATCTCGACTTCAGAAAATGTATGATAATGGAGTGCAAGAATCTATGATGCAGATGCAAGAGGAGAATGGTCATACGGTTGACAACTTGGAGCCTAACGATGGCAAGAGCACGGAATCAGGAGGACAACATGATGCCAGTGTCACGTCGGGGAATGTTCACGAGATCCCTCTTGATGACACCTTACCCGTTTATGACGAAGAGCCTACAAACATGGTACAATGTAATGTTGTTTATGATGTATATGCTGATGATATGCCGCATATTGAGCATTCTGAACCTAATTATGACAAACATCAGATGGAAAAGAGTGATAGCAATACCACTTCTGATTCATCCGACGTAAGTCATAATGGGGGAGAGAGTGTTTAGAATGCTATAGTACATCATGATAAATGCTTTATAACTGCTTCGTTAACTGATTCTGATTCCAAGATTAAAGAGCTCGAAACGATCGTAGCTCGGCAATCAAAAGATCTTGAGGATGCCAAACTTGAATTTTCTAAGAAAACGAACAAATTTGAAACATACTTTGAAAAACTTGAAAAGTCAAACGCTGTTCTTGAAAGAAAATTAGATCAAAAAGTTTTAGATTCTAAAGCTAAAAAGGATAATCTTTTGAAACAAATCCAGTTACTATAGTCTAAATTGGCATCCCAAGATAGATTGCTCAAAGAAAATGAAACGTTAAAAGCTCAAGTTCAGGAAAAGGTTTTTGCTATAGCTGCGTTGAAAAACGAGTTAAGGAAAAATAGAGGACCTAGTGTGGACATTAAGCTTAAAAACCATCAATCTTGGGGAAACCGCCTACAAATCTGTTCGTCAGACAACCGATTGTCAGACAACCTACTGCATTTAGATCCGAGCGACCACAATCCTCGAGACCGCGGTTTGCCTCCCAAGTTGATTTGGGTCATATTTCTACAACAGTCACTCCACCAACTAGGCCTAATGTGACTAAATCAGTTTTAGCAAGACCTCATCACATGATTGCCTCTAGTTTCTCTAAGAATAGTTCAAAGAACACGTCTAGAACTAGTTCAACTGACGTGCGCCATGATTTTGGTCAAAGGGAAGCTATTCAAACGACACATGTAAGAGGTAGAAATGTCCAACCTAGTCAGATGCCTTCTAGATTACCCAACACTACTAACCGTAGCATGACGTCTCCTAGGAGCATCGATCAATCGTCTAGGAATTACTCGGACATTAAATATGCTACTTGTAAAACATGTAGAAAATGTGTCTTCACGGCAAATCATGACTCTTGTGTCAAGAAATTACTTGATGAGGTGAACTCTCGTGCTAGAATTAAGTCCCAGTGGATAGCTAAAATCAAACCCTTTGGTAAAGTTTGGCGCCCCACTGGTAGAGCTTTCACTCTTTTAGGAAACGAGTGCCCTTTAAATAGGATAGTCTCCGATTCTACTAAGACAACTTCGGAGGAAATTGATAAAGATGATACTTCACTTAAGCCTAAACTTAAGGTTTTCTATAAAAGGAAACGTTTTCCAGCTAAGATAAGTGAATCATCTACTCAGGTCGCCTCTGACACAAGTAAAGCCAACTGTGAACCCCCACGTGCTTCTATAATTGATATCACTAACCCATGTCAAAGCATGCAAATTCCTAATGAGAATGCAGGTCCCAAAGTTGATGTTCCAAAAGAACAAAGTGGTCCAATCGCTGTATACCGTTCAACAAAGGATACTCTCAGAGTTTGGTTGCTGAAGAAGCAGATATCAGAGAAACAAGTGTCTCAGGGGATTCATGGTTAAGCTTAACTGTATGAGGCTTATAGTCGGATCAAAGATTGTAACTCGTTCTTCAAAGAAAGGAAAGTTTATCGCCGATGATAAACTTATCCTAACAACGAGAAATTCATTTTTCTCGGGCATGATCTTATATCAAAAACATTCCAAGTTTTTAAGCTCATGCACAGAGGCTCATCATTAAATAACAGATGATGACCCGTTCTTCAAATAAAGGAAAGTTTATCGCCGATGATAAACTTATCCTGACAACGAGAAATTAATTTTTCTCGGGCATGAGCTAATAATAAAAACATTCGAAGTTTTTAAGCTCATGCACAATGACTTACAGTTAAATGATAGACTGTAACTCGAACTTCAAATAAAGGAAATATTATCTTTTATGATAACTTATCCTCATAACGAGAAATTAACATTTCTCGGTCATGAGCTTGTATTAAAATATTCGAAGTTTTAAGCTCAGAAAGGAAAGTGTATCTTTTAAATAAGAGAACTTTTCCTCATAACGAGAAATTAACCTTTCTCGGTCATGAGCTTTCCGTTAAAACAGTCAAAGTTTTCAAGCTCATGAAAACGACTTCTAAGTAAATGACATCTTAGGACTCGTTCTTCAGATAAAAGGAAATGTTATCGCCGATGGTAACTTATCCTTACAACGAGAAGTTTACAACTTCTCGGACTTGAGATTTCCTAATATATTCAAAATCTTAAGCTCAAGTAATTGGTTTTCAAAACATTGAACACAATTTTTCAAGAATTTCTCAAAAGGTTTTTCTAAATCTTTCAAAATTGTGTGTTCTAAACGTTTTGATAAAAAGAGCATGTCTTCTGGAATCGATAATATTTACGAACCTAGAAATGTCATTCAATAATGACACGGGGTTGTAAATAAAGTTCGAGCAGAAGTTTAAATGATTTAAAACATGCTCCATATGGTTTGCTATTATTTCTGATAGTAACCCGCTTTTCACATTGAAGTCAAGCATTTCACCGGAAAGCTTTGACTTTCGAATCCGAAATTATCAACTCCACAATCCAAAGTTCGTTGCAATTGATATCTACATACTAGACGATGCGACTACTCAAACAACGACTACATCTCTTTAAGTAGAACACGGGTCAACAATTGAGGGGGAGAAATTGTCAAGCGTTCAGAATCTTTGACGCCTAAAGTGCCAAGTTCACATGTTGGTGTCAAGACAACAATATGAATCGTACACATGGAGTCAAGAGATAACTACAGACGTGATGAGGCGACAAACATTCGTGAACAAGAACCATGTGCGTCTTTCTAATGATGTTCTCCATCATTCAGGTCCAACCTCATAAACTGCTAATCTTGTGAATACATTATCATATATGATCTTTGCACGTGATAAATACCTTACACTTGTGTTTAAAAGGTATTTAATTTACGTTTCAAGTATACCCTCATTAATTTGAGGGGGAGCTTGTAAAAAATCATGAAGATAAATAGATTTAGTCGGATTTGCATTTTTCTTCCCAAACTTTCTTAAAATCTCATTAAATCAATTGATATTAAAAACATCGATTGGGTTAATAGTTTTAATATGGGGGAGAAAATGTGATTTAATATGAGATCAATTAATTCAATGGTTTGACTTAATGTGCTGGCTCATCCCAACATGTGCGAAATGTTTTCGAATATCGTGGCATATGTTAAGGGGGAGCCAAATGGATTTGGATATTAAAATGGATTTCATAGTGACGTATACTTACCCACAAAATTTTAATTCACGACGATGACGATTGTGGTGATATAAGGATGGTAGGATAGGTTAAAGTCAAATGATTCCACTAGAACCGGAGGAATCTTCCCAAGGACATTCCATAGCTAGAAATAGTAGTCCTTAGGAAAGATGGAGAAAGATTGTGAACGCAGCTTAATGCCAACCAAGTACTTAAGTTAGCACTGGAACAATCACAACAAGGTGCTAGTTATGACGTATTGGTAAGCATTGAAGGGGTTGAAGAATGAAAAAGAATTGTAAAGATAAAGGGTGTAAAGAAAGTATCCTTCCTTACAACTTAGGCAGAAACCGGGTCAATACATATGCTATTGAGATCATTGTTTAATGATTCTCGATATTGAAGACAGACATCATGGACCCATTGATTCAAGGCACAACCCATCCAACTAACTCAGATATCGCTTAAAAGATATTTGTTTTAATCACACGGAGACAACACATTATCTATTGATTTATTCACTCCGAATAAATTGGTATTGAAATGGTGGCACTCCTCTCAAGCCTCCGATCACTAAAAATCCAAAATGCACGATCAAGTCTAGAGCCATTTGAGATCATTAAATATCTTATTAGGACACACTTTCATATTTCCTTGCTTCTTCACACACTGTGAAAAGTAAGAAAGATCTTAAGAGTCCTACGCAAAATCTTCATGATCTTGCTTGAACATCCGAGTAATACGAAAGTATTTACAATGAAGATGGAAATCCTTCTTGAGCGAATATCAAAAAGCTCATGGTAGGTGACTTGTGCGATTCTTTATGAATCAAACTTGTGATAACTGGAAAGCAACAATGGTTTAATTCTTAAATGAATTTATACACGTTCTAGGCCTCTACGCAATATCTTAGTGATCTTGCCAGAACATTTAGAGTAATACTATTAAGTATTTATAGTGACGAATGGAAATCCTTCTAGTGTTAACATCAAACAACACTTGGTAGGTAACTTGCAAGATTCTATATGAATCAAGCTAGTGACAACTGGAAAGCAACGATGGTGCGGTTCTTAATTGAACTTCACTTGTTCCAGGAACATGAATTGACGGCTTCAAATCATGTGGATAATTTTATCCAAATGATTCACTCTTTACGTTCGCAGTCAGCTTTGGACGGTCGAGTAAAGAGAACGGGTTTACCCACGAAATCTTGTCAAGGAGGTTCTTTATTGAAACTACCTGCCACAAGTACGATATTTAATATCGTCCAACGGTCTTCACCGACCGGAGGTAAAATGCTACCGAATTAGAATGAAATGTTCAAGGCCATTTCATCTGTGTATATGGTTTGTTGCTAATTGTCTTATGCAGCGTAACAAGAAGGTGGCATTGTGGTGTACAATCCAGAAGAAGTCGTCACCACATGCTTATACTACATACAATTAGTACTTCAACAAATTCAAGAAAGTCTGAAGGTCAAGTCTTCCGCTGTATCAAACTCTGAAGCTTTCAAGAATTTAAAGGTATAAGTATGTGGAACATGAAGTCACGAAGAGGCGAATGTCACAAGTGACGAATGCACAAGGTCAAGGCAAGAAAACATGCTCAAGACTTAAGTCAAAGTTCACATCAAGCATATTCACAAGAACAAGATCGAAGACTCAAGCATAGATGCTAGGTTTAAGATTTTGTAAAAAGATGTGACCTCCCTTAGGGGGAGATTGTTAGAAATACGTTTTTCCCAATAAAGTCTCGGTCACATCTTAGTTAGCATAAATCACGAGATATAGACTATTTAGAACTTTGTTTCTTGGAGCGACCTCCCTTAGGGGGAGATTGTTGGAAATACGTTTTTACGTATATATGAAGGATCGGTCGCTCCAACGATATATTAATGTAACGGGCTCGTGATCTAGTTAGTAAACGTATAGCCCATATAGCCCACATGTAGGGTGGGCTATATATACCCCTCCTAGCATGTTAGGAGGGGTTGGTGATTCACATTTTCATAATTCCATATTACTTTCTCTCTCTTCCTCCCTTTCCTCTCCTTTCTCTCTCTACACCTTCATTCTTCTATTCATCTTATCTTTTATTAATAATCAATCTATCCACCAAATCAATCTAATCAATGATGTAGAATAGGCCAAGATTGCGTAGACCTTCACTTATTTCTAAACTCACCACCATTATCACTTCTAAGCATCTTAACTTCATTACCAGTTTTCTTCTCAATTTGGTTAATAAAGTTAATTAAAGTATCAGCAGTGTCACTTTTCAAAGCTAAAAAGAATGTCCAAGTAAACCTAGAAAAATCATCAGTGATGACAAAACAGTAAGATTTACCATTCAAACTTTCTATATTAGTTGGACCAAACAAGTCCATATGCAGCAAGTGAAGTGGTTTAGAACTAGAGTGCACCTGTTTGGACTTAAATGAGACCTTGTGCTGTTTGCATTTAAGGCATGCAACATAAGAGTGGTCATTCTGGAAAGCCTTTTCAGGCAAACCATCAACCAAGCCAAGTCTCCTAAGTCTGTTTATATTTTTAAAGTTAATGTGCCCTAGTCTCCTGTGCCATAGATTACTCTCATCAACTGAAGCTTTAGCATAAAGACATTATTCATCCTAATCCCATTAAGATTCACATTATAAATTTCCTTATGCCTAGGTGTTATATAATCAATGAATTTCTCATCTAGTATTTTAAAATCCTTGCTCAACACCAAGCATTCAGTATCAGTGAAAAGAACCTTATTTTTGTTATCACAAACTTGTGATACACTAAAAAGATTATAGTCAAGTTCTTTTACCAGAAACACGTTTTCAAAACGCAAATTGTTGGTAAGTAGAGTTCCTTTGCCTGTGATAGTTCCATATCCGCCTCCAAATTAAACTTTATCACCATACTTAATGGGAGTGAAGTTTGTGAGATAATCTTCCTTCCCAGTCATGTGCCTAGAGCATCCACTATCCCAATAGCCATAATCATTAACCTGCTTTTGAATGCCCTGCACATAAAGAAAACAAATTAGTTTTCTTTGGGAACCCAAGCCTGAGCAGACTTGGATTCATTTGGTTGTTCAACCAGAACATACTTAGTCCTCATAACACCCTCTTGTTCATCCCTTTTTGGATTGAACACCCAGTTAACCCCAATTGGTTTTGTGATGACCTTTGAAATATAATTAAATCTTTTACAGGTCATAGAAATCAAATTAGAATTAGGGTCTTGATCTTGCTTAGGTCTCCATGTCAAGCTAGAAGAAGCTTTAGACCCCTTTCCCTGTGGTTGCAAATATTTATCATTATTTGGTCTGGCAACGTTTTTGTCAGCGTTTGATTTGGTCTTGTCAACGCTTAAATTACCCTTATTAGCGTTTGAATCATGTTTTAAGATATTAATTTTATCTTTTAGGTCAAGCTCCATTTTCTTATACTCAGCTACAGTCTTTTCAGTTTGAGTAAGAGCAAGTTCATAGTTAGACAACTTGCATCTCTCATTACTCACATCTGTTGACAATTTTAAAACCTCTTTGTTAAGTCTTTCAGTATTTAAACGACAACCCTTACTACAAAAAGCATCATCATATACCTCATTGTCTGATGAAGATGAGGAGTGTGCCATGAGAGCATATTGAAAATGCTCCTCTTCTTCCATTTCAACAACCAAAGCTTTATTCTCTTCCTCATCCTTAGCCAAATAGCTCCAATCCCATCCAACACTATCAATTTCTTGCATTGCTATCATGTCCTTGGGATCCTGAGCCTTAACAATTTGGCTTGAGGGTTTTCCAGCATCAGATCTTCTTGGAGATCTGCATTCTCTCATAAAGTACCCCATACGATGACAATTGTAACACTCAACCTTGGATTTATCAAATCCCGCAGTGTCCTTAGCATTAAAAGTCATCTTCTTCATGAATCTTCTATCCATCTGTTGGCTCTTATACTTGCAAGAGCCATATTCCACTTAATGTCCATCTCCTCCAAATGCGCATCACTGATTTGATCAAGGTCCTCATATGTAATCACTGAACCATTGGGCAATGAAGCAATGTATGCACACACAGTATCCAGATCAATACCAGCAGGCTTAACTCTTGGTGAGTCAATTTTGTATGTGTCAGCGTCTGAATGTGAGGCGTTGACAGGATATGATCCAGCGTTGACACAAGTTGATCCAGTAACGGGGTGCATGTATGACTCCTTTTGATCAAATTGACCTTCACTATGTGAGAAGAAGGCCATGTTTCCATTGGTAGACTTACTTCCATGATCCAAAAGAGTTTCATTCTCCAACAGCCTTAGTTTGTTGTAAACATCATCAAAAGTAGAACTTTTGTGAGTGTTATTGGCAATTATAGATCTTGCTTCTATCTTCCATGCATCACCAAGGCTTTTATGAAAAGTGGCGATAATATCAACATCACCAATCACTGTTCCCATGAAGGATAGCTTGCTTTTGATGTCAAGAAGTCTGCTTCTAACGCTACTTAGCTTCTCATTAGGTTGAGCCTTAAAAACAACATACTCATGTAAGAGTTGCTTCTTTTTCTCTTGCACAGTATCAACATTACCACCATAAGCAACTTCAAGAGCTTCCCAAAGATCTTTTGCAGACTCATAGCCTCTATATTTGTGCTGATTTTCTTGTCCCAAAGAGAGTTTCAGAATGCTTAGGGTTTTCATATCAACCCTTCTTATTGCTATGTCCTCAACAGACATAGCTCTACCATCTTCAGGTTTTTCTTTTCTATCTTCTTCAGTAGAGCCTTGAACAGATGTTCTTGTAGCTATGGCAGCTACAATCTTTTGATCTTTATCGAATGTGTTTCCATATTCAATGATTTCCCATAGGGTGTAATCATGGATTTGTAGATATTGCTCAAAGTTGAACATCCATAGCTAAAAATTGTCTACATCTAGCATGGGAATCTTAATGTTTTGGTTTGAGGAGGAGGAGGAGTTTGTTTCTGGGGTAGACATGGTGTTTTTAGGGTTTTGTGAAAATTAGGGTTTTTGGCAGTTTAGGGTTCTTGTGTTCTTTAGATCAAAGTTTCTCAACAAGCTCCGATACCACTTGTTGCTCCCAAACATAGATCGATTTAGCTTGTGTAAACGAGATTAAACCAAGTTAAACACGTAGAGAAACTTTGTTGTGTATAAAACAATTTAAGTATTGTGCGGAATTAATACTTAAACAAGAACACACGAACAATTGTAAAACAAACTTTCACTTGATTGACATTAACAAACTTGCTTACAATGAAAGTGTTAAACGTATGAAAAACTTATATGAAAACAAAACCTAAAGGTCTTCTTTTATAGACATAAGAAGCCTTGTACAAGAGTCTACGTATCAGCTATTCTAGGTAAAGATAATTATAGAAAATACATTGTTGATCCTATCTTTACTAGAAACAAACTAGAAACAAAATACGCGTAGACCATATCTTTCTATCAGTGCTTGACTTCAATCTATCAACGCTTGACTTCTTCTTGTCAACGCTTGATCTGTCAACGCTTTTTTTCTTCTTATCAGCGCTTGTTTTCTTCTTGTCAGTGTCCAAGTGTACTGGCTACATTTCATTCCCAACACGAATCGGTGTAGATACTAATTTCCACTTTAGGTCTTCAGAGCTCTTCTCTTCTTCCGCAGTCCAGACGAATTTCTCCCCTTTCCGCATCAGTTTGTTCAATGGTAGTGCTAAACGGGAAAAGTTCTCTACGAACCTACGGTGGTAACTAGCCAAGCCTAGGAAAATGCGAACCTCAGCCGCTGATGTCGGTCTTGGCCACTTGGTAATAGCCTAAAAATTTGCTGGATCCATGGTGATTCCTTCTACTGATACAATGTGACCTAAGAACGCCACCTTGTCTAACCAGAACTCATACTTGGAGAATTTAGCATACAACTGCTTCTGAAGAAGAATCTTTAACACTATACGAACATGGTCTTCGTGTTCCTCCTTGGACTTAAAGAATATCATAATTTCGTCAATGAAGACAATGACGAACTTGTCCAGAAATTCATGGAAGATTCTGTTCATCAGATCCATGAAAACAGCTGGAGCATTGGTAAGGCCAAATGGCATGCCTACAAATTCGTAGTTTCCATAGTGTGTACGGAAGGTAGTCTTGGCAATGTCCTGCTCTTTAACCCGTAGCTGATGATAGCCCGACCTCAGATCAATTTTGGAGAAATGTTTGGCCCCTTGGAGTTGGTCAAACGGATCATCAATGCATGGGAGAGGATAACTATTCCTGATGGTAATCTTGTTGAGCTCGCGATAATCTATGCAAAGACGTATACTGTCGTCCTTCTTCTTCACGAATAAGACCGATGCACCCCATGGAGATGCGCTCGGTCAAATGAAGCCTCGTTCCAGAAGTTCTTGAATTTGATCCTTCAGCTCCTTCAAATCTAAGGGAGCCATGCGATAAGGAGCCTTGGAAATCGGCTCAGCTCTAGGGATGAGCTCGATATTAAACTCTACTTCACGTACAGGTGGTATGCCCGGAAGTTCTTCTGGAAATACATCTGGAAATTCTGAATTGATGGAGATTAAGCAACCATGTCATGAACAATAGCTAGATAACCCTCACAACCATGTGAAAGTAACGCACGTGCTTGCAAGGTTGATATGATCTACTCTAGTGCATTAACATCACAGAAGATGACCCGATGTGTATGGCAGTCTATGGTTGCATGATGTTTGGATAGCCAGTCCATGCCCAATATCATGTCAAAATCATTCATGTCCAGCCGAAGTGCGTCAACAGGACGAAAATTGTTGTCAAACTCTAGGGGAAGGCTCTTGTACACATGGGTTATGCGTACAGAGCCTCTTAAAGGCATATAAATGTTTAGTACATTCTCTAATGGCATAGGGGATATCCTAACATTCTTAGCATAAGCAGTATTAATGACCTAATGAGTTACACTGATAGGTGTGAAAACACCCATCCTCTTACCCCTTAATTCTGGCTAAAACAAGACCAAAACATGTATTTAATATCATTTGTTTGGAATTATGCGTGGTTTTTGTGTTTATTGTATTTTCAGAGTCAACTGGATGAATATTGAAGAAAACATGGGTTTGCGCGGGTTTTATCGAGGAAAAAGACTCAAGATGAAGTCTATTGTCCAAGAGATGCAAAAGATTTGAAGTCATTGTGTCTATTTGAAGATTTATCAAAGAATAGAGCCAAAAAGATGGAAGATTCATATATGTCGAAGAACTCGAGTCTATTAAACAAAAGATTATAAGACGAGTTGGAATTATTCACCGACACTTCTCAGAATCCAAAGTCGGAAACGTTTATGTAAAGAAACGTGAAGACTAAAGAAGGAAGAAGAAAAGAAGCCCAAAACCAAGCCCATTCACAAAAGCCCACAAGACTTGCCTATAAATAGGACTTTACTTCACAAATTTCAGACACTTAGTTAGTCTTAGTTTTAGTTTTTCATTTTCTCTAGTTTTAGAGAGAGAAAGTCCCAAACTTTCTCTCACTAAACTTCTTCTTTGTTTTCATCTTTTAAATTGAAGCTTTATTTGATCTTTGTACTTTGGATTTCATTAATCTTATTCAAGTTAAACTTTTTAGTTCTTTATTCTCTTTCTACAATCCTTAATTCTACTTATTTCCATCCGAAATCTTTAGTTTGATCCGAAACCTTCATTGTTCGTGATTGGATTTGAGGTTGTGTAATAAGTAAGTTCGTTTCTTTCTTGTTCATTTTTAAGTTCTCACAAGTATAAGCTATAGACCCTCTATGCTTATTGGCTCATTTCTTGTTTAAGCTTATTATTTTCGGATTTTATCAAAGCTTTAGTCATTCAAAAGTTCCTTTCATAATGTTCATGATTTACGTTTTCAAAAGTTGTCAAATTTAAGCTTTTTGAGTCGTTTGAGTTTTGGACTAGTTAGCTTATTGTTCGTGCTTATTGAAGTTTTAACTTTTCACCATTTTCGGACTAGTTTTGCTCCTATCGCAATTCAAGGGTTTTGTCACATTCTGACGGTTTCTTGATTTGTATCGCAATAACCCAAGTGTTGGTTCTACTTTGCGATAGGTTGGTAACTCCCCCTTATTCCGACATGGGATTGTGATCGCTTATTGCGATCGCACATTCCGACGGGACTAAGGTTCCTTTATTAAGACGAAACTCTGGCCAATTTCAATTTACCATATTCCGATCTAGACCATTCCGATAAGACATCATTGCGACATACCATCATTCCGACAGCTTGCATTTTAATTATTCCGATGGAGTGGTTTTAGTTATATTCCGATGGGCATGATTTTGACATTCCGATAGCTTTTCAATTCTATATTCCGATGGATTAAGTTTTAAAATTTTACAAAGTGTTCAAGTGTTTTTCTCATTTTTCCTTTAAGTTTCCAAACATTCCTTTTTAACTTGTCAATTTAGTTTAATCTTTTAAAGCTTTAATTTTACTCTTCGATACTTACCTATTTGCCATTAGTCTAAAATAGATAAACAAACCAACTCCTTCTTATTAACCAAGAACAAATCATTCCACTTAGAACCGAGATCAATTCGAGGAGATACCGAGAATCGAACTTTCAAATAGCAAAATCTCTTGTATCAAATGGCGCCGCTGCCGGCTCTTCTCGTTAAGATCAACAGTTTTTTGTGAGAACTTGGATTTTGGGATCCGTTCCCCGTGAACGTTACTTTTTCATAAAAACTTTCAAAAACACAAAAAAATATAAAATTTTCAAAACTCCTAAAAATTAAAAAACCATAAAAACCAAAAATATTTCTGCTTTGTTTTTGCCTTGTTAGTTCTTTTGCAGGTGCATGCGTACACGATCAATGTCTTATCAAGAGCCCGAGCCTCTCGAAGACTTAGACATGGCCGGTGTACAAAACAACAACAATAACCCACCTCAAAACAATAATAATAACAACAACAACCCACCTTTCAACAACAATAATAACAACAACAATGAGCCTCTACCGGATAATCGCCCGATGATTGAACTTCGGCAAGCACATGTAGATGGTAACAATGATCCAATTGTCATACCCGCGATTGCAGCCAACAACTTTGAGCTCAAATCTGGCTTTATCCAGATGGTCTCTGCTCAACCATTCTTGGGGCGTACCATTGATGATCCACATGACCACATCAAGAGATTCTTGCAACTCACCAATACGGTCAAATTCAATGGTGTTCCACAAGAGGTAATCCGTTTACAACTTTTTCCCTTTTCTTTAGAGGGACAAGCCCGGCATTGGCTTGCTAAGGAACCGCCACAGAGTATTCTTTCGTGGACGGATTTGGAGACCAAGTTTATCAACTACTTTTTCCCACCCTCTCATACTACCGCTTTGCGGAATGAAATTATCAATTTTGAACAAAAGTACGATGAGTCGTTTAGTGAATCTTGGGACCGTTTCAAAGACCTTTTGAGAAAATGCCCACAACATGGTTTTACCAAAGTGCACCAAATTAATACATTTTATAATGGTTTAAACATGAATGACCAAGATTCACTAAACAGTGCCTCGGGGGTAATCTTTTGGCTAAGACTTCCAATGCTGCTTGGGATATCATTGAGAATAAGTCTCGTGTGCAAACCAAGAGTGTTCGGACCAATGTCGCTAGTGCTAGTACTAGTGACAGCGATAAGCGACTTGACAAAATCACTGCGCTTCTTGAATCGCTTGCTACCCAAACCGCCAACAACACCAACAGCATCAACGCTAGAAACGGTAAAGACGCTCAAGTCAATGTTGTTAGCCAACCATGTGAGATATGCGGGGGTCCTCACTCTTACACCACTTGTACCGCCACCCAAGACTACCCTTCTGAAAATGTGAATGCAGCTTATGGCACCTATCCTCAACCCGCTTATCAAGCTCGTCCTCAAGGTGACCGCAACCTGCTTAGCTACCGCTCCAACAACTATCTCTCACCACCCGGTTTTCCTCCAAACAACCCAAACCAACAACAAAACCTCAATCGCCCTCCTCATCAACAACAACAACCTCGTACACCATACATACCACCTCACAAACAACAACTATCATCTCAACGAAACAACCAAGTTTACCAGCAACCTGCTTATCAACCACCCGCATACAATGCTCCTCCCAACCAACCCACCGCTTTACACCAAGAAGTAGAAACCTACATGAGGACTAACGATGTGATCATAGGAAATCTTCAGCGGGAAGTGCTCAACTTGAAAGCAGACTTGGTGAAACAAGGGAATGATCTGAGAGCTGATATGAGAAACACTTTGGATAGTCAAACAAATGACTTAAAGAACATGATGGCTAGTTTCTTCCAAGGTAATCAACCCTCTTCTTCGGGTACTCTTCCGAGTAACATCGTTGCGAATCCAAGAGGGGAGATGAAAGCAATCACCACTCGCAGTGGCAAAGGTACCAAGGAACCTGAGCTTCCTATACCTCCACCGGTGATTGTGACTAAGGAGAACGAGTCACCTGATCCTATTCCTCATCCTTCTCCTTCCCCAATTTCTCCGCCTCTTACTTCTACCCCACCTCCACCCAAGGATGTGAGTGATCCTTCGATCCCAAAGCCTTCCTCTTCTTCCAATATACCTTATCCATCTAGGTTGAGGAAAGAGAAGCTCAAAAGCAAGGATGATATTCAGGTTTCAAACTTTCTCAAAATGTTTAAACAATTGAATTTCAACATCTCCTTCGCTGAGGCTCTCGCTCACATGCCCAAGTATGCGAAAATGTTCAAAGATCTTCTTAGATACAAGGAGAAGCTTCTTGATATTGCTAACACCCAACTTAATGAGAATTGCTCTGCAGTGCTCTTAAGGAAATTGCCAACCAAGCTTGGTGATCCGGGTCGTTTCTTAATCCCTTGTAACTTCCCGGGAGTAGAGAATTGCATGGCCCTAACCGATCTAGGTGCCAGTATCAACTTAATGCCTTTAAGTGTGTGGAAGCAATTATCTCTCCCTGAGCTAGTCCCCACCAAAATGACTCTGGAATTAGCTAACCGTACGGTTGCTTATCCAGTGGGGATAGCCGAAGACGTCTTTGTAGGAGTCGACAAATTCACGTTTCCTGCTGATTTCGTTGTCGTCGACTACGAGATGGACCCTCGTGTTCCCTTGATCGTAGGTCGTCCATTCCTGAGGATCGGTCGCACTCTCATCGATGTTGAAGCCGGTGAGCTTATCATGAGAGTGGGTGACGATAAAATTGTCTTCAACATGGGAAAGTTGTCTAAACAACCTTATTCCAACGAGAGTGTTAATTGTATTGACGTTCTGGATGAGGCTTGTGAAGAACACTTTAATGATGCTTGTAAAAATATTCCCACCTCTCTTCCCAATGTTGAAACCGTTTCCTCTACTGATTCATCACTGTCTCTATTTGGAGAAAGTGATTTGTTTTGGAAAGATCTTGAAGCCACCATGGGAGATGTGAACTTAGCTAATGATGATTCTCCCACCGATGGGGATGAAGACATGCATTTCTTTGAAAACCTTCTCAACGAAGACAATCTTTCTCCACCATCTCCCACGGTTATTGATATCGATGCTCCGACTTTGAATACGCCTCCCATCGAAAATCCTCCGGATTTAGAACTTAAGGAGTTGCCGCCCCATCTCGAGTATGTGTTCCTTGAAGAAAAGAAGAAGTCGCCCGTCATCATTGCAAAGGACTTGAAAGATGAAGAGAAATCTCGCCTCATCGCCGTGCTTAAAGATCATAAGAAGGCAATTGCTTGGAAAATTTCCGACATCCGCGGAATTGATCCGAACTTTTGTACTCACAAGATTCTCATGGAAGATGACTTTAAACCCGCAATCCAGAGCCAAAGAAGGGTTAATCCTAAAATTCATGACGTCATCAAACAAGAGGTTATCAAACTTCTAGATGCCGGCTTGATTTACCCTATTTCGGATTCGCCTTGGGTAAGTCCCGTCCATTGTGTGCCCAAGAAGGGCGGAATAACCGTTGTTCCCAATGAACACAACGAGTTGATTCCCACTCGTCTCGTTACTGGGTGGAGAGTTTGTATTGATTATCGCAAGCTCAATGACGCCACGAGAAAAGACCACTTTCCTCTTACCTTCATGGATCAAATGCTCGAGCGTCTAGCTGGTAATGACTATTACTGCTTCTTAGACGGTTTCTCCGGGTATTTTCAAATCCCCATCGATCCCAAGGACCAAGAAAAGACCACATTCACTTGTCCCTATGGAACATTTGCTTACAAACGCATGCCTTTTGGTTTATGTAATGCTCCTGGGACATTCCAAAGGTGTATGATGGCTATCTTCCATGACATGGTGGAAGACACTATGGAAGTATTCATGGATGATTTCTCGGTTTATGGCGATTATTTTTCTACTTGCCTTGCCAATTTAGAACGTATGCTGAAGCGGTGTGAAGACACTCGCCTTGTTCTTAATTGGGAAAAATGCCATTTCATGGTAAAAGAGGGCATCGTGCTAGGACACAAAATTTCCAAAGCCGGTCTCGAAGTAGACCGTGCTAAAGTTGATGTTATCGCTAAGTTGCCTCCACCTTTAACAGTGAAGGGTGTGCGAAGTTTCCTGGGTCATGCGGGCTTCTACCGTCGATTCATCAAAGATTTTTCTCAAATCGCTCGCCCGATGACCCACCTCATGGAAAAAGATACTCCTTTTATCTTTTCCAAAGAGTGTCTTGAAGCCTTCAACTCGCTTAAGGATAAGCTAACTAAGGCACCCGTCTTGGTTACCCCTAATTGGGAGATGCCTTTCGAATTGATGTGTGATGCTAGTGAGTTTGCTATTGGAGCGGTTCTGGGACAAAGAGTGAACAAACACTTCCAACCAATCCATTACGCTAGAAAGACAATGACTGGGGCTCAATTGCATTACACGACAACCGAAAAAGAGCTTTTAGCTGTTGTCTATGCTTTTGAAAAGTTCCGCCCCTATCTTGTCCTTTCCACCACAATCGTTTACACCGATCATTCCGCACTGAAGTACTTGTTGACTAAGCAAGATTCCAAACCAAGACTTCTTCGCTGGGTTTTGCTTCTCCAAGAATTTAAAATCGAAATTCGCGATAAAAAAGGAGCTGAAAACCTAGCCGCGGATCATCTCAGTAGACTTGAGGATCCTTACCAGGGGAATCATCCGAACAAAGAAATCAATGATTCTTTTCCCTTGGAGACCTTAATGTCTATCAACTCGACTGCTGATGAAACCCCGTGGTTTACGGACATTGCAAACTACTTGGCGGGTGGAATTCTCGTTGACGGGTTAACATCCCAGAAAAAGAAGAAGTTCTTTAATGACATTAAGACTTACTTTTGGGATGACCCGTATCTATTCAAACAATGTGCTGACTTGATTATTCGTCGATGTGTTGATGGACCGGCATCTTTAGAAATCCTTGACGCTTGCCACAAAGGACTCACCGGTGGTCACTTTGGTCCCAACTACACCGCCAAGAAAGTGTTTGACTCGGGATTTTATTGGCCCACCATCTATCGTGATGGTCACGAGATGGTTAAACGATGTGATGCTTGCCAAAAACAAGGCACGATCACACATAAAGATGAGATGCCTCAAAATTTCATACAAGAATGTGAAATCTTTGATGTTTGGGGTATCGACTTTATGGGGCCATTCCCTTCATCTAAAGGAAACAAATACATCCTTGTAGCCGTTGACTACGTCTCCAAATGGGTTGAAGCCAAAGATTTACCCACTAATGACGCAAGGGTGGTTTGTAACTTTTTGAAATCGTTGTTCGCTAGATTTGGCGTTCCTCGTACTATTATCAGTGACCGCGGGACTCATTTTTGCAATGATCAATTTGCAAGAGTCATGGCTAAGTATGGTGTCAATCACCATCTTTCCACCGCCTATCATCCCCAAACCAATGGGCAAGCAAAGATATCCAACCGTGGATTGAAGCGAATTTTGGAGCGTACTGTGGGAGAGCATCGTGCCGCGTGGGCCGATAAGTTAGATGATGCTCTGTGGGCTTTCCGTACTGCTTATAAGACCCCGATCGGTTGTACACCTTATCGTCTTGTGTACGGGAAAGCATGCCACCTTCCCATCGAGCTGGAACATAAGGCGCACTGGGCCTTGAAGTGGGATAACCTCGACATCAACAAAGCCGGTGATCATCGCAAGATTCAACTCAACAAGCTCAACGAACTAAGGAATGAAGCTTATTAGAACTCGTTGGTCTACAAAGAGAAGACAAAGATCCTTCATGACGCAAAAATCAAGAACCGAGAATTCCACGTTGGTGATCAAGTCTTACTTTTTAACTCTCGGTTGAAGATCTTCTCTGGCAAGTTGAAGAGCCGTTGGTCTGGTCCATTCACCGTTGCCAAAGTCTTTCCATATGGGACCATCGAGCTTTCTCAGCCAAATGGGCCCAATTTTAAGGTGAATGGCCAGCGTCTGAAGCTGTACTTTGGTGAGGACATCTCTCAGGAGATGATTCCATCCCTCACCACGTTCCCCATGCACTAATTTTGGGTCGAGTCAGGCTCGTGACTCGGATATAAAAAACAAGCGCTCCTCGGGAGGCAGCCCGATTATCTATCCTTTTCTGTTTTAACCTCCTAAGTGTAGGGGACCTATATAGGTGTTTGTTTTTGTGTGGTGATGTGATTACAGGGATGAATGCACTCTTGGAACCTTTGAAGAACCGTGCTCCCGTGTTATCTGAAATCCGGTTCTATCTCTCAAACTTTCGTGATTCAATTTTCTTCATACTCATATTTGAAATTGATCACTTTAGTCGTCTCTTCCTTAACTCGAGTTAACCAACGTGCTCAATGTCATAAGTGCAGGGGAGAATTTTCCCACATGCTTAAACATTGAGGGCAATGTTTATCTTAAGTGTAGGGGAGACTTCTATCGAAGTTTTAAGTGGACTTTTCCATGAAAATGCCTTCATTTAACCGTAAAATCATATTTTTCAACATTTTTCAAATTTTTAATTAACTTTGGCCATGTAGTCGTAATTTTTAAATTTTTATCGTTGCTTTCATATGTATATATCCCGCAATAAAGTCAAAAATATTAATAAAGTGGTGTAGCTAGTTTAGAAATCTTTGACATATTAGGCCCGTTGCGATTATTTTGACTCAACCCGAATAGACTTATCCAAGTTTATTTTAGCTAGTATCCTTAACCATGTAGACCTTAATTGGTTTATTAGGCTAAGTGTCCACGAGTCTCATTACTTGAGATTTTAAATTGTGGAGGACGAGAAATGATAGAGTCAATTATAAGTCGGTATTCTTGCACAAGCTCACTTTGTGTAATTATTTGCCTATTCTCCCATCACTTGCTAATAACTTATCTGCAATAATTAAGGTCGTACGATTTGAAAAGTTACTTAGCTTCTAGCCCAAGATCGTTTAAAAGTTGCTCGGTAGATAAGAGTTCATAGCCAAGGCATAACTTATGAAGCGGGGCGCGAAGATTGGCGAGTCCGAAAAGGCCCTAACAAGGCATGAGGATTCAATCTTATTGCTAAAGATACAAAGTGATGTGAAAAGCATTATTCCCAAAATCAATATAAAGGAGCAAGACTCACGACGAAACGCAATCAACTCCCATAAAGATCATGGAGAAGTCTATCCGAAAAGACCCTAACAAGGTATGAGGATAAATAGATCCAAGTCCGAAAAGGAGGCGGATCGTTGTATCTCAAAATCTCAATTAGATATTGAAGAAATAATCATGAAGTCATGGTCAACAAAGTTGGAGTACCCCTCAAAGGTCTCCAAGTGAAGAAACTCTATTACGATGAGAAGACCATTATCTCAAGAACGTCTCTCAAGATATGAAGTATGAAGTACATGCCAAATATCGGCCCGAGAAAGATCTCAAATCGTGAACCAAGTTATGCTAAGATATGAACTTTTTGATATCTCGAGAAGCAATTTTAAGAGATTTTGTCCTTTAGCTAACTATTGATCAAATCGTCCTACTTTGCTTTCAGCCTAAATTAACTATCGAAATAAGTCCAAAAATGCATCTTCAGGATCATTCTAAGACAAAAAAAAATATAAGAGATACACCTAGGAATAAGGGAGTTTAAGCATTCAATTTAGCCATGAATGTAAGTGTTTGAATTGCAAACTTATAATAACAATGATCTCGTTTTTAAGCTTAGTTTGGGGAACGTGAAATTTGAGGGTGATAAATCTTCGCAGCACCGAAGCCCTAATGTAAGTCCTCGATCTCTTTACAAGTTATATCCATGTAGCTATTTTCTATCCTTTTGTTTACTTTAATGTTTTAATTTCTCTTAGTACTTTAATTTTTGTTTAGTAGTATTTTAATAAGGCCATGGTTGATTGATTATGAGAAAAGTGTAAATGTGCTTTATCACTAAGCATTGCATGAGGGCATGGCAATGGTTAAGTGTAGGGGATTTGATAGGTGTGAAAACACCCATCCTCTTACCACTTAATTCTGGCTAAAACAAGACCAAAACACGTATTTAATATCATTTGTTTGGAATTATGCGTGGTTTTTGTGTTTATTGTATTTTCAGAGTCAACTGGATGAATATTGAAGAAAACATGGGATTGCGCGGGTTTTATCGAGGAAAAAGACTCAAGACGAAGTCTATTGTCCAAGAGATGCAAAAGATTTGAAGTCATTGTGTCTATTTGAAGATTTATCGAAGAATAGAGCCAAAGATGGAAGATTCATATATGTCGAAGAACTCGAGTCTATTAAACAAAAGATTATATGACGAGCTGGAATTATTCACCGACACTTCTCAGAATCCAAAGTCGGAAACGTTTATGTAAAGAAACGTGAAGACTAAAGAAGGAAGAAGAAAAGAAGCCCAAAACGAAGCCCATTCACAAAAGCCCACAAGACTTGCCTATAAATAGGACTTTACTTCACAAATTTCAGACACTTAGTTAGTCTTAGTTTTAGTTTTTCATTTTCTCTAGTTTTAGAGAGAGAAAGTCCCAAACTTTCTCTCACTAAACTTCTTCTTTGTTTTCATCTTTTTAATTGAAGCTTTCTTTGATCTTTGTACTTTGGATTTCATTAATCTTATTCAAGTTAAGCTTTTTAGTTCTTTATTCTCTTTCTACAATCCTTAATTCTACTTATTTCCATCCGAAATCTTTAGTTTGATCTGAAACCTTCATTGTTCGTGATTGGATTTGAGGTTGTGTAATAAGTAAGTTCGTTTCTTTCTTGTTCATTTTTAAGTTCTCACAAGTATAAGCTATAGACCCTCTATGCTTATTGGCTCATTTCTTGTTTAAGCTTATTATTTTCGGATTTTATCAAAGCTTTAGTCATTCAAAAGTTCCTTTCATAATGTTCATGATTTACGTTTTCAAAAGTTGTCAAATTTAAGCTTTTTGAGTCGTTTGAGTTTTGGACTAGTTAGCTTATTGTTCGTGCTTATTGAAGTTTTAACTTTTCACCATTTTCGGATTAGTTTTGCTCCTATCGCAATCCAAGGGTTTTGTCACATTCCGACGGTTTCTTGATTTGTATCGCAATAACCCAAGTGTGGGATCTACTTTGCGATAGGTTGGTAACTCCCCTTATTCCGACCTGGGATTGCGATCGCTTATTGCGATCGCACATTCCGACGGGACTAAGGTTCCTTTATTAAGACGAAACTCTGGCTAATTTCAATTCACCATATTCCGATCTAGACCATTCCGATAAGACATCATTGCGACAGACCATCATTCCGACAGCAAGTGTTCAAGTGTTTTTCTCATTTTGCCTTTAAGTTTCCAAACATTCCTTTTTAACTTGTCAATTTAGTTTAATCTTTTAAAGCTTTAATTTTACTCTTCGACACTTACTTATTTGCCATTAGTCTAAAATAGATAAACAAACCAACTCCTTCTTATTAACCAAGAACAAATCATTCCACTTAGAACCGAGATCAATTCGAGGAGATACCGAGAATCGAACTTTCAACTAGCAAAATCTCTTGTATCATACACCCGTGTCAAATAAAACACATGCAGATCGACCATACATATACAAGATTCCAGTGATGGTACCTGTAGACTTGTTGGCCTGATCGCGAGAAGTCGCGTAAACGCGTCCACTAGTAGGAGGAGGCTTGGAATCAGCATGTCCGGATGTGCCCTTCATCTCGCCCTTGCGGCAGTCCTTCCTGCGATGGCCAGTGAGGCCACACTTGTAGCATGTGTCGCTGTCACGGCGACATGGCCCTGGGTGCCTACGGTTGCAGGTAGTGCAAAGAGGATGAGTATACCCTCCAGCAGGTGCCCTTGTTGGCTTGGAGCCTGTTAAGAACAATATACATGAGACATGGTAATAGGTACAAAGGACAATGCGAAAAATTCATAAGATGTAATACCAGTGATAGCTGGACGGTTAGGCTGTGACCTCTTTGGTTCTGGTCCCTCCCGTTACCATGATTCCTGGTAGAAGATTTCTAATGTGTCAAAATTATGAACTAATGCATGTAACATAAGAAAATGAGTAAGTGTAAGGACCTGCTGTTGTTAGAGTTTCCAGCGTTGTTACGGTAATTATCATTACCGCCACGCCTATCCGTAGTAGAATGCTCGTGAGTTTGACCGTTTCCCTTGGGCTGAGTAGGCTGTTGCTTAGTATCCGGCTGAGATCGGTCACCCGTATTTTGCCTGGAAGATGCAGTTTAAGAAGAGATACAAATATTGACATATACTAAAAGAATACGGTTTGGTCACCGCTGAATAACGAATATTTACCTCTTCTCGGGTCTCTCTGCTTCCCCGAACTCTTCTCTTTCTTGCAGCATCTCCAGCTTACGTGCTGCATCGACAACTTGTGCCACCATGTTGAACGTAGCACACACCAAGTTGTTGGCGACCAATGTACAAAGAGCCCACCGGAAGTGGTATGCTTTCTCTTCGGCAGTACGTGCTGCTGCGCCAAGAAAACCAGCCAAACGAAGAAAGCGCTGCATGAAATCGTTGTTGTTCTCCCCAGCTCTCTGTCTGATCTCATGGTACTCCCTCTTCAGCTTGTCTTGCTCAGCCTTGGGAAAGAACTGTCCCATCACTAACTCCCTGAACTTAGCCCAAGTCAAACCAGCCACCCAATCATCACCTGCCTCAGACTGCTTCAGTGCCTTCCACCATGCTAGCACATCACCTTCGAACCTGTAACAGGCCAACCTCGACTTGAAGACGGGGTCGCAGCCATTTTCATAGAAGTTCTTCTCAGTGTGAGCCAACTAGCTTTCAGCTTCACTAGGGCTATCCGTTTTCTCGAAGGATCGAGGGCGTAGCTTGTTGAATCTCTCCAGCCATGTGACCAATGTTGTTGTTGGAGGAGGAGGTACTGGGTGCTGTTGTTGATTGTTGGCAGCCTGCACCTCAGCCCTGATTTCGTTCCTCATCTGAGGAAGCATAGCTTACATCGCAGCTTAGACTGCTGCATTGAGTTGTTCCTAATCGCGTGTGAGAACCATCTGACAGTATAGCATAATAATACATGATTAAACTGATCAAAACATAAAATATATACATGAAAAAATTTATACCAATAAATCATGAGAAAAAATTTATGTAGGAAAACTAGTATATGAATGCATGATGTAGTTTTATGAAAACTTTTATATGCGCGAGAGTGAACGCCTATGGTCAGTTCACTCAAAACAAAAGACATGGCGAGCGGACGCCAATGGGTCGGTCCCATAGTTAAAAGTTTTGATAAAATCACATGTGATAAAATCACATGCGACTAAATAGGGCCAGTCCTATACCAAACATTACTTAGTCATAAACCTGCGACAATAACATATATATGTATGCATGAAAATAATGAATGCATGAAAACCGACTGTCAGTTCTAGGAAGACCATATTGACTACCCACTAATCACAGGTCGTGTTTTGAGAGCCTACAAGTCGAATCCTTGGCTCTGATACCATAATTGTAACACCCTATTTTGATAAATGGAATGTCACGCGTGATTATGGCGTTTCATCAAAGCATACAAGGATAAATGTCTTAAACATTACATGAGCATAAAGGAAATACCGGAAACAAACATCGGTACCCCAAAGTAAAAGCTCATCACACACAAACATAAGTACTATAAATGAAAAAGGACTAAACAATGTCCATGGAAATGAGTAGCAAAATGTAGGAATAAATGCATAAAGTAATGAAGGCTAGAAAGCTTCCAATCCATATGCACGTACGCTTACAGTCTACGAGCGTCCCTAAGTACCTGCCATTTTGGGAACATGAAAGGAAAACGGGTGAGCATAACGCTCAGTGCACGGATATACAAGCATAGAATGAATAACATAAGCATATACAACATATAACAGCGGAATTGATTAAGTCCTGGAAAACCTGGTATAACTTAGTAAAGCTGGTTTTATAGTTTGAAAAGCCTTAGTTTATCTTATAAAATCTGTTTAACATGTTAACGATTAGCCAATATATGTCATGAAATATCAACGTGCATGAATACTTGGATAGGTGACCTCATCATGCAATTAGAGGGGTTGCCTCTAATTAATATAAGTTTGGGAAGGAGGGATCAGCTACTTGTGAAGGATGCAAGGCACACACCACATTCACCTGAGTAATCTATTAAAACATGTAATATAGGATGCACCCATACGCCCCACATGATAATATATTAATATGGCCAAAAGCTGAAAGGGACGCCACGAACTATCACTCCGCCGTGGTGAAGTCATAACACTTTTGCCTCTAGTGTTATGATTATGGTACCTCCATAACTAGCTGAATCTGGTCATACATGTATATGGCTTAGGCATTTAATTAAACATAAGCAAATCAAAACATATAAAACATATACTGGGAAAACAGTTGGCTGCATACGGGGAAATCCTAATAAGAAAAGAATGTCCATACTGAAAGGATGGAGAATCCGTACCTTGTGTCTAGTGAACGAAGAAGACGAACGGAAGAGAGTCCTACTTCGATCTCACAAATGCTACATAAATAGTGTACGTGTATAAGTATTCTGATTACTGAGTACGTAACTGATTTTATATCGTATCTTAGCTTGTTTTATATGTTCATGTCTTGTTTTACCGATTTTATCGTTATGTTGTGTTTATCATGTATTCTGGATATTCTGTTTAAGTATTACTTGTATTTTTTGTATTATTATACTTGTTGTGTAATAATAAGTAACTTTCTAAAAATAGCAGGTTTCCTAAAATAGAAAGTTTCCAAAAATATAAAGTTTCCAAAAATAGAAAGTTTCCAAAAATAGAAAGTTTCTAAAAATAGATTAGCTGCTTAAACTAAATAAGTTTCTAAAAATAGAAAGTTTCCATAAATAGACTAACTGCATAAAATAGATAAGTTTATAAAAACAGAAAGTTTCCATGTTTAGAAATAAGCTGGATTATTAAGCTAATAAAATAAGCTTAAGTTTTACTGATTAATATTCTAAGTCATGTGATTAATAGTATAGTTTATTAATTAATACATGTAAATTAATTAAACTATATGTTATAATATTTAATTACATATAGCATGATTTAATTAAATTAAAGTGTATATAATACTTAGGTTAAAACATGTATTAATACTTATTATTAATATAACCTAAGTAATGAAAATTAATTAATTATTGTCATGTTTTAATAATTAATTAATTACTTTAGTCTAGATTTCATGACTAAATACTTAGGTTAAAATCATGTATTATTAATAATAATATTAAACCTAAGTTATGTTTTAATTAAATTAATTATAGAACATGTTAAATTAATTTATAGCTTGTAAATAAATGCACATGTAAAAATAACTAAGCTTGTAAAATAAAATAATAACCTGGACCATGTGTTATTTTATTAAAAACATGTCGTGAACCGGACCCGTGTGTTTACCCTTGAACCGGACCAAACAAACACCCCCTTAACAGTGGCACCCGGCTCAGCCGGTTGCCCCTGCTTTCGCAATATTGCTACCGGCTTAAGCTGGTGGTTCCCTTGGCTCTCGGCTAGCCACATCCCATGCAAAGTTCCCACCAGCGGTTAGCCGGTGGTTCCCCCTGCCGCGGCTTGAGTTCCCCCCTGCTTGGTCAATTTAGCCACCGGCTGGAGCCGGTGGTTGGGGCTGTGTGGCTAACGAGGAAAACCGAACCACAAGGACACCCCGACATGCTTCAGGGTCCCTTGTCCTTGCTGCCGTACCACCAAGACAACACCGAGACCCCTTGGTCTCGGTTGTTGGTTTAACACCCCCAAATTACAGTGCGCAGCGGAAATACACATTTGGGTGCTAAATACAAACATCGTTATACAAAACACTTTGAACAATCTCAAAATCGTACCTTTATCAAATCAACAAACAATTTACCAAGTACATGACCGTACAATTATTTTTATGACAAAAGGGAAAGAAATTTGTTTTAGACCAATCACCACAAAAGCAACCCGCAATCCTTCTCCAGCAAGCTCCACAATTCTTCAACTTCAATCACCTGAAATACATGCTTAAAATCATCAACACAACGGTTGAGCGAGTCTATAGGTCTTCCAAATCATCATTTTAACACAAGAGAAAATTCAATCAAGATCATTTAATAGAATTTCTGTACATACAATCTATTATTCATACAGTCTGGCATATAGCAATAGCTATTGAATTGTATTAAGCTCATGACACCGACCCTTAACTTAGTTACCCACGCCTAAATCCGACATGACTAGATGAAATTCCAGTGCCCCTACTAGGGTATCAATTGCAAGAATACCAATTCTCATTCTCGTAAAATTATCCTTCCTAGAGGTTACTCAGCGTAAAGCTCTGGTCTCAGATAGGGTCGTCAGCCCAATAGTACTATCATTAGAATAAGCGGCTATTCCCAACTCACAACATCATGTCAGAAGAGAGTTAACGGCTCATGAATTTAGGGACTTTTGCAATTTAGGTACTTATATAATTCAAAACAACAAAGGCAACAAAGGCAACATTCGTGTCCAAACAATCAATCATGACTTGTGTTCATTTTTACTTTCAAATAGCATGTATCCCCCTCGCGGGTTTTAAAATCATTCGACACAATTACAAAAGCGAGGCTATAGACTCACCTGGAGTAGTAGCAGTAGCAAGACGATCTTCGACGATAGTTGATGCCCGATAAACACAAAAACCACAACCTATCAAATAAGGCGCATTCATCAATAATAAACTCTAATAAAATCCATACTTAGTAACATCAAATTCAAAATAATAAAATCACAACCAACCACGAAGAAAAACAATACAAGTAACCTATTACCTCATTCTATATGTTTATGCTATTAGTCAATTCTTTCGATAAAAATCTGCCGGTAAACACCAAATGTACGGGCTCGTTCACCCCACTTAAACACATCAAATGCTTATGGTACTAATCAGAGATATCACTTACTATATATAGAAAGACCTGTTAAAAGCCCATCAAAAGATTTTACATTTAAAGTTCCCTGCCCGACACATCTTTGAACTACAAAAGCCGGACAGTTTTACGTCAACAACTCATATAGTCATTTTAACTTATTTATTTTACTCCGTTTACAAAACCGACACTCGACTTTGAAAATAAACTCAACATCCTCATACTTAACACTTAACATCAGTCTATGACACATTTCAAAATCCTTTTTATAGTCCCCGAGATTCGATCCAAATATCGAAAACAATTATATATCGTGCCGATACTCGTCTCCCGGTACACGAATAATCAAACTAATGTAATTTCGCGCTCGTTTGGAGCTAGAAGCTCTATCTTATATCAAATCGAAGCTAAAAGAATTCTCTACAACATCGTCTTATTAGTTTGTTCATTTTCAAACAGTAAGGTACCCAAAGTTGGGCTTAAACCTGCTGATCTAAATTGCCACTTTAAAAATCATGTTAAATCAATTTTTCAACCCATTTTAATCAATCTCATATGTCTAAAATCATCCTAATATCACCACCAACAACTTAACTAACCCATATCACACTTGGATGATCATACAAAATTTTACCCACTCAAAATTTCAAACATGTAATTATTAAAATATATATAAAACAACACTAACAACATCTATAGCATAAGAAAATGGATCAAACCTCCATGAGTCACCATCAAATTTTTGAAAGTTCTTCCATATTAAAGAAAATTACACCAAAAGATGCACCATCAAATTTCCAACATGGGACTTGTCTTAGATTTATTTGATTCACTCTAAATTTTTGAAAATCAAATGATTTAGGGGTGAGGGGGTGTACAGTTTTGTTAGAGAGAGGAAAGAGAGATGGAGTGCTTGTGTTGTATCTGTTTGTAGGTGAGAGAAAAAACCATTTATATGGTGGTGGAGGGGCTAGTCTTGCCAATTTGTGATAGTTTTGGTCCAAAATGCAATTAAACAGTTGTAAGGGTAGAAAATGTAAATTGTCAATTTTGAAAATATTTACAAGGCTCGGGTTTCGTAAAAATATTTTTCAAAAGTTAAAACGCACTTAAAATATGATGATAATATGATCCCGGTTCGACTTAATACGAACTTAAAATAAAAACGTCAAAAATATAAACATCGAGACAACAAATGATAAAACATAAAATCTCGGGCATCCGTCGATATCGTGATCGCTAATAATCCTCGCTATTAGTACAAAGATAAAAATAAGACCTCCAACGTCGGTTTTAAATAAAACCATCAATCGTCATATCATTCAACTCATTAAAAATTCCAAAATCATTCGTAAAATAATATTATATAATATTAAATAAATGACCTCGGGTTTGGGTTGTCACATCCTATCCTCCTAAAAGAGAACGACGTCCCGGTGCTCGGCCCCTCTTATATTCACATTCCATACCTCCAGAACAAAAGAGAACTCTTTTCCTTAAAGAAATCATCATGCTTCCTTCACAATTCCAGATTCCACTCCTGGAAATCTTGTATCTTCACAATATAACCCTTACTATGTTTCGACCTTATAAGAACTCTTCACAGTTCTTTCTTCGAAAAGAAACTTATCTTCAAGTTGAATTCTTTCCTTGTTGTTCTCAAAACAAATTTGACCCGTCATAACGACACCTTAAGCATAACCACGTTCCCCAATTTTAAACTCCATCAATTTCCTTCGATTGCCAACATAACTCTTCTGATAACTCCTTGTTACTAATAAACGGCCCTTAACCCATACAATCTTATCAATATTGTTAATATCACTTCTAGTTCAGTCATTCAATTCCACCTACATTTCTGCAATACACCGAAAATCTAACTTACGTCCATAACTCACAACCTTTAACCTTTACAAATTAAAGTTCTTTATGACCTTCAAACAGTACATCCTTATTACTAGCATGACAATCATTGTCATATAAAATTCCAACATTTCCTATGTCAATCACACACACACAAGTGTACCATTCGATGTTCGAATCGTTCTTTCACTCTGTCCATCGGTCTTTGTATAATACACAACACTCAACTCACTTTTACTTTTACTCAAACCAGATTGTATCAATTACTTGACTTGTGAGATTCCTTCGTCACTAACTCTCACTCTCTCAATTCAGATATGTTAGAAGTGCTCAATATTCCATGTCTCACTTGACTTTACAACAAAAATCTTTTCCTTAAGTTTGACAAAATGTTGAAATCACTTACCTTGACATTCTTCTCAAATCAGATCACTAACTTAAAATTTCAATATCCTTTCTATCAAGTCCCTAATTTTTGTCATTACCAAAACTCAAACCTTAGAAGCTCTTTCCTTTTTCTTCCTGATAAGTGCATCAACTATCACATTCGCCTTTCCCGGGTGGCAGCGAATCTCGTTGTCATAATCACTCACAGTCATAACCATCAACATATTCAGGTACTCAAAACATATATAACTGGTGATCCTCTACTCATTTCCTTTATCATCCCAGGAAATTAATTTTAAAGCAAACTCTTATGATCCTTGATTACTACACACTTGATTCCATACAAGTAATATTTCTACCATCTCAAAGCAAACACCACAACTACATAACCCTTATGAGACGCATCACAGCAAACTACAAACTATAAATACTTCAGATCCTCCCAATAATGACAACATCGGTGCAGAACACAACTTACCCTTTAGTGTTCAGGATACAGCTTCCTCATCTGATAAGGATCAGATCTCGAAACTTACAATTTAGATGTATAAGTGGGACTCACACATCTAATTCTTCTTAGTCAACTTAATCAATGGTTTAACAATCAGTGAAAACCTTTCGATAAACCTCCGATTATTCCCATCTTAAACCAAGGAATTAACAGATTTCCGTCGGAGTCGTTGGTACCGACCAATCCTTAATCGTTTCAATCTTGGCAAGATCTTCACGAATACCTTTATTCTCAATAAACTGCCTTCGAAAACACAAATATTCCAACTAACATTCACACATTGGAAACTTTACATACAGTTTCTCTTTTTCCAACCATCTCAAAAATTATCCTCATATGCTACTGTTCCTCCTTTCCTCTTGGAATAATATAGAGTATCGTCAGTAGATACAATGACTAACTCATCCAAATACAACTCACACAAAAGATTCACCCAGTCCATGAATACGGCAGACGCATTCGTCCATTCCAAAAACATCAGTTGAAACTTATAGTAACCACATCAAGTACGAAAAAAAACTATAGGAACATCTTCCTCTATAACTCTCAGTTAATGATAATCAGAACTCAAAGCGATCTTTGAGTACACACTGGATCCAAACAAGTTGTAAGGATCAAACGAATCATCAATCCTCGGTAATGGATACTAATTCTTGGCTGTCAATTTGTTAAGCTATCAATAATGAATACACATCAGAAACAATCCATCCTTCTTGACAAATAACACGAGCAATCGCCATTATAACGAAACTTAATCTAATACAGCCCTTATCCATCACTTCTCACAGTTGATCGGATAACTCATTCCATTCTGACGGTGCCAAATGATAAGGCATACAATTACTACTCAAGAAAACCCAGAAGCACTACACAACGAAACGCAAAAGCACTACACCTATGGTTTACAACAGTCAATCGACACGAACTCCACTTCATGAGGCGGCAACAACTCTTCAAAACTTCAGGAAAACCTCATAATACTCTCAAGTCATTAACAGATCTCGCAACTTCTCCTCAACTACCCTATTACTAATTACCTGAGCCAGAAATACATCATATCCCTCTTCTATATACTTCCTTGTTTCCATACAAGATACTTCTCAGACGGAAAGTTCACTCATCACCACTCAGAACCAACACTCAGTTTTCAGCAAAATCTAAACCAACAGCTATCAAGTTATTGTGAAGATTGATTCAATCTCAAGCATCAGCACTACGCATTACTAACCAGTTCATACCCAAAAACCTACATCTAAAGATTCCAACTCTATGAGCATCAAGTCGATACTAAACACCTACCTTCCTGAATTCAAGGAACACACTCTTAGTATATAACTAATACCAACAACTTTCTGTCGGTCAACTTCACGTCATAGTTAATTGTCAATTTTATTGAATCTTCGTTGATAAAACAACTGAATATTTACATTTCTACAATTCTACCCGATCTCAAACCAAACAACATACTGACATAAAGAATCTCAAGTAAGAATATACCATTTACAACGTTCAGAACTTAAGGTTTGTCAGCATCATTCAAACATAAACTGGAGCGGCAGCATTCCTATCTTGTCAATTTCCTTTCCTTGGACATTTTCCTTGCTTGTGTCCTTTCTTGCCACGGCTAAATCATATCACTACTCCAGGGGTACTTAATTCAATGACTAATCCTCTTGTTCTGCACTTCGCAACTTTATGACCAGGTTGTTCTAACTCTAGTCGCAATTGTGTAAAATTACTTACATGATATAGAATACAGCAAACACCCTAAGATTTATCTTGTTACTTCGAGACACAGTGGAAGTACAAAATTCCTCATTCCTTCCATAGTTTAAATACTGGTTTCGGTTTTGTCTTTGGTTATTGTTATAACTGTAATCCTCACAACTCAGACCTTAATTCTGGTTGCACTGAGCAGATTTCCACTTTCTCTTATTGTTTTTTACAATACTACCTTTCCTATCTCGCACCTTCAAGTCCATTAAATCATGCGCCATCTGAACAGCTTCATCGAAAGATTTAGATTTTGAAGATGTAGTCTTATCCTTGATATTACTAGACAATCCTCTAATGTACTGCTTCCTTGCCTTACAGTTATTCATAAAAGTATCAGGACATAGAAAATATAGCTCAGAAAATTTCCCAGTAAGCAGTAATAACATCGGCCCTTAGCACTAATTATCTCAATTTGGATTCCAACTGTCCTAGTTCCTTCTCGGGACAAAAACTAGCAGTCAATAGTCCTTTAGTCACGGTCCATGTCCTACCATTAGCAACAACCAATCCTAAAGTAGTCACTTGATTGTTCCACCATCTTAGTGTACCATTCTGAAATGCAACAGCAGCAAATTTCACCTTATTAGTTTCTGAACACCCAATAATCTCAAAAGTACTCTCTATCTTATCAATCCATCTATGCAATTCAAATGCACCACTAATACCACAAAACTGCGCAGAACCACACTTCCCAAAACTAACATATATATACATGCTCTTGAAACTTACAGAACAGCAGCAACACTATCATCTGGATCAGCAGCATCATCATTATGTTCAGCAGCATCATCATTATGTTCAGCAGCATCATCATTATTTTCAGCAGCATCATCATTATTCTTAGCAGCATCATCATTATTCTTAGCAGCATCAACTGCAACACCATTATCTCCAGCACAACTAACTCTAGCATCTTGATTACTTGCAACACAACCAGCTATATGTGCTCTAGCAATAACTTGTTCGATCATAGTGTTAACAGAAGCAATTGTTACCTTTGGCGACATATTTCAAGAAACTTAGTCACGTGGTTATCCACTAATGACAGAAATATGATTCCCCTACTCCTTCCATCATCACAGAAGAAAGAAACATGATAAGTATACATATCAAGATAAAAGAAGAATTCTTTATCAGGACATCTCATGGATACTACATGTACGAACAACAAAAGATACAATGGTTCATCAACCAAAACTCAAAAAAGTTAATAAAGGCACATCATAGATCATGACGGTAATTTAGATTGCATTGAGGATTCAACAGGATAGTGGCAATGTCTGTCACTACAATAATCTACTGAACAAACTTAATAGATAATAAGTTCCATCACAATGCTACAACACAAGGTTTTAAATAAGTTCGATCACGAAAAGAAAATAAGATACAAGGAAATCCATCACGCGATTAGTTCCTTAGACATCAGCTCCTTATCCTTCTTATAATTGTTGTCAGCTTCATCACACTCGTCTATTTCTCCTTCGGACCTCAAAGTCAAATCCCTGACATCATGGCAGCTCATTCTCAAAATCCAATACTCACTCCTACACGGCAGATTAATCACAAGGCAAATCCCAGTACAACTTTCAACATTCCTAAGCTTCCAAGCTTGACTCAGAATCAATCTCACATGAGATTCCCACTCAGTTATCCTTTCAAAGCTTACCTACTTCTTTTTAAACCTTTCAATTCAAGGACACAAATTCATCACAATCAACCTAAGACTAGCAATCTCATCCATCTTCCAAGTCCTAACAAACTTAATTCTCCACATACCAAATTCAACCTTTAAAACAACTTTTCATTCACATCAACCTTCTAATCACACCATATTTAACCACATACCTATCATACATCAGCTAATCAAACATCCTCATACCCGGTATAGTTCGCAAGAAATCAGTTGTAAAATCGTTCAACATCTGGTCTACTGTCCTAGACCCTCGGCGATATATAAGGTCATTATTTAAAATTATATATACATATGCATTACATAAAGAAAATTACGATAACAAGTACTCAACGTACTTTCAACTACATCAATACATCATCAATACATCATCAAATATCATCATAGTATTTACTTAATAAATACTTTAAAAATCATTTCAATTTTAAGGGATACATCTAACTATAAAACAATACAAAACAAATAATCTTACCGGAGCCTTGCGGAAAAGTTGCGTGCTTGATACACGCGTTTTCATTGGGTTCTAGATTAAATCTCTCGGAATCCTCTCGAATCGATCTCAGTTTAAAGTGGAGTGATTTGTTCTTTGTTAATAAAAAGGTGCTGGTTTGTTTATCTATTTTAAACTAATAATAATTAAATGTAAATGTCATTGAGCGAAAAGAGTTTTAAAGGTTAAACTAAAATAACGAGTTGAAAATAAATGCTTGAAAACTTAAAGACAAATTTAGAAAAATACTTGAACACTAAATAAAACTAACACTTGGAAACTTTTGTAAAAACATGAACTAAACCATCGGAAAACAAAATCGAAACCTGATCGGAATGTTGGAAACAACTCAAATCGGAATATCACTAATGGGTCCTGATCATAATATATTCCGATCTGTTGATCGGAATGTTGAGGAGCACGACTGATCGGAATAGGGGACAAAGAGCTCAAATCGGAATGTCACAAAAGTTGCAATCGGAATACCTAAAGAACACTCCAATCGGAATGTTATAAAACTAACCCAATCGGAATACTGGAAATAGCCCACAATCGGAATGTTTAAATTAGTACTAATCGGAATACAGCAAACACATTCCAATCGGAATACTGGAAATAAGGACTCAGATCGGAATACCCAAAAATAAGCCACAATCGGAATACCCAAAAATTGAACCCAATCGGAATAGCTAAACTTCCCAATCGGAATATGTTGAAACCCTTTTCCGATCTATCGGTCGGAATAAAGGGGGGGTGCCGTCGGAATATCAAATCGGAAAAGGGTTTACCTTTTCCGATTACACTCTTTGATCCGAAAGTTAAGCAAGATCAATAAGCTATGGAAATAAGCTTATTACCAAAACTATCACGAATCTATAATGAACCAGATTAAATAAGCTCAAATAACAACTTATCTAAACTTAAAATAAGCAAACTCATAAATCAAATGATAAAAAGATAAATTTTTTAAGAAAACTTATAAAAAGTAAATAAGCTAAACATGTAAATAAGCCAATAAGCACAAGAATCGTAAAGCTTAATCAAATGAAAGCTTATGTAGGAACAAAAAGGTTAACTTTTTAAGCACAAAAACATTAAGAACAACACGTATCAAAAGTATTTTGCACCAAAAGTTAACTAAAATCAAGAAAGGTAGAAGGAGATTAAAGATTAAAAGCTTGAATTTAAACTTGATTAATGAAAAACAATACAAAAGTTTAATCTTGAAAGAAACAAGGATGAAAACTAGTGAGAGAAAGTTGAGAACTTTCTCTCTCTAAACTAGAGAGAATGAAAAACTAAAACTAAAACAAAGACTAAAACTAGCTCCAAAATGGTGAAGTGAAGTCATATTTATAGGCGTGTCTTGTGGGATTTGTGAATGGGATTTGTTTTGGGCTTCTTTTCTTCTTTCTTCTTTAGTCTTTACGTTTCTTTAAATAGACGTTTCCGACTTTGGATTTTGAGAAGTGTCGGTGAATAATTCCAACTAGTCTTATAATCTTTTGTTTAATAGACTCGAGTTTTTCGACATATATGAATCTTCCATCTTTGGCTCTATTCTTTGATAAATCTTCAAATAGGCACAATGACTTGAAATCTTTTGCATCTCTTGGACAATAGACTTCGCCTGTTTTCTTCAATATTCATCCGGTTGACTCTGAAAACACAATAAACACAAAAACCACGCATAATTCCAAACAAATGATATTAAACACGCGTTTTGGTCTTGTTTTAGTAAGAAATAAGTGGTAAAAGGGATGGGTGTTTTCACACCTATCAAATCCCCTACACTTAACCATTGCCATGCCCTCATGCAATGCTTAGTGATAAAGCAAATTTACATTTTTCTCATAATCAATCAACCTTGGCCTTATTAAAATACTATTAAACAAAAATTAAAGTACTAAGAGAAATTAAAACTTTAAAGCAAAAAAAAGGATAGAAAACTATTTTCACTTGAAAATAGCTATATGGAAATAACTTGCAAAGAGATCAAGGACTTACATTAGGGCTTTGGTGTTGCGAAGATTTATCACCCTCAAGTTTCACGTTCCCCAAACTAAGCTTAAAAACGAGATCATTGTTATTAAAAGTTAGCATATCAAACACTTTCACACATGGCTTAATTAAATGCTTAAACTCCCTTATTCCCAGGTGTATCTCTTATATTTTATTTTTGTCTTAGAATGATCATGAAGATGCATTTTTGGACTTATTTCGATAGTTTATTTAGGCTGAAAGCAAAGTAGGACGATTTGATCAATAGTTAGCTAAAGGACAAAATCTCTTAAAACTGCTTCTCGGGATATCAAAAAGTTCATATCTTGGCATAACTTGGTTCACGATTTGAGACCTTTCTCGGGCCGATATTTGGCATGTACTTCATACTTTATATCTTGAGAGACGTTCTTGAGATAATGGTCTTCTCTTCGTAATAGAGTTTCTTCACTTGGAGACTTTTGAGGGGTACTCCAACTTTGTTGACCACGACTTCATGATTATTTCTTCAATCTCTAATTGGGATTTTGAGATACAACGATCCGCCTCCTTTTCGGACTTGGATCTATTTATCCTCATACCTTGTTAGGGTCTTTTCAGATAGACTTCTCCATGATCTTTATGGGAGTTGATTGCTTTTCGTCGTGAGTCTTGATCCTTCATATTGATTTTGGGAATAATGCTTTTCACATCACTTTGGATCTTCAGCAATAAAATGGAATCCTCATGCCTTGTTAGGGCCTTTTCGGACTCGCCAATCTTCGCGCCCCGCTTCATAAGTTATGCCTTGGCTATGAACTCTTATCATTACCGAGCAACTTTTAAACGATCTTGGGCTAGAACCTAAGTAACTTTTCAAATTGTACGACCTTACTTATTGCAGATAATTTATTAGCAAGTGATGGGAGAATAGGCAAATAATTACACCAAGTGAGATTGCGCAAGAATACCGACTTATAATTGACTCTATCATTTCTCGTTCTACACAATTTAAAATCTCAAGTAATGAGACTCGTGGATGCTTAGCCTAATAAACCAATTAAGGTCTATATGGTTAAGGATACTAGCTAGAATAAACTTGGATAAGTCTATTCGGGTTGAGTCAAAATAATCGCAACGGGCCTAATATGTCAAAGACTTCTAAACTAGCTACACCATTTTGACATTATTGCGGGATATATACATATGAAAGCAACGATAAAAATTTAAGAATCAAGACTAAATGGCCAAAGTTAATTAAAAATTTGAAAAATGTTGAAAAAGATGATTTTCCGGTTAAATGAAGGCATTTTCATGGAAAAGTCCACTTAAAACTTCGATAGAAGTCCCCCCTACACTTAAGATAAACATTGTCCTCAATGTTTAAGCATGTGGGAAAAGTCTCCCCTACACTTATGACATTGTGCACGTTGGTTAAATCAAGCTAAGGAAGAGACGACTAATGTGATCAATTTCAAATGTGAGTATGAAGAAAATTGAATCACGATAGTTGAGAGATAGAACCGGATTTCGGATAACACGGGAGCACGGTTCTTCAAAGATTCCAAAAGTGAATTCATCCCTGTAATCACATCACCACACAAATACAAACACCTATAGAGGTCCCCCTACACTTAGGAGGTTAAAATAGAAAAGGATAGATACTCGGGCTGCCTCCCGAGGAGCGCTTGTTTTTGATAACCGAGTCACAAGCCTGACTCGACCCAAAATTAGTTCATGGGGAACGTGGTGAGGGATGGAATCATCTCATGAAATATGTCCTCACCAAAGTACAACTTCACTCGTTGGCCATTCACCTTAAAATTAGGTCCATTAGGATGAGCGAGCTCGAGAGTACCATATGGAAAAATTTAGGCAATGGTGAATGGGCCGGACCAATGAGATTTTAGCTTGCCCGAAAAGATTTTCAACCGAGACTTAAATAGTAACACTTTGTCTCCGACTTGGAACTCTCGGTTCTTAATCTTGGAGTCGTGAATGAGCTTAGTCTTTTCCTTATAGATCAAAGAATTTTCATAAGCCTCATTACGGAGTTCATTCAGCTCATTGAGTTGGATCTTGCGTAGGTCACCGGCTTTGTTGATATCAAAATTAGTCCACTTCAAGGCCCAGTAAGCCTTGTGATCCAACTCAATGGGGAGGTGGCATGCTTTTCCGTACACGAGACGATATGGTGTACAACCAATTGGAGTCTTGTATGCGGTACGAAAAGCCCACAAAGCATCATCAAGTTTATCAGCCCATGAGGCACAATGCTCTCCCACGGTTCTTTCAAGAATTCATTTTAATCCTCGGTTAGAGATTTCAGTCTGGCCATTAGTTTGTGGGTGGTATGCGGTGGAAAGACGATGATTTACACCATACTTAGCCATGACTCTTTTGAATTGGTCGTTGCAAAAATGAGTCCCACGATCACTAATAATGGCACGAGGCACACCGAATCTAGCGAATAGCGATTTCAAAAAGTTACAAACCACCCTTGCGTCATTAGTGGGTAAAGCTTTGGCTTCAACACATTTGGAGACATAGTCAACGGCTACAAGGATGTATTTGTTTCCTTTACAGGAAGGGAATGGCCCCATAAAGTCGATACCCCAAACATCAAAGATTTCACATTCTTGAATGAAATTCTGAGGCATCTCGTCTTTATGTGTGATCTTGCCTTGCTTTTGGCAAGCATCACAACGTTTAACCATCTCGTGAGCATCACGGTAAATGGTGGGCCAATAAAATCGCGAGTCAAACACTTTTTTGGCGGTGTAGTTGGGACCAAAGTGACCACTGGTGGGTCCTTTGTGGCAAGCGTCAAGGATTTCTAAAGCTGCCGGTCCATCAACACATCGGCGAATAATCAAGTCGGCACATTGTTTGAAAAGATATGGGTCATCCCAAAAGTAAGTCTTAATGTCTTTGAAGAACTTCTTCTTTTGCTGGGATTTTAGCCCGTCAATGAGAATTCCACCCGCCAAGTAGTTTGCAATGTCCGCAAACCACGGGGTTTCATCAGAAGTCGAGTTGATAGATATTAAGGTCTCCAGGGGAAAAGAATCATTGATTTCTTTGTTCGGATGATCCCCCTGGTAAGGATCCTCAATTCTACTGAGATGATCCGCGGCTAGGTTTTCAGCTCCTGTTTTATCGCGAATTTCGATTTTAAATTCTTGAAGTAGCTCCAGCGAAGAAGTCTTGGTTTGGAAACTTGCTTGGTCAACAAGTACTTCAACGCGGAATGATCGGTATAAACGATTGTGGTGGAAAGGACAAGATAGGGGTGGAACTTTTCAAAGGCATAGACAACAGCTAAAAGCTCTTTTTCGGTTGTCGTGTAATGCAATTGAGCCCCAGTCATTGTCTTGCTAGCGTAATGGATTGGTTGGAAGTGTTTGTTCACTCTTTGGCCCAAAACCGCTCCAATAGCAAAGTCACTAGCATCGCACATCAACTCAAAGGGAAGCTCCCAATTAGGGGTAACAAAGACGGGTGCCTTAGTAAGCTTATCCTTAAGCAAATTGAAGTCTTCAATAAATTCGTTGGAAAAGATAAAAGGAGTATCTTTTTCAAAGAGGTGGGTCATCGGGCGAGCGATTTTAGAAAAATCTTTGATAAAGCGTCGGTAGAAGCCCGCATGACCAAGGAAACTTCTCACACCCTTCGCAGTTGAAGGTGGAGGCAACTTAGCGATAACATCGACTTTAGCACGGTCCACTTCAAGACCGGCTTTGGAGATCTTGTGTCCTAGCACGATGCCCTCTTTTACCATAAAATGGCATTTTTCCCAATTAAGAACAAGGCGAGTGTCTACATACCGCTTAAGCATTAGTTCTATATTGGCAAGGCAAGCAGAGAAAGAATCGCCATAAACCAAGAAATCATCCATGAATACTTCCATAGTGTCTTCCACCATGTCATGGAAGATAGCCATCATACACCTTTGGAACGTCCCAGGAGCATTACATAAACCAAAAGGCATGCGTTTGTAAGCAAATGATCCGTAGGGACAAGTGAATGTGGTCTTTTCTTGGTCCTTGGGATCGATGGGAATTTGAAAATACCCGGAGAAACCGTCTAAAAACCAGTAATGGTCATTACCATCTAGACGCTCGAGCATTTGATCCATGAAAGGAAGAGGAAAGTGATCTTTTCTCGTGGCATCATTGAGTTTGCGGTAATCAATACAAACTCTCCACCCAGTAACGAGACGAGTGGGAATCAACTCATTGTGTTCATTGGTAACAACGGTTACTCCGCCCTTCTTGGGCACACAATGGACGGGACTTACCCACGGCGAATCCGAAATAGGGTAAATCAAGACGGCATCTAGAAGTTTGATAACCTCTTGTTTGATGACGTCATGAATGCGAGGATTAACCCTTCTTTGGCTCTGGATTGCGGGTTTAAAGTCATCTTCCATGAGAATCTTGTGAGTACAAAAGTTCGGATCAATTCCGCGGATATCGGAAATTTTCCAAGCAATTGCCTTCTTATGATCTTTAAGCACGGCGATGATGCGAGATTTTTCTTCTTCTTTCAAGTCCTTAGCAATGATGACATGCGACTTCTTGTTTTCTTCAAGGAACACGTACTCGAGATGGGGTGGCACCTCCTTAAGTTCTAAATCTGGAGGATTTTCGATGGGAGGCGTTTTCAAAGTCGGAGCATCGATAGTAATAACCTTGGGAGATGGTGGAGCAATTATGTCTTCTTTAAGAAGGTTCTCAATGAGGCGAAGATCTTCATCCCAATTAGTGGGAGAATCGGCATGTTCTAAGTTCACATCTCCCATGGTGGCTTCCAAATCTTTCCAAAGGAAATCACTTTCTCCAAATAGAGATAGTGATGAGTCAATAGAGGAAACAGTCTCAACATTAGGAAGAGAGGTAGGAATACTTTTACAAGCATCTTTAAAGTGTTCTTCACAAGCCTCATCAAGAACGTCAATACAATTAACACTCTCGTTAGAATAAGGCTGTTTAGAAAGCTTTCCCATGTTGAAGACAATTTTATCGTCACCCACTCTCATGATAAGCTCACCAGCTTCAACATCGATGAGAGTGCGACCGGTCCTCAAGAATGGACGACCAACAATTAATGGCACACGAGGGTCCATCTCGTAGTCGACGACGACGAAATCGGCAGGAAAAGTGAATTTGTCAACTCCTACAAAAACGTCTTCGGCTATCCCCACTGGATAAGCAACTGTACGGTTAGCTAATTCCAAAGTCATTTTGGTGGGGACTAGCTCAGGGAGAGATAATTGCTTCCAGACACTTAAAGGCATTAAGTTAATACTGGCACCTAGATCAGCTAGGGCCATGAAATTCTCTACTCCCGGGAAGTTACAAGGGATTAAGAAATGACCCGGATCACCAAGCTTGGTTGGCAATTTCCTTAAGAGCACTGCAGAGCAATTCTCATTAAGTTGGGTGTTAGGAATATCAAGAAGCTTCTCCTTGTCACTAAGAAGATCTTTGAACATTTTCGCATACTTGGGCATGTGAGCGAGATCCTCAGCGAAGGAGATGTTAAAATTCAATTGTTTAAACATTTTAAGAAAGTTCGAAACTTGAATATCATCCTTGCTTTTTAGGTTCTCTTTCCTCAACCTTGAGGGATAAGGTATATCGGAAGAAGAGGAAGTCTTTGGGATCGAAGGATCACTCACATCCTTGGGTGGAGGAGGGGTAGAAGTAAGAGGTGGAGAAATTGGGGAAGTAGAAGGATGAGGAATAGGAGCAGGTGACTCGTTCTCCTTAGTCACAATCACCGGTGGAGGTATAGGAAGCTCGGGTTCCTTGGTACCTTTGCCACTGCGAGTGGTGATTGCTTTCATCTCCCCTCTTGGATTCGTAATGGTGTTACTCGGAAGAGTACCCGAAGAAGAGGGTTGATTACCTTGGAAAAAACTGGCCATCATGTTCCTTAAGTCAGTCGTTTGACTTGCCAATGTATTTCTCATATCAGCTCTCAGATCGTTTCCTTGTTTCACCATGTCTGCTTTCAAGTTGAGCAATTCCCGCTGGAGATTGTCCATGATCACATCATTAGTCCTCATGTAGGTTCCAATATCTTTTTGTAATGCGGTGGGTTGGTTGGGAGGAGCATTGTAAGCGGGTGGTTGATAAGCAGGTTGTTGATAAACTTGGTTGTTTCTTTGAGGTGGATATGGTTGTTTATGAGGTGGTATGTATGGTGCACGAGGTTGTTGTTGTTGTTGAGCAGGGCGATTGAGGTTTTGTTGTTGGTTTGGGTTGTTAAGAGGAAAACCGGGTGGGGAAAGATAGTTGTTCGAGCGGTAGCTAAGCAAGTTACGGTCACCTTGAGGACGAGCTTGATAAGCGGCCGGAGGATAGGTACCGTATGCTGCATTCACATTCTCAGAAGGGTAGTATTGGGTGGTAGTACAAGTTGTGTAAGAGTGAGGACCCCTGATAAGTGTGAAAACACTCATCAATAATGATCCAAAAACCACTTAAAACACAGTCAAATACATTATTTTAACTTTAAAATATCATAATTATGCGTGTATTTGTGTTTTATGTGTTTTCAGGTAACAAGATACAATTTTGGAGCAAAGACACGTTTTCAAGGGATTTATATCACAAAAGACGAAGAAAAGGACGATAGAGCTTTTGAGGACCTTACTTGCCGTTATTTCAAAGATCAAGGGCTGAACTTGCAACTTATACAAGATAAAGGATGAAAAACAAATTACTTAAAAGTTTTTTATCACATTTGATAAAAGAATGAAATTAAAGGATCAAAAAGGCAAATAAAAGGAAAGTTTAATATACTTGGTCAATTGACCAAAGTCTTGGTCAAACACACAAATACAAAGACGCGTCTTCTTCAACTTTCAAGAGAGAGAAATGAATACATGTTTCTTATCTTTCTGTCCACCAAGACCTGCAAACCATATTCAAGAGAGATCCAAGGGGTTTCAGCCATAGCTTTCAACTACCAAAACGCTCATCTTGATCTCCTCTACATGAAGACATCCATTAATTTGATCAAGACTCGAAGACGAAGAAAACCCCAATTTGAAGAATGAAGAATTAATAAAGATCCTCGTATTTAACACGTGACAGAATCTTATTGAAGGTTGCACGTCATCTACACCTCACCTTTCCTCTCTCAAACGCCTATAAATAGAGACGAAGGCTTCATTTTTCGATGGTTAGCTTAGGTGTAGATTACACATAGTTAATTAGTTAGTAGGATTAGTTAATCAGTTTAATTTTCGCACACAAAGTTAGTTTTGAGTTTGTTAAATCTGTTTCACTTTCTGTTAATCTTGTAACCGTGTTCGCCATTAATGAAATCTATGTTTTCTCTTCAAAGCTTTCTTCATTTCTTCTTATAATCTGTTTTACATAATAACTCTCTGTTCATAAATTTTCAATAGAGCTTATTGAACGTTACTGTATTGATTGAACAGGATTATCAGGAAGTTAGGCTCAAAACTTTGAGCTCGTTACGTTTTATAATGTCAGCCATTTAAATTCTGAGATTTTCAGCAATTTTAAGAGTAAAAGCCTAGATAATCAATTCTGAGTTTGAATGATCAAGCTAGTTTAGTAGCAGTAGTTATTCTTCTTTCATTCGTTGAGATACACGATCGATAGGAATTCAGTGTGATAGTAGAATTCAGCTTTCAGTTTCGTAGTTAACTGATAATAATCATTTAGTCGATTAAAATTAGTGTAGTAAAGGTTTTCTGATCAAGACCAAGGTAAGCAGATCAAACACTTCAGATTGAAGAAATTAGATCAGTTTCAGAATTTCTGATATATTAGTAGTTAGATTGATTTTAAGTTGTTATCGTTGTCTTTTAAAGATCGTGAGTTTTCGTTAAGCCGATGAGTATTATATGTTAAAGCTTTCGATTCAGTTTAGTAGAGATATTTCTGTTAAGCTGTAGGTATAGACAACATATATTTTTCTTCGCTTGTTCTAGTTTGTTTTGCAGGTCTGATTTGGCAGGTTAGCAGGCCGGTGGTTAGAGATTAGGCGTGTTTGGTTTTAAGCGAGCTCAGCGCTCCGCTAGCTTCGACATCAAAGGGCTGGCCTGGAAGACGCAGGTTAAGCGCGTTTTGTTTTCTGCATATTATAGTATAATTTGTAGCTCAAGTGTAGTACATAATTTGTCTCTGCTGTATGCTTGAATTATCCTGCTCTTGAATGTGATTTGGTGTTTGTTCAATTCTGCTTTCAATTTCTGCATGATCCTTTTCTGAGTTTTCAAATTTTCTGTTTAAATCGGTGTTTGGGATAAGCTAGGGTAAGCTGTACTTGATTACATTAGTCTGGGTTACTGTTGTAAGCTAGAGTATGTAGGATGTTAAAACATGATAAATTTAGCCTTGGTTCAGTTTAGATTAGAATTTTGAGTAAGTCGCTTCAATGTCAGAAATAGAATGCAATTTCTGTTAAGATCTTACGGTTCAAACCATGTCAATTGCAGATTTAGAGTTTAAATGCGATAGGCAGTCTGTGATAATCCCACTTGATTTTGCTTCTAATCTTTTCATTTTCAGGAGTTTCTCTAGTATATATGTTTGGTCCTTGTTTCCGTATATACTCATTTCAGTTAAGGTCCTCTACTTTGTAAATGTTAGTTTGATACTGTTGTGTATGTTACATGTTTAAGTCCTTTCCCGTTAAGTTTCAGTAGTGTACGATTTTAGTCCCTGATCTTGTATTCTGTTATGTTGTGCATAGTCCTATTCAGTTAGCTCGTTTAACCCTTTGTTAAGTCTATAATTGAGCTGTAGGTCCTTACCGTTAAGAATTTCAGTTAGATCAATTCCATTGTTAGTCCTATTCATTAAGTTTGTAAGTCAGCCTTGTTGGACTGTTAAATCTGTTTAATTTGGGTTTGTAGTTTAGGTCTATTGGGCTTCTTAAAGAATTTGGGTTGAATTAGTAGTGAGAGTTTTATTATACAATTGGAATTTGTGTAGATCTCATTTTGTTAATAGAATTTATAAATAGATTTAATAAAAAGTGTATTTTACTTTTATAGTTATAGTTTTATATTTTGTATTTGCAATTTAAAGTTTTAGTGTAAATTTATATTTTTCATTTCAAAACTTTGTGCTTTAATTGTAGTAATTGCAATTTGTTGTAGTATAGTACGTATTACGTTGTGTAGATATTTTTACCTTTTTACATGCTTTGTGTGCCAATTAGACATAAATACCAATCAAGTCTTTTTAACCAAAAACAATTAAATCTTTACTTGAAAACGTTAAATCCATTCGAATTGAGTCAAGAAAAACGAACTAAAAACACAAATATTAAATGGCGCCGTGATGAGACTGCTTTTATACATAGTCTCATCGTCCAACTCTGGCTTAAAATGCATAAAATATCATAAAAACTGCCAAATATATGCTCGTGTTTGTTACTTTTGTATTTTTAGGTACGGATATTGAGGAAATGACAAAAGATCACAAGAATCATTCAAAAACGAACACGGGAAACGAAGCCGCACAATGAACCGGACCCAAATCTGGAATTTCCAAAATGGACCTTGAAGAATTGAAGATTGGCAACTTTGGTCCCTCATTTTTAAAGTTTTGGCAAGTTAAGACCTTGAAGAAATCAAGTTTTGCAAGAATGGTCCTTGAGGAATGAAGATATTACAAGTTTGGCCCTTGAAGATTGCATTTATTACATTTGAAGTCCTTATATTAAGTTTGCAAAACATTATGTGCCAAAAATGTCAAACTGCCAAAGTTGAAATCAAAGGGAATGAAGTTTGGAGCTAATTAATACAAAGTGAAGAAGAAAAGAAAGCTTGGGGGCCATTTCAGTCAAACAGCCAAACCTACCCACCCAATCCCCTCCTTACACGTTAGCTTAACCCGACCCTACCCATTATCCATACCCAAACCCAACCCAAACCCGTAACCATACCCAATACCAGGTTTATTAAATAAACCTGGTCAAAACCCACCAGTCAACACTTTTATTTCCCACCCAAACATGTTTTTAAAAACGTTTTATCCCCAAAATGGATTAATCACCCACTAATTACCCTATAAACCCTAATAATCCCAGATTCAATCAAACTCAAAACAAAGGGTTTTTGCCCTATCTTTTCTAGATGATTAATCTGTTCCTTTGTCACCAAAACCCACTCACTTAAACCCTTCCCAACACACCCATGTGATCACCCCAAGGGTCCCCTGCAACGTCTCTTTCACACAACACCCCAAAAAGACAAGATAAACGCCTAGGATCTGTCTACTTGGCCCCCAAGAACTTATAAACGTCCAAGATCAAAACTCCAACAGCTGGCATGTCATTTTCCTTCACAAGACGAATTTTGACTAAATTTTCAAGAGAAGACCAAGGACTTAATGGGAATTTCATGTATTAGGGTTTAGTTATCTAGAATTTTCCTTCCAGTAGTATATATAGGAGACGCATGTGTCCCTATACTCTTGTTCCAGTTTTTAGCATTCAACACTTGTAATTCCTTTTTTACAAATTTATAAAGTTGGTATTTTTCTTAAAATTGTAATTCCTTTTATTGGTTTTAAAAAGTTGGTGTGTGATTGAAGGCTAGACTGAGTTCCATTTAACATTTATTCAAACCTTTTGTGTTTGAATTTTTCAGAAACATAGTTTCTGAAATTGGGAAATTTTTGGTGAAAATTGTTTCAAGGTTTGATTTTCAGGATTGTAAGTTTTTTGTTTAAGGTGTTTTTGAAAGGAAAAGTATTGGAAAGATTTTGAAAAGTTTTTAAAAAGTTTTAAAAAAAATCAGAAAGTGTATTGTTATTGTGTGTTCTTCATTTTCTCTTAGCAGGTGTTAAGAGTTTGTTTTGATAAAGGATCAGCATAGGCCCGGGCCTATTTGGAGGTGGTTAAGCAACCACTGAGGGACCTGGATGTAGGTCCCTCAAGGTAAAATCCTTGATTATATTTCAGTTTTCATAAATTGGTGATTTTGTGTGATTTGTATGAGTTATGTGAAATCTGCATGAAAAGTTGTTTATGTGGTTTGATTTGAGGTTACTTGGTGTAATATGCATGTTAGGAAGGCTTAAAATCAGTTGGTTTTGATTTTCTTTGAAAAATTTCATATTTCAGATTTAAAGGAGTGTTTGGATTAGAGTTTAAGTTGGGGTAATTGTTATTATTCTTGCTTTAAAACCTGTTAAATACACTCCTTAGGGTAGTAGTAGGTGATAGTAGTAGTTAGTTTTCTGTTTGGTCAAGTATTAAACAAATTTGTATGCTTAAAAATTGAAAACATAGCTAAAAACAGTCAACTGCCTTGTTCTGCTTGAATTGTGTGAATTTTGTGCATCAAATCTTGAATACTGCTAGATATTAGGACTGTTTAGGATTGAGTAGGGTTTGCAAGTCATATGCTTAGCTTGTATGCAAGATCTTAGAGTTTGAAATTCGGATTTGTGCAAGTAAGTAAGGGTTATTGTTCATCAGTCAACATTTAGCTTATCAGAAATTTTATTGGTAATTTTTTGTTTGATTTTGTTGAGAGATTTGCTTGTTTTTGTGTTGTCTTGACTCCCTATACTCAACTGAGTATAGGGGTGCCCATTGTCCATAAAAATATAACAAAAATCCAAGAATCAAGCCATCTTGATTCATTCTTCACTTGTGAAGATTCACCTTTGTTCTTTGTGTTCATAAGAATCCAGTTTGCAAATCTGAACCCGTTTTAATTCTTTTTGATATAATCTTTGTTAAGTTGGATTTGTATTTGTGTTTGTGAGCTTAAGGGTCATAGGGTTTGAGTTTTTAAAAAAGTTTAAAAAGAAAAAAAAAAGTTTAGTCCAAAAAGGACTGGCCAGGACTCGAACCTGCGCCATCCTTCTCACCACACACACTCACTACCATTGCGCCCTTGGGTCTTTTACTGACCAAGGGTGTTTTCATAAGTTATTTAACACGTTTGTATTTGGGCTTTTCCATTTTAAGCCGTAGCTAAATAAGCTCTTGTGGGCTTATTGGCTTAACTTTTTAAACAAGTAGCATTTTTCCTAGGTTAATTATATAGTTTAAGATTTTTCTACGCTAAGTTTGTATTTTTCCCTTTCTTTATTTATTTTTTATTAATTTTTAATTACCCGTATTTAGTTAATTAGTTTAAAAATAGTAAAAATAGGTTTTAAATTTTATAAAAATAGTTTTTAGGTTTTTATTTACATTCTTGAGGTTTACAGCCCAAAAAGTTTTCAAAAAGTCTAATTTTTAATTTTATTTGATTTTAGGGTTTTTCACTAACTTTAAAATTTAATATAAAATTATTAAATAGGTTTTAGAAACTTTTAATTGCATTTTTGTCTTAGTTACAATATTCTAGATTTTTGGTAATTTTTTAGAATTTTTTATAAACTTTGAATTTTTTTGATTATTTTAATATTATTTTATTATTAAAAACTGAAAGTTTGTTTTTTCTACTTTTTCATTTTTCCTAGATTATAGACACTAAATTAGGAATTTTGTAACTTTCCAAATATTTTTAGGACTTTTCAATTATTTTCTAGAATTAATTTAAGTTTTAATTGATTTTAATAGTTTTTAAGTGTTTAAAAATAGTTTAATTTGGTTTTAAAATTATAAAAAATACTTTTTAGCTTAATTAGGACATTTTTGAGGTTTACAAACTAAAAGATCTTGTTTAGGGCTTTTTAATAATTAATTGTGATTTTTAGGGCTTTAATTAGTATTAAAAAGTCATTATCTAATTAATTAAAAGGTTTTAGCAAGTTTGGATTTTTTGTAAACTCTTAGAATAATATTGTGGATTTTTAGTAATTTTTAGGAATTTTTAGGTTAAAAATTTTTGGCACTATTTACGGTTTTACGAGAACGCGTTTTCGTCTTAGCTCGATCCGTCTTCGTAACCGTCATTTCTTTCCTATTTCTCTTTTCTTTTCTTCTCAATAAAATAAAATCACAATCAAAATCATTTCATCACACAACACACTAGCCTCCTCGAGAACGAACTAACTCAAAGGGTCATAACTTGTGGTTTTCCTAAACTACTCGTTAATACTTACCCTAATTGCCTTGTTTTCCTAAACAAGTGTGATTTTACAACTATCAAAATGGCGCCGCTGCCGGGGAGGCGTGTTGTGTTTTGATTGAACAATTGTTGTTTTCTATATAGCCATAATTAGTATTTGTATTAGTAGCACTCTACTAATACGTATTATCGTTTTTCGGTTTTTGTGTGAATTCTATTAATATATTGTATACGTAGAACAATAAATTCACAAGTACTCCAAATACGTGAGAAATCACAACCTTGACTTGGGAGGTCATTACCCAATCATTGTATTCGAATCTCAAACCAAAGAAAAAGGAAAAAATAGATAAATACTTTCGTGAAGCTCGATTTTGAAAAATACAAACTATAAGGTGGGTATAAGGCGGTTGTATTTCACGACCTAAAGGAAAAAGGCTCTTAAGTGCTTCGCGCCGCCTCGTTTCCTCCGCTTGCTTGTGCGTATTCGATTTTGAGAGCTAATCGAGGGTTTTGCCGCCCAAAGTATTATTACATATCATATATATTTTCTTGGTTTCTATTGATTAAACCCTCTTGAACGATTTTGTGTTCCACCATCGTTCTAAAGTCATCGAAGGCGTTCACTCCACGTGATCGTTTTCATTCCTTGAGGCTTCTTTAATCGAGAGATTTGATTAAGGAGGATATTTGTAGATTTTTGTCTACTTAATACATTCACCAATTTCCAAAAAAAGTTAATACCATCAAAAACCACAAAAAAATTGAAAAATACAAAACACCAAAAAGAATCTTCTTTGCTCGTCTCCTTGTTGTACGTGACGTTTATGCTAACTCGTAATCAAGCAAAACGTGCACGTAGACGAAAGAACAAAACTCCCACTCCAACTCATTCTAGTGAGGAGTCTCCTGTTGACGAACCCATTGTACGAGAAGCACCAACCATGGCGAATCGAACTATGATGGAGTTACTTCAAGCACCCACCATGGGTTATGGAGAAGCTATTGTGATTCCCGCAATCCTTGCGGAGAATTTTGAGGTGAAAACGGGTTTGTTGTCGATGATCCAAAACAACAAATTCCGTGGTGATGAGAAGGACAATCCCCACAACCATATCCGCCAATTCAATCGTCTTACCGCCACGTGCAAATTCAAGGATGTCTCTAATGACTCGATTAAGATGATGCTTTTTCCGTATTCCTTAGCGGGGCCCGCTAAAATTTGGTTAGAGAAAGAGCCACCAAATTCTATATTGACGTGGATGGATCTCGTTTTGAAATTTGTGAACCAATTTTTTCCGCCCTCTAAGACTACGCATTTGAAAAATGAGATTTCTAAATTTTCACAAGAATCAAATGAAAGTTTTTCAACGGCTTGGAATAGGTTTAAGGAGATGTTGCATGAATGTCCTCATCACGGTTTTTCCGACTTACATCAAATAGACACGTTTTACAATGGACTTAATGATCATGAAAGAGATTATTTAAATGCCGCCGCGGGTGGTAATTTTTTGTGTAAAATGGTTGAGGAAGCTTTGGTCATAATTGAGAATAGGTCTAAGGTTTATAGCCCTCGTAACACACCGAGTGTTGCCAAATTGGGCTCATCATCGTCTCGTAGCATTAATGCTTTACATGATGAGGCAAATGAAGAAAATCAATTTTTTGATAGATTTGCTAGCCTTATGTCCCATTGGAAAGCTCAAGAAGCTTCGAATTCCGCTTCGGTTAAAGCGGTTTCTAAGAGTTGTTTGTCGTGTGGTGGAGCTCATGATCTTTCCGAGTGCATTACCGCGGATGGTAACACTTCGAGTGCTTATATAGCCACAGGAACTTATAACCAAATCGGCCAAGGTTCCCGCCAAAATCAAGCTCCACCAAATCAAAATGCTAATAATTATCGAAACAACAACCAAGGTGGTAATTATCAAGGAAATCAAAGGAATTATAACAAGGGTAATTATCAAAGTGGAAATGGGCAAATTTCAAATCAAAACCAAAACCGTGATTTTCAAACATCTACTCAAGGTTTTCAAAACGATCACACCAAAAATCTTCAAGGAGAATTTTTGAATTATGCTAAGGCTAATGATGCTAAGTTTGATAAAATGCAACGTGAAATGGTTAGCTTAAGGTCCGAGTTGAAAAACGAGCTTAAAAACGAACTTGCTAATGAACTTAAGACTCATGCTAACAAAATGAAAGGAAATGTTCAAAGACTCCAACAAAATCAACAAAAAATGGAGCAAGGTCAACATGAGATTAAGAAAGAGTTGTTAAAAGCGGATGCTAGGCAATCTAAGTTTGAAGATCGAATGGGGAAAATGTTTGAAGCTATCATGTGTAAGCCCTCTTCTTCGGGTGGTCTTCCTAGTGATACCATCGTGAACCCGAAAGGAGAATTGAAGGTTATTACTACTCGTAGTGGTAAAACTTTCAAAGAACCCATTTCTCGTCCAAGTACTTCTATGGAGAAGGAAAAAGAGAAAGAACCCGAGGTGGTGGTCGAAAAGGAGCAAATTCAAAGCCCACGAAGTATCGCTCAAACCACACCTACGGTTGAACCTATACCAATCATGGAACCCGAGATTCCAAGGCCGATGCCTATGCCTATGCCCCAACCCACACCACCTTTACCCTACCCTTCAAGACGAGACAAGGAAAAGGCACAAGAACGAAATAATTATCAATTTGAACTTTTTATGAAAATGTTTCATGACTTGCATTTTAATATAAGTTTTGCCGACGCCTTAGTCATGATGCCTCGATTTGCCGCGAACGTCAAAAGTATGTTGAATAACAAAGAGAAATTGCAAAAATCGTCTAGTTGTTCATCGGTTTTTCTAAGCCGCATACCTCAAAAAGTCGGTGATCCTGGAAAATTTTTAATCCCATGTGCAATTCGAGACATGGAAGAATGCTACGCCTTGGCCGATCTTGGTGCTAGTATTAATTTGATGCCTCTTGATATTTTTAAATCGCTCAATCTTCTAAATCTCACTCCTTCAAGAATGTCAATCGAAATGGCCGATCATTCTACGATTCTAGCTTGTGGAGTTGCCGAGGACGTCTTTGTGAATGTTGGAAAGTTCTACTATCCTGTAGAATTTATTGTTGTTGACATTCCCATCGATCCTAAAGTTCTGCTAATTTTAGGTCGATCTTTTCTGGATACCTCGAGAGCACTTATCGATGTGCATGCAAGAAAAATCACTCTTCGTTTCAATGAGGAAGAACTCGTCATTAATGCAACTCAAAACTCCACACTTTCTCATGTGTATTCCATCACGTCTTTGTACAATGTCAATCCCATCAAAAACATTTGCAAAAAGATTTCAAATAGAGTTTTAGGAGTTGTTGAGAAAAATGAAGTTCCGTCTCCTTCGCCGGTGGAGGTTAAGAGTGTTAAGCCTACGATTCCAATCTCGAGTGGTTCTTTGGATGATGAATACGTTGATCCCGATGGGGAAGTTTTCTTTGTCGACAAACGTTTTGAAAACTTCCCACCACCTTTACCAAAACGGTTTCAAAATGTGAGAATTTTTAGTGTGACTAACATTGCTTTAGAAACACCAAATATTTTTGACATAATTAAATCGGGTTTTCACAAGGAGAGTGTAAAAGATGAAAAAGGAAAAGACTTTAAATTTAATTTAAAAGATTTTTCTACAACTCTAACTCCGTCATCACCGCGTGTATTGAGTACTACAAGCTCGTCTTCTCCTTTTGACGATGCTTTGTGTGGACTTAGTGTGGGGGAATCCCCTTATGTTTCCTCCCATTTCTCCACCGAGGACGAGAATTGATCCTGGAATTGCTTATAAAGGGAAATCTTGGTCTTCTACCGATGCAATAAATGGAAAATCTTTTCATTTGATTGGTGCGAGTCTACCTCGAGTAGCTCAATGTTTTCATGACTTACCCATTGTCCCACCCTTTTATTTCTTCTCTCCTATTTTCTTGAAACTCTTTGAGTTTTTGTTGGCACATGATGAAGTGGCGTTGATTTGTTTTTCCAATGAAAACGAGAACGCCATCTTTGATCCCGGTATTTTGCACCATCAAAGGACTTAGTCCTTTATACCAGTTGTTTTTTGGGCATTGTTTATCATGTAAGCCCCACCAAAAATTGACCATACCATGATTATCCCTAAATGATCACATTTATGGGGATTCGAGTCGAGCTTTTGACTCGGTTATCAAAAACAAGGTGCCTCGTGGGGGAGACCCGTGCTTATCCATGTACATATTATTGCTTTCTAATTAGTTTAATGTGAGGGGATTTGTGCCCTTCCAACCTTTGTTCCGTGGTTGTTTGTGCATTGTGGTTTTTAGATCATGATCTTCACGATTGGAGCCTCTCGTGTTTGTTTTATGGGAGCACTCGATCGTTTGCTTTGGAGACATTTCTCAATATCCAAATGATATATCCTTATATGTTCTAACCTTAGGTTTTTAGCACACTTCATAAACGGCTATTAACTTTTTGGGTACACCCTTTCCATGTTATATTAGGCATTCGACTACGTCTCTAGTATGGGGGTGTTTGCACCCCTAGACTCGAAACATTGAGGACAATGTTTAACTTTAGTATGGGGGGGTGAATAGATACTTGCCTTGCTAAACCTTCACGCTTTCCAAAGTTTATCTTTTTGATTATCGTTTTTGTTGCAAAATAAGGCTAAAATGGCCAAATTTTAAATTTTTTCTATGTTTTATAAGTGTTTGAAGACACGAATGTAGATTTTCCGATGGCGAGAATAAGAGTAATTTTTGACTCGACCGTGCGTGTTGAGCACTTAGCTTTGATTCCTTAACTACACATTAGGCTAAGTCTCTTAAATGAGGACGAGAAATGATAGAGTTAATTATAAGTTACTATGCTAAACGTAGAGTACTCGTATTCTTTCAAAAACTCATGTGTTCTCGTTGTTTGCTTATTCTCCCTTCGCATGTAAATATTTTTTGCTTAATAAATATTGACTTAGTGGTTTAGTTAGGATTGTTGGGTTTCTAGTCTTTTCTAGTAGCTTCCGTGTAATTAAATTGGGAAGACATTAAGGTATCGCCAGCATCACGTTTTGAAGTATTGGCACCCGAATAATCGAAAGCTTCACCCAATAATAAGATTTCAAGTGCTCACCTAAATCTAGCGAACAATTTGAAGCCCCACAAGGCCTAAAATCTATGCAAAATTGAAAGTGAATCAAGCCTTAATCTTCGAAGCTTTAAAGATCCAAAATTCGCTTTAGCGTGAGGATATACGTCTTTGGCTAATAAAACCACCGATGAGGCGGATAATAAAAAGGCAAGGCAAGACCGAAGTCATAATAAAAGCTTCATGGCGAAGTTGAATAAAAGATGGAGGTAAACCAAAGATAATAAGGCCCTTCCGTTAGGGGGCGTATAAAAGTCTTGGTAATAAGTCTCATGTTCATAACCGTTATAAAACCGTGTTTATCGATTCTTGTTGTCAACTTAATTTTTTAACATCGTTGTCTATTAGGAGGGGTTATTGATTTGATGGTCTTAGTTAAACCGTTAGGACTCTATTTTTAGACCTAAATCTCTATTATCGCATAAGTCAATGATGTATCCTCGTGAAACATTCGAGACAAAATAAAATATAAGAGATACAACTTAGGAATAATGGGAGGATAAGTACGTGATTAGGGCATATGAGTAGTGTTAGCATTACTAACTTATAATGACAATGATCTCGTTGCACGCTTGGCATGGAATTAGGGTGAAAATCGAGGACGACGAAATTATTTCTAACGAAGCATTCACGTGTTCTTATTCTATGAACCTAAACGTCCCATTTTGCGATGAAAATCATACATTATGTCTATAACACAAGTAGTAGTAATAGTAGTAGTGTAGCTAGTTTATCTTTCAATAAAGTGAATAAAATTGAATTTTGGAGGTGCTACGATACTTTATTCTAGCATTGCGTGAGGGCACGGCAATGTTAGTATGGGGGAGTGATGAGACTGCTTTTATACATAGTCTCATCGTTCAAATCGGGCTTAAAATGCATAAAATATCATAAAAACTGCCAAATATATGCTCGTGTTTGTTACTTGTGTATTTTTAGGTACGGATATTGAGGAAATGACAAAAGATCACAAGAATCATTCAAAAACAAACACGGGAAACGAAGCCGCACAATGAACCGGACCCAAATCTGGAATTTCCAAAATGGACCTTGAAGAATTGAAGATTGGCAACTTTGGTCCCTCATTTTTAAAGTTTTGGCAAGTTAAGACCTTGAAGAAATCAAGTTTTGCAAGAATGGTCCTTGAGGAATGAAGATATTACAAGTTTGGCCCTTGAAGATTGCATTTATTACATTTGAAGTCCTTATATTAAGTTTGCAAAACATTATGTGCCAAAAATGTCAAACTGCCAAAGTTGAAATCAAGGGAATGAAGTTTGCAGCTAATTAATACAAAGTGAAGAAGAAAAGAAAGCTTGGGGGCCATTTCAGTCAAACAGCCAAACCTACCCACCCAATCCCCTCCTTACACGTCAGCTTAACCCGACCCTACCCATTATCCATACCCAAACCCAGCCCAAACCCGTAACCATACCCAATACCAGGTTTATTAAATAAACCTGGTCAAAACCTACCAGTCAACACTTTTATTTCCCACCCAAACACGTTTTTAAAAACATTTTATCCCCAAAATGGATTAATCACCCACTAATCACCCTATAAACCCTAATAATCCCAGATTCAATCAAACTCAAATCAAAGGGTTTTTTCCCTATCTTTTCCAGATGATTAATCTGTTCCTTTGTCACCAAAACCCACTCACTTAAACCCTTCCTAACACACCCATGTGATCACCCCAAGGGTCCCCTGCAACGTCTCTTTCACACAACACCCCAAAAAGACAAGATAAACGCCTATGATCTTTCTACTTGGCCCCCAAGAACTTATAAACGTCCAAGATCAAGACTCCAACAGCTAGCATGTCATTTTCCTTCACAAGACGAATTTTGACTAAATTTTCAAGAGAAGACCAAGTACTTAATGGGAATTTCATGTATTAGGGTTTAGTTATCTAGAATTTTCCTTTCAGTAGTATATATAGGAGACGCATGTGTCCCTATACTCTTGTTCCAGTTTTTAGCATTCAACACTTGTAATTCCTTTTTTACAAATTTATAAAGTTGGTATTTTTCTTAAAAATGTAATTCCTTTTATTGGTTTTAAAAAGTTGGTGTGTGATTGAAGGCTAGACTGAGTTCCATTTAACATTTATTCAAACCTTTTGTGTTTGAATTTTTCTGAAACATAGTTTCTGAAATTGGGAATTTTTTGGTGAAAATTGTTTCAAGGTTTGATTTTCAGGATTGTAAGTTGTTTGTTTAAGGTGTTTTTGAAAGGAAAAGTATTGGAAAGATTTTGAAAAGGTTTTAAAAAGTTAAAAAAAAAATCAGAAAGTGTATTGTTATTGTGTGTTCTTCATTTTCTATTAGCAGGTGTTAAGAGTTTGTTTTGATAAAGGATCAGCATAGGCCCGGGCCTATTTGGAGGTGGTTCAGCAACCACTGAGGGACCTGGATGTAGGTCCCTCAAGGTAAAATCCTTGATTATATTTCAGTTTTCATAAATTGGTGATTTTGTGTGATTTGTATGAGTTATGTGAAATCTGCATGAAAAGTTGTTTATGTGGTTTGATTTGAGGTTACTTGGTGTAATATGCATGTTAGGAAGGCTTAAAATCAGTTGGTTTTGATTTGCTTTGATAAATTTCATATTTCAGATTTAAAGGAGTGTTTGGATTAGAGTTTAAGTTGGGGTAATTGTTATTATTCTTTCTTTAAAACCTGTTAAATACACTCCTTATGGTAGTAGTAGGTGATAGTAGTAGTTAGTTTTCTGTTTGGTCAAGTTTTAAACAAATTTGTATGCTTAAAAATTGAAAACATAGCTAAAAACAGTCAACTGCCTTGTTCTGCTTGAATTGTGTGAATTTTGTGCATCAAATCTTGAATACTGCTAGATATTAGGACTGTTTAGGATTGAGTAGGGTTTGCAAGTCATATGCTTAGCTTGTATGCAATATCTTAGAGTTTGAAATTCGGATTTGTGCAAGTAAGTAAGGGTCATTGTTCATCAGTCAACATTTAGCTTATCAGAAACTTTATTGGTAATTTTGTGTTTGATTTTGTTGAGAGATTTGCTTGTTTTTGTGTTGTCTTGACTCCCTATACTCAACTGAGTATAGGGGTGCCCATTGTCCATAAAAAATATAACAAAAATACAAGAATCAAGCCCTCTTGATTCATTCTTCACTTGTGAAGATTCACCTTTGTTCTTTGTGTTCATAAGAATCCAGTTTGCAAATCTGAACCCGTTTTAATTCTTTTTGATATAATCTTTGTTAAGTTGGATTTGTATTTGTGTTTGTGAGCTTAAGGGTCATAGGGTTTGAGTTTTTAAAAAAGTTTAAAAAGAAAAAAAAAGTTTAGTCCAAAAAGGACTAGCCAGGACTCGAACCTGCGCCATCCTTCTCACCACACACACTCACTACCATTGCGCCCTTGGGTCTTTTACTGACCAAGGGTGTTTTCATAAGTTATTTAACACGTTTGTATTTGGGCTTTTCCATTTTAAGCCGTAGCTAAATAAGCTCTTGTGGGCTTATTGGCTTAGCTTTTTAGACAAGTAGCATTTTTCCTAGGTTAATTATATAGTTTAGGATTTTTCTACGCTAAGTTTGTATTTTTCCCTTTCTTTATTTATTTTTTATTAATTTTTAATTACCCGTATTTAGTTAATTAGTTTAAAAATAGTAAAAATAGGTTTTAAATTTTATAAAAATAGTTTTTAGGTTTTTATTTACATTCTTGAGGTTTACAGCCCAAAAAGTTTTCAAAAAGTCTAATTTTTAATTTTATATGATTTTAGGGTTTTTCACTAACTTTAAAATTTAATATAAAATTATTAAATAGGTTTTAGAAACTTTTAATTGCATTTTTGTCTTAGTTAAAATATTCTAGATTTTTGGAAATTTTTAGAATTTTTTTATAAACTTTGAATTTTTTTGATTATTTTAATATTATTTTATTATTAAAAATTGAAAGTTTGTTTTTTCTACTTTTTTCATTTTTCCTAGATTATAGACACTAAATTAGGAATTTTGTAACTTTCCAAATATTTTTAGGACTTTTCAATTATTTTCTAGAATTAATTTAAGTTTTAATTGATTTTAATAGTTTTTAAGTGTTTAAAAATAGTTTAATTTGGTTTTAAAATTTTAAAAAATACTTTTTAGCTTAATTAGAACATTTTTGAGGTTTACAAACTATAAGATCTTGTTTAGGGCTTTTTAATAATTAATTGTGATTTTTAGGGCTTTAATTAGCATTAAAAAGTCATTATCTAATTAAATAAAAGGTTTTAGCAAGTTTGGACTTTTTGTAAACTCTTAGAATAATATTGTGGATTTTTAGTAATTTTTAGGAATTTTTAGGTTAAAATTTTAATTTTGGCACTATTTACGGTTTTACGTGAACGCGTTTTCGTCTTAGCTCGATCCGTCTTCGTAACCGTCATTTCTTTCCTATTTCTCTTTTCTTTTCTTCTCAATAAAATAAAATCACAATCAAAATCATTTCATCACACAACACACTAGCCTCCTCGAGAACGAACTCACTCAAAGGGTCATAACTTGTGGTTTTCCTAAACTACTCGTTAATACTTACCCTAATTGCCTTGTTTTCCTAAACAAGTGTGATTTTACAACTATCACGCCCGCTGCCGGTTCTTTTCGTGAAGATTAACGGTTTCGAGTGAGACGATTGGATTTTGGGATCCGTTCACTTTGTGAACGTTATTTTTACGTATTATAAATCAAAAACATAAAAAAAACAAAAAGATAAAAATACAAAAAAATAAAAAAACCACAAAATCAATTCTTTTCCTAAAGAATTGAACAAAAAAATAACAAAATCCAAAAAGTAATCTTTTTCCTAATAGATTACACCCAAAAATATATATTATATCGATTTTCATCGTTTTTACGTACATATAGTATTTTTCTTAAAAATCAAATAAATTCAAAAATATTTTCTCTATATTATTATATGTAAATAAGTATACGTAGATACGAACAACCAACACACATATCTTCCATAAGTATTGCCGAGGCAATACACCGTGTTGAGGGGCGTTCCGGTCCTTGACATGCGTATCGATCAAATTTAATTAAGCAAGAATAGATAAATACTTCCAATAGGCAATAATTCGAAGAATACAAACTACAAAGTGAATAGAAAGGCGATGTGCTATAAAATGCCATCTAAGGGTCAATAGGTACTTAAGTGCTTCGCGCCACCTAACCCCTCGTTCACTAGTGCGTATTCTAAGAAGGAAGGCTTTATTGGGGGTCTTGCACCCAAGTAGTAATTATATATATTATACTTTCTTGTGGATATTTCATATCGAACCTCGAAGAGGATAATCCTTTTCTCTTCAAAGTCGACCGAGGGCTACTCCCTCATTCCTCGTGTTTACTTACACGTGTACTCGCACACGTGTAAACATACCACCTTTGGTGTATTACTTCCTTCTCTGAGGAAGCTTTTAGACGTCATTTCACTTGTATATACATTCGACCATTTTGCCACACATGGATAATCGTCCTATTTTGGAGATATTACAAGAGGAGCATTATCGAGCTGTGTATGGGCCTTGTGCGACTTGTGGAGGACCGCATGGTACAAATAATTGTTATCTATACGCGAGGGATTATGATCAAGGGTTTAATGAGGATTTTCAAAATCAAGAATTTTTAAATCAAGATGATTTTCAAAATGAAGAGAATTTTCAAAGTCATAATCAAACAACCTCTCACAATCAAGGCATTTATCATTTCTTGAGTAAAGACGCTTTTAATATGGTAATGCAAGCACTTGAGACAATGCAAGAGGCAACTGATCCGAAAATCTTAGGCTTGAGCACATACGTCTTGCAACACATGAGACCGAACGATGCTTTACCTGATGATGAGCCTTCTTTGAGAGTAGATGTTGAGGAGATACACTTAGTGATGTTCCTATTATAGACCCTTCCATCTCTCCACCGACTATACTTGAGCCATACACACCTTCAACACCTTTACCTCACATGAGACCCACCGACTCTTTAACCATGGGGACGAGCCTCTTAGCACTAATACAAACACCAATTCGGATGAATTAACCTCTTCTAGTTTTGAGAACCTTATCCCAATCCAAAGAGAGCTTGAGAGGGTTTCCAATGAACCATGTGATGAGCTTTGTGTTGATACCTCTTCTCCTCATGATCACATTGAGATTTTATCACATATTGACCTTCATGCTACTACTAGTGATTTTGGTGATTTTGATCTTGATGAATTGTTTAAAGAAAGGGATAATGAGATTGAGGAAGAGTTTGTGAAAGACTTTCCACAAATAGAGGATGATGATTGTGATTCTAGTGACGCGTCTTATGCTATATCATCTAATGATTTGTCTTGTCAAGATAACATTCCTAATTTGGATGAAGAGTTTGCTCCTATAGGAAATGTGGATCCTTCTCCTCTCCCATCTTATGGTTCTTGTGATGAACCCTTTGATGATCCTTATGATAGTGATGAGTCTTTTACTTCTGATGATGATGACTCCATTTCTTCTATGACTCCTTCACCTATTCCTCTAAGTGATTTTGTGATACATTCAAATCCTCTTTTTGAGACATGTTTTGATAACCCACTTTTTGAGGAGTGTGAAGAACCTAATAATGAGTCTATAGAAGAAGAACCCTTAATTGATCATCCTTCACTGGTTTTTGAGGATACACCTATTGATTTTCATGATCATATCATCCCTTTGAGTGATTCTCTCATTAATACACCTCCTTTTGAGCCTTATGTTCCCACCCTCCCACCCTTGAAGTTGGTTATTGATGAAGATCCTTTCCTCTTAGAGATTGATACTTTTTCATCTAAGGCACCTTTAGAACTCAAAACCTTTGATATAGACTCTTTTATGGAGATTGATGCCACCATAGAGGATACTCTTGCACATTTTGATATAGAGGTCGACGATAGTGTTTCTAATTTGGAAGAGGAGGTTCGTCTTATTACTACATTGCTTTTTGGGAACATAGAGCCTACACCTCCTCCACAAGACAGTATTAATTTTGATCCTCCTTTCACTATGCCTTCTATGGAAGATTACCCACCTTTTGATGATGATGATGAGCCTAATATGGATATAATTGTTATGAATGTTTTGATACCTACACCTTCATTGTCTCATGACGCTTTGATATCTAAGGGGGAATCTTATATGGTTGATATGAGCTCATCTTCTTATTTTCCCATGAAGGGAAAGGTTTTTGATCCTGGGATACATAAATTTCAGACACCTTGGTTTTCATCTTGTCCACTTAAGACTGTGATTTTGATTGATATGGACTTCTTGTATGAGCTTACTTTGGTGATGCTACCTATTTTGGAGTTGTTCGAATGTAGAGATGGAAACTATGTATTTGATTCTGGGGTGCTTCCTATTTGAGAAATTTCGTATGTTGGACAAACTTGAGACACGTTGGACCGTTCCATTTATCGAGGCGGATATTGTAAATCTTATAGTAAATGGCAACATGCTAAGTTTGAGTGTATCATGTGAGACGTGCTTCAAAGTGGATATTCTTTATTCCCCATGATGGTTTCCCCAAGGACAACCTAATTCGGGGCCGAGTCGAGCTAGCGACTTAGGGTTAAAAAAACTCAAGCATTGAATAACTAGGTTAGAAAACGTAGAGTAGATTTTCAATAGGTTAGGTTTAATTAAAAGGATGTTATAATAGAGTTGAAGTGGAGGGGTGCCTTTCTTCGTCTTTTCGTGTTTGCTTCAAGGGTTGCTCTCTCACATTTCATGCTTGGAGCTTATGGAGGAGGCCCGTGTATTTGGTTCACATCGATTAGTTTTTGCTATTGTGATATTCACATTTGTGCTTTAAAATGAATACCCTTTAGTTGTCTTTTCCTTAGCTTGGGTTAAACAAAGTAATCAATGTAATAAGTGTAGGGGAGTTTCACTCCAATACTCTTAAACATTGAGGACAATGTTTATCTTAAGTGTAGGGGAGACTTCTATCGAAGTGACCTTACCTAGACCATTGCCTTAACTTCATGATAATTGGGAAAATTAATTTTTCAAACATATTTCAATTTTTTGATCTACTTTGGCCACCAAAAATATGCATTCATAATTTTTGCATCAAACATTTTTCATTTGCATTGTATATATTTTTCTTTTGCTTTTCATCAAAAATATAAAAAAAAAAATATATATATATATAATAAAAACATGGTTTAACAAATTTAGACTTCTTTGACATATTAGGCCCACCATGGATATTTTGACTCAACCCGAGTTTGCTTATCTTAGCACTCTCTAGCTAGTATCCTTAACCATGTAGTCCTTCATTAGTCTATTAGGCTAAGCATCCACCACTCTCATTATTTGAGATTTTAAATTTGTGGAGAATGGGAAATGATAGAGTTGAAGCAAGTATAAAAGGGCTAGATAAACTTCATGATAATTACTTGTGGTTAAGCCCTTCTCTTTTTTGCCTCTATTTTCTTCGCATGTATATATGTTAATAAATAATCAAGAACGGTTTTAATCGGTTTATAATCTCTTATGCATTTTTGTCTAATCATTCATGGTTGATATAAGTACGTCTTAAGATTCTAAGTTAGAACGTTTTATGTGTACTAGAGTTATGTAATGCTCAATATTTAGCGGGTGTTTTTCCTTTTATTCTCTTAAACTTTCTTTGTGAGGAATAAAGAAAAATAAGAGCGGCTTATGAAAAAAAATGAGTGGCTAGAAAAAAAAAGAAAAGAAAAAAAATATATATACAAGACTCCCAAGAGGGGCAGTGTGGTGTTAATTATAGTGACTATTGAGTTCCAATATTACCTTGACGGGTTGCGGGGATTCAATAGACTGCTCCAATCCAATATTACCTTGACGGGTTGCGGGGTTGAAGATCCAAAGTCTCAAAAATATGGCGGATGTAAATTATTGTGTGAGTTTATTTTTCTTTCCTTAGCGAGTGTGTAGCTACTTATGAAAGCATGACATGAGGATTTTACACATAAGGCGAATGACTTATTACTCTTGAAACGGACTTATATAAATTGTGAGCGGTTTTTCAAGTAATGGATGAGAGGATTACTTAGGATTAAAACCGTGCTTCCTTATTTTTGGATTTTACACTTCTTATATTTCACACTTGAATAATGACAAATTTGTCCAAAAGCAATTTGCTCAAATAATAACCGGTTCCACATTTAATTGTCATGAATAAGTTGATGCACTTTTTACTTGTGAATGCAATGATCCCATTTTTAAGCTTGGTATGGGGAAAGTGAAACTTGAGGGTGATAAGTGTCCATGGTACCCAAGCCCTAATCTAAGTCATTGATTTCTTTATGAGTTATTTCTATCAAAACCATTTATAAATTCAAAAATATATAAATAGAATTGTTTTCTTTGCATTGCATTGTAAATATTCAAAACCATTCATCATGTAGTATGGTTTAGTTTATTAAATAATAAAATGGCCAAGGTTGGTTAATTATGAGAAAAGTGCACTCTAGAGCTTTAAAATGCTGCATTGCATGAGGTCATGGCAATGGTCAAGTGGAGGGGAGTTGATAAGTGTGAAAACACTCATCAATAATGATCCAAAAACCACTTAAAACACAGTCAAATACATTATTTTAACTTTAAAATATCAGAATTATGCGTGTATTTGTGTTTTATGTGTTTTCAGGTAACAAGATACAATTTTGGAGCAAAGACACGTTTTCAAGGGATTTATATCACAAAAGACGAAGAAAAGGACGATAGAGCTTTTGAGGACCTTACTTGCCGTTATTTCAAAGATCAAGGGCTGAACTTGCAACTTATACAAGATAAAGGATGAAAAACAAATTACTTAAAAGTTTTTTATCACATTTGATAAAAGAATGAAATTAAAGGATCAAAAAGGCAAATAAAGGGAAAGTTTAATATACTTGGTCAATTGACCAAAGTCTTGGTCAAACACACAGATACAAAGACGCGTCTTCTTCAACTTTCAAGAGAGAGAAACGAATACCTGTTTCTTATCTTTCTATCCACCAAGACCTGCAAACCATATTCAAAAGAGATCCAAGGGGTTTCAGCCAAAGCTTTCAACTACAAAAACGCTCATCTTGATCACCTCTACATGAATACATCATTTAATTTGATCAAGACTCGAAGACGAAGAAATCCCCAATTTGAAGAATGAAGAATTAATAAAGATCCTCGTATTTAACACGTGGCAGAATCTTATTGGAGGTTGCACGTCATCTACACCTCACCTTTCCTCTCTCAAACGCCTATAAATAGAGACGAAGGCTTCATTTTTCGATGGTTAGCTTAGGTGTAGATTACACATAGTTAATTAGTTAGTAGGATTAGTTAATCAGTTTAATTTTCGCACACAAAGTTAGTTTTGAGTTTGTTAAATCTGTTTCACTTTCTGTTAATCTTGTAACCGTTTTCGCCATTAATGAAATCTATGTTTTCTCTTCAAAGCTTTCTTCATTTTCTTCTTATAATCTGTTTTACATAATAACTCTCTGTTCATAAATTTTCAATAGAGCTTATTGAACGTTACTGTATTGATTGAACAGGATTATCAGGAAGTTAGGCTCAAAACTTTGAGCTCGTTACGTTTTATAATGTCAGCCATTTAAATTCTGAGATTTTCAGCAATTTTAAGAGTAAAAGCCTAGATAATCAATTCTGAGTTTGAATGATCAAGCTAGTTTAGTAGCAGTAGTTATTCTTCTTTCATTCGTTGATATACACGATCGATAGGAATTCAGTGTGATAGTAGAATTCAGCTTTCAATTTCGTAGTTAACTGATAATAATCATTTAGTCGATTAAAATTAGTGTAGTAAAGGTTTTCTGATCAAGACCAAGGTAAGCAGATCAAACACTTCAGATTGAAGAAATTAGATCAGTTTCAGAATTTCTGATATATTAGTAGTTAGATTGATTTTAAGTTGTTATCGTTGTCTTTTAAAGTTCATGAGTTTTCGTTAAGCTGATAAGTATTATATGTTAAAGCTTTCGATTCAGTTTAGTAGAGATATTTCTGTTAAGCTGTAGGTATAGACAACATATATTTTTCTTCGCTTGTTCTAGTTTGTTTTGTAGGTCTGATTTGGCAGGTTAGCAGACCGGTGGTTAGAGATTAGGCGTGTTTGGTTTTAAGCGAGCTCAGCGCTCCGCTAGCTTCGACATCAAAGGGCTGGCCTGGAAGACGCAGGTTAAGCGCGTTTTGTTTTCTGCATATTATAGTATAATTTGTAGCTCAAGTGTAGTACATAATTTGTCTCTGCTGTATGCTTGAATTATCCTGCTCTTGAATGTGATTTGGTGTTTGTTCAATTTTGCTTTCAATTTCTGCATGATCCTTTTCTGAGTTTTCAAATTTTCTGTTTAAATCGGTGTTTGGGATAAGCTAGGGTAAGCTGTACTTGATTACATTAGTCTGGGTTACTGTTGTAAGCTAGAGTATGTAGGATGTTAAAACATGATAAATTTAGCCTTGGTTCAGTTTAGATTAGAGTTTCGAGTAAGTCGCTTCAATGTCAGAAATAGAATGCATTTTTTGTTAAGATCTTACGGTTCAAACCATGTCAATTGCAGATTTAGAGTTTAAATGCGATAGGCAGTCTGTGATAATCCTACTTGATTTTGCTTCTAATCTTTTCATTTTCAGGAGTTTCTCTAGTATACATGTTTGGTCCTTGTTTCCGTATATACTCGTTTCAGTTAAGGTCCTCTACTTTGTAAATGTTAGTTTGATACTGTTGTGTATGTTACATGTTTAAGTCCTTACCCGTTAAGTTTCAGTAGTGTACGATTTCAGTCCCTGATCTTGTATTCTGTTATGTTGTGCACAGTCCTATTCAGTTGGCTCGTTTAACCCTTTGTTAAGTCTATAATTGAGTTGTAGGTCCTTACCGTTAAGAATTTCAGTTAGATCAATTCCATTGTTAGTCCTATTCATTAAGTTTGTAAGTCAGCCTTGTTGGACTGTTAAATCTGTTTAATTTGGGTTTGTAGTTTAGGTCTATTGGGCTTCTTAAAGAATTTGGGTTGAATTAGTAGTGAGAGTTTTATTATACAATTGGATTTTGTGTAGATCTCATTTTGTTAATAGAATTTATAAATAGATTTAATAAAAAGTGTATTTTACTTCTATAGTTATAGTTTTATATTTTGTATTTGCAATTTAAAGTTGTAGTGTAAATTTATATTTTTCATTTCAAAACTTTGTGCTTTAATTGTAGTAATTGCAATTTGTTGTAGTATAGTACGTATTACGTTGTATAGATATTTTTACCTTTTTACATGCTTTGTGTGCCAATTAGACATAAATACCAATCAAGTCTTTTTAACCAAAAACAATTAAATCTTTACTTGAAAACGTTAAATCCATTCGAATTGAGTCGAGAAAAACGAACTAAAAAGACAAATATTAACCCCCGCATATCTCACATGGTTGGCTAACAACATTGACTTGAGCGTTTTTAGCGTTGATGTTGTTGGTGTTGTTAGCGGTGTGGGTAACAAGCGATTCAAGAAGCGTAGTGATTTTGTCAAGTCGCTTGTCGCTGTCACTAGTACTAGCACTAGCGACATTGGTCTGAACACTCTTTGTTTGCACACGAGACTTATTTTCAATAATATCCCAAGCGGCATTGGAAGGCTTAACCAAAATATTACCCCCCGAGGCACTATTTAGTGAATCTTGGTCATTCATGCTTAAACCATTATAAAAAGTGTTAATTTGGTGCACTTTGGTAAAACCATGTTGTGGGCATTTTCTTAAAAGATCTTTGAAACGATCCCAAGATTCACTAAAAGACTCATCGTACTTTTGTTCAAAATTGATAATTTCATTCCGCAAAGCGGTAGTACGGAGGGTGGGAAAAAGTAGTTGATAAACTTGGTCTCCAAATCCATCCACGTAAGAATACTTTGTGGCGGTTCCTTAGCAAGCCAATGCCGGGCTTGTCCCTCTAAATAAAAGGGGAAAAGTTGTAAACGGATTACCTCTTGTGGAACACCATTGAATTTTACCGTATTTGTGAGTTGCAAGAATCTCTTGATGTGGTCATGTGGATCATTAATGGTACACCCCAAGAATGGTTGAGCAGAGACCATCTGGATAAAGCCGGATTTGAGCTCAAAGTTGTTGGCTGCAATCGCGGGTATGACAATTGGATCATTGTTGCCGTCTACATGTGCTTGCAGAAGTTCAATCATCGGACGATTGTCTGGTAGAGGCTCATTGTTGAGAGGTGGATTGTTATTGTTGTTGTTATTATTGTTGTTGAGAGGTGGGTTATTGTTGTTGTTTTGTACACCGGCCATGTCTAAGTCTTCGAGAGGCTCGGGCTCTTGATAAGACGTTGATCGTGTACGCATGCACCTGCAAAAGAACTAACAAAGCAAACAAGAAATATTTTTGTCTTTTTATGTTTTTTACTTTTTAGGATTTTTGAATTTTTTTTTTTTTGTGTTTTTTGAAAATTTTTATGAAAAAGTAACGTTCACGGTGAACGGATCCCAAAATCCAATTTCTTACAAAAAACTGTTGATCTTAACGAGAAGAGCCGGCTGCGGCGCCATTTGATACACGCGTTTTCATTGGGTTCTAGATTAAATCTCTCGGAATCCTCTCGAATTGATCTCGGTTTAAAGTGGAATGATTTGTTCTTGGTTAATAAAAAGGTGTTGGTTTGTTTATCTATTTTAAACTAATAATAATTAAATGTAAATGTCATTGAGCGAAAAGAGTTTTAAAGGTTAAACTAAAATAACGAGTTGAAAATAAATGCTTGAAAACTTAAAGACAAATTTAGAAAAATACTTGAACACTAAATAAAACTAACACTTTGAAACTTTTGTAAAAACATGAACTAAACAATCGGAAAACAAAATCGAAACCTGATCGGAATGTTGGAAACAACTCAAATCGGAATATCACTAATGGGTCCAGATCGGAATATATTCTGATCTGTTGATCGGAATGTTGAGGAGCACGGTTGATCGGAATAGGGGACAAAGAGCTCAAATCGGAATGTCACAAAAGGTGCAATCGGAATATCTAAAGAACACTCAAATCGGAATGTTATAAAACTAACCCAATCGGAATACTGGAAATAGCCTACAATCGGAATGTTTAAATTAGTACTAATCGGAATACAGCAAACACATTCCAATCGGAATACTGGAAATAAGGACTCAGATCGGAATACCCAAAAATAAGCCACAATCGGAATACCCAAAAATTGAACCCAATCGGAATAGCTAAACTTCCCAATCGGAATATGTTGAAACCCTTTTCCGATCTATCGATCGGAATAAAGGGGGGGTTCCGTCGGAATATCAAATCGGAAAAGGGTTTACCTTTTCCGATTACACTCTTTGATCTGAAAGTTAAGCAAGATCAATAAGCTATGGAAATAAGCTTATTACCAAAACTAGCACGAATCTCTAATGAACTGGATTAAATAAGCTCAAATAACAACTTATCTAAACTTCAAATAAGTAAACTCATAAATCAAATGATAAAAAGATAAACTTTTTAAGAAAACATATAAAAATTAAATAAGCTAAACATGTAAATAAGCCAATAAGCACAAGAATCTTAAAGCTTAATCAAATGAAAGCTTATGTAGGAACAAAAAGATTAACTTTTTAAGCACAAAAACATTAAGAACAACACGTATCAAATGTATTTTGCACCAAAAGTTAACTAAAATCAAGAAAGGTAGAAGGAGATTAAAGATTAAAAGCTTGAATTTAAACTTGATTAATGAAAAACAATACAAAAGTTTAATCTTGAAAGAAAGAAAGATGAAAACTAGTGAGAGAAAGTTGAGAACTTTCTCTCTTTAAAACTAGAGAGAATGAAAAACTAAAACTAAAACAAAGACTAAAACTAGCTCCAAAATGGTGAAGTGAAGTCCTATTTATAGGCGTGTCTTGTGGGATTTGTGAATGGGCTTTGTTTTGGGCTTCTTTTCTTCTTTCTTCTTTAGTCTTTACGTTTCTTTAAATAAACGTTTCCGACTTTGGATTTTGAGAGGTGTCGGTGAATAATTCCAACTCGTCTTATAATATTTTGTTTAATAGACTCGAGTTCTTCGACATATATGAATCTTCCATTTTTGGTTCTATTCTTCGATAAATCTTCAAATAGGCACAATGACTTGAAATCTTTTGCATCTCTTGGACAATAGACTTCGCCTTGAGTCTTTTTCCTCGATAAAACCCGTGCAATCCTATGTTTTCTTCAATATTCATCCGGTTGACTCTGAAAACACAATAAACACAAAAACCACGCATAATTCCAAACAAATTATATTAAACACGCGTTTTGGTCTTGTTTTAGTAAGAAATAAGTGGTAAAAGGGATGGGTGTTTTCACACCTATCAATGCTTTTGTAAAATATTTTCGACACCAAAGTTATAGTTTAGGACATTTTTCAAAAATCGACCGAATTCGCTATAACTAAAAAGCTCTGATTACCAATCTTTAACACCCCCAAATTACATTGTGCAGCGGAAATACACATTTGGGTGCAAAATACAAACATCGTTATACAAAACACTTTGACCAATCTCAAAATCGTACCTTAGATATATTAAAGGATATAATTTTAACCAGTGTCTAAAACTTTCTATCCCAAGTAAAACGATTTTAGAAATATCAGAGTTACATTTAGGTCCCCCAAGATTTTATCAAATCAACAAACAGATTACCAAAGTACATGACCGTACAATTATTTTTATGACAAAAGGGAAAGAATTTTTTTTTAGACCAATCACCACAAAAGCAACCCGCAATTCTCTCCAGCAAGCTCCGCAGTTCATCAATTTTAATAACCTGAAATACATGCTTAAAATCATCAACACAACGGTTGAGCGAGTCTATTGGTTTTCCAAATCATCATTTGAACACAAGAGAAAAATCAATCAAGATCATTTAATATAATTGCTGTACATACAATCTATTATTCAGGCAGTCTGGCATATAGCAATAGCTATTGAATTTTATTAAGCTCATGACACCGACCCCTTAACTTAGTCACCCACGCCTGAAGCCGGCATGACTAGATGAAATTCCAGTGCCCCTACTAGGGTAACAATTGTAAGTATACCAATTCTCATTGTCATAAAATTATCCTTCACAGAGGTTACTCAGCGTAAAGCTCTGGTCTCAGATAGGGTCGTCAGCCCGATAGTACTATCATTAGAATAAGCGGCTATTCCCAACTCAATACATCAAGTCAGAAGATAGTTAATGGCTCATGAATTAAGGGACTTTTGCAATTTAGGTACTTATACAATTCAAAACAACAAAGGCAACATTCGGGTCCAAACAATCAATCATGACTTGTGTTAATTTTTATTTTCAAATAGAATGTATCCCCCTCGCGGGTTTTAAAATCATTCGACACAATTACAAAAGCGAGGCTATAGACTCACCTAGAGTAACAGCAGTAGCAAGACGATCTTCGACAATAGTTGATGCCCGATAAACACAAAAACCGCAACCTATCAAATAAGGCACGTTCATCGATAATAAACTCGAATAAAATCCATACTTAGTAACATCAAATTCAAAATAATAAAATCACAACCAACCACGAAGAAAAACAATACAAGTAACCTATTACCTCATTCTATATGCTTATTCTATTAGTCAAATTTCGATAAAAATCTGCCGGTACACACCAAATGTACGGGCTCGTTTACCCCTCTTAAACACATAAAATGCTTATGGTACTAATCAGAGATATCACTTCCTATATATAGAAAGGCCTGTTAAAAGCCCATCAAATGATTTCACAATAAAAGTTCCCTGCACGACACATCTTTGAACTACAAAAGCCGGACAGTTTTACATCAACAACTCATATAGTCTTTTTAACTTATTTATTTTACACCGTTTACAAAACCAACACTCGACAACAATTATATATCGTGCCGATACTCGTCTCCCGGTACACGAATAATAAAACTAACGTAACTTTGCGCTCTTTTAGAGCTAGAAGCTATATCTTATATCAAATCGAAGCTAAAAGAATTTTCTACAACATCATCTCATTAGTTTGTTCATTTTCAAACAGTAAGGTACCCAAAATTGGGCTTGAACCTACTGATCTAAATTGCCACTTTAAAAATCATGTTAAATCAATTTTTCAATCCATTTTAATCAATCTCATATGTCTAAAATCATCTTAATATCACCACCAACAACTTAAATAACCCATATCACACTTGGATGATCATACAAGATTTTACCCACTCAAAATTTCAAACATGCAATAATTAAAATATATATAAAACAACACTAACAACAACTATATCATAAGAAAATGGATCAAACCTCCATGGATCATCATCAAATTTTTTAAAGTTCTTGCATGTTAAAGAAAATTACACCAAAAGATGCACCATCAAATTTACAACATGGGACTTGTCTTAGATTTCTTTGATTCAATCTAAATTTTTGAAAATCAAATGATTTAGGGGTGAGGGGGTGTACGGTTTTGTTAGAGAGAGGGAATAGAGATGGAGTGCTTGTGTTGTATGTGTTTGTAGGTGAGAGAAATCACCTTTTATATGGTGGTGGAGGGGCTAGTCTTGCCAATGTGTGATAGTTTTGGTCTAAAATGCAATTAAACAGTTGTATGGGTAGAAAATGTAAATTGTCAATTTTGAAAATATTTACGAGGCTCGGGTTTCGTAAAAATATTTTTCAAAAGTTAAAACGCACTCAAAATATGATGATAATATGATCCCGGTTCGACTTAATACGAACTTAAAATAAAAACATCAAAAATATAAACATCGAGACAACAAATGATAAAACATAAAATCTCGGGCATCCGTCGATATCGTGATCGCTAATAATCCTCGCTATTAGTAAAAAGATAAAATAAGACCTCCAACGTCGGTTTTAAATAAAACCATCAATCGTCATATCATTCAACTCATTAAAAATTTCAAAATCATTCGTAAAAAAAATATTATATAATATTAAATAAATGACCTCGGGTTTGGGTATTCACATCCTACCCTCCTAAAAGAGAGCAACGTCCCGGCGCTTGGCCCCTCTTATATTCACATTCCATACCTCCAGAACAAAAGAGAACTCTTTTCCTTAAAGAAATCCTCATGCTTCCTTCACAATTCCAGATTCCACTCGTTGAATTCTTGTATCTTCACAATATAACCCTTACTATGTTTCGATCTTATAAGAACTCTTCACAATTCTTTCTTCGAAAAGCAACTTATCTTCAAGTTGAATTTTTTCCTTGTTGTTCTCAAAACAAATTTGACCCGTCATAACGACACCTTAAGCATTACCAAGTTCCCCAATTTCAAACTTCATCAATTTCCTTCGATTGCCAACATAACTCTTCTGACAAATCCTTGTTACTAATAAATGGTCCTTAACCCATGCAATCTTATCAATATTGTCAATATCACTTCTAGTTCAGTCATTCAATTCCACCTACATTTCTGCAATACAACAAAAACCTAACTTACGTCCATAACTCACGACCTTTAACCTTCACAAATTGAAGTTCTTTATGACCTTCAAAAAGTACATCCTTATTACTAGCATGACAATCATTGTCATATAAAATTCCAACATTTCCTATGTCAATCACACACACACACAAGTGTATCATTCGATGTTCGAATCGTCCTTTCACTCTGTCCATCAGTCTCTGTATAATACACAGCACTCAACTCACTTTTACTTTTACTCCAACCAGATTGTATCAATTACTTGACTTGTGAGATTCCTTCATCACTAAGTCTCACTCTCTCAATTCAGATATGTTAGAAGTGCTCAATATTCCATGTCTCACTTGACATTACAACAAAAATCTTTTCCATAAGTTTGACAAAATGTTGAAATCACTTACCTTGACATTCTTCTCAAATCAGATCACTAACTTAAAAGTTCAATATCCTTTCTATCAAGTCCATAATTTTTGTCATTATCAAAACTCAAACCTTATAAGCTCTTTCCTTTTTCTTCCTAATAAGTGCATCAGCTATCACATTCGCCTTTCCCGGATGGTAGCGAATCTCGTTGTCATAATCACTCACAGTCATAACCATCAACATATTCAGGTACTCAAAACATATATAACTGGTGATCATCTACTCATTTCCTTTATCATCCTAGGAAATTAATTATAAAGCAAACTCTTATGATCCTTGATTACTACACACTTGATTCCAAACAAGTAATATTTCTACCATCTCAAAGCAAACACCACAACTACATAACCCTTATGAGACGCATCATAGCAATCTACAAACTATAAATACTTCAGATCCTCCCAATAATGACAACATCGGTGCAGAACACTACTTACCCTTCAGTGTTCATGATACAGCTTCCTCATCTGATAAGGATCAGATCTCGAAACTTACAATTTAGATGTATAAGTGGGACTCACACATCTAATTCTTCTTAGTCATCTTAATCAATGGTTTAACAATCAGTGAAAACCTTTCGATAAACCTCCGACTATTCCCAGCTTAAACCAAGGAATTAACAGATTTCCGTCAGCATCGTTGGTACCAACCAATCCTTAATCGTTTCAATCTTGGCAAGATCTTCACGAATACCTTTGTTGTCAATCAACTGCCTTAGAAAATGTAAATATTCCAACTAACATTCACACATAGGAAACTTTACATACAGTGTCTCTTTTTCCAACCATCTCAAAAATTATCCTCATATGCTACTGTTCCTCCTTTCCTCTTGGAATAATATATAGTATCGTCACTAGATACAATGACTAACTCATCCTAATACAACTCACACACAAGATTCACCCAGTCCATGAATACGGCAGACGCGTTAGTCCATTCCAAAAACATCAGTTGAAACTTATAGTAACCACATCAAGTACGAAAAACAACTATAGGAACATCTTCCTCTATAACTCTCAGTTAATGATAATCAGAACTCAAAGCGATCTTTGAGTACACACTGGATCCAGACAAGTTGCAAGGATCAAACGAATCATCAATCCTCGGTAATGGATACCGATTCTTGGCTGTCAATTTGCTAAGCTATCAATAATCAATACACATCCTAAACAATCCATCCTTCTTGACAAATAACACGAGCGGTCTCCATTGAAACGAAACTTAATCTAATACATCCCTTATCCATCACTTCTCACAGTTGACCGGATAACTCATTCCATTCTGATGGTGCCAAATGATAAGGCATACAATTACTACTAAACAAAACCCAGAAGCACTACAAAACAAAACGCAAAAGCACTACACCTATCGTTTACAACACTCAATCGACACAAACTCCACTTCATGAGGCGGCAGCAACTCTGCAAAACTTCAGGAAAACCTCAGAATACTCTCGAGTTATTAACAGATCTCCCAACTTCTCCTCAACTACCCTGTTACTAATTATATCCCTCTTCTACATACTTCCTTGTTTCCATACAAGATACTTCTCAGACGGAAAGTTCACTCATCACCACTCACAGCCAACACTCAGTTCTCAGCAAAATCTAAACCAGCAGCTATCAAGTTATGGTGAAGATTGATTCAATCTCAAGCATCAGCACTACGCATTACTAATCAGTTCATACCCAAAAAACTACATCTAAAGATTCCAACTCTATGAGCATCAAGTCGATACTAAACACCTACCTTCCTAAATTCAAGTAACACACTCTTAGTATATAACTAATACCGACAACCTTTTCATCGGTTAACTCCACGTCATAGTTAATTGTCATTTTTATTGAATCTCCGTTGATAAAACAACTGAATCTTTACATTTCTACAGTTCTACCCGATCTGAAACCAAACAACATACTGACATAAAGAATCTCAAGTAAGAATATACCATTTACAACGTTCAGACCTTAAGGTTTGTCAGCATCATTCAAACGTAAACTGGAGCGGCAGCATTCCTATCTTGTCAATTTCCTTTCCTTGTACATTTTCCTTGCTCGTGTCCTAATACTAGGTATTTGTTAAATTAAGTTCGTTTTTCCTCGACTCACTCGAAATTGAAACCCGATTAAACGTAAGATTACTTGTTTTTGGTGACGATATTTTTGGTATTTTTAAACTAATTTAAAACTATTTCAAATACAAGCTATTTAATTAAAAGAAAACTATTTTAAACTAATTTTAATAAAACTATTTTAAAACTTAAACACAATTAAAACTAATTTTATAAAAAAAACTAAATTAAAGTAAAAACTTTTAAATGTAAACTATTTTAAGTAAACTAAATGGAAAACTAAATTTTAAAACTCAATTTAAAAACATAAAAGAAAACCATTTTAAATAAAAGTAAATTTAAAACTAATTTAAATTTATAAAAGTAATTAAAATTAAAATATTTTTTATCTTTTTATTTTTTTATAAAAACTGAATTAAAACGAAATTTAAATAAAATGTTTAATTTAAATTTAATTTAAACTAAACTTGTATTAAAGCTAATAAAACTAAATCTGATAGTTACTAATAAAAGAACCTATATTAATTTAAAAGCGTATATAGCAACACAAAAGCAGTACTAGAACAGTTGGTTGGGCGTTGGAATGCTAAGCGAGGGGTCTGGGGACCGAATCCCACCCCAGACAATATTTTAGCTATTTAATAATTTTTTGACTATTTTGAGAAACCAAACAGATCAATAGAATCTGTTTGTTTAAGCAGTAAATATAGCAGCAATATTGAAAACAAAATAAGTAAACTCAGACAAATGAGCAGATTGAAAGCACCAAAATAAGCAAACTTGGATAAAGCTAGAACTAATAAGTCGAAAAAAACTAAATAAGCTGAAACAAATAAGCATACTAAAATTAAGCTGATCTAAAACAAATTTAAACAGTAACCAAATCAAATAACAATATAATCTAAAATTAAATAGCTACAAATCCTAACACAAGCTGACTTAAAACAAAAGATTCGAAAAAACAATAAGTAAGCAGATCCAACGCAACTAAAACAGAAATAATCAAACCAAACAGAAAAACAACTTAACCAATTTAAGCAAAAGCAGATATATCAAACCAACATAAACAAATTTAAATAAACTAAAACTGAATAAAAGAAATTAAAAAGGGGAATAAGAACCTATTGATGATTCCGTTGGGTCGAAGGTTGGCGCTGAGCCACCTTGTGAACCGAAGCAACACCTTAAATCATCACCTCGAACCACCACTTTAGGCTCTCGAACCAATCAGTAACCCAAGAAGCATCGAACGGTACTTCTTTAATCTTTCCAGTGGGGAAAGATTTTTCCACTTTCCTTTATTATTTTTTATTTTATTTTATTTATTTTTAATTTTTTATATTAAGAATGAAACGAACAGTTATAAAAAACAGATTTAAAAATTAAAATTAAACTTGACAGGAAAAGTAAATTGAGACGAGAGTAATAAAATATAACTTTTCATTAATTAAAAAAAAATTACAATTCTGAAAATCAGAAGTACAATAAACCTATTCTAATTTTGTAGAAAATTAATTTAATCTACTCCTAAATTAATTAAAAACAATAAAAATAAAGAAAAAAATGGACTCCTCAATTACATGTGAAAGGGGGGTTTTTATAGGAGAAACCCTGAAACCCTTCTTGAATCTTCTTGAGGAAGGATTAAATCTGAGCCGCTCTTTCTTCTTTTCTCTCTCATTCTCTTGATCTTGCGGTTGTAATTATACCCCTTTCACACGGATCACCAACCTGGCGTGATTTTTTATTTCTTTAGGCTGAGGTGGAGCAAATTTATTGGAGGGATTTGGATGGTGATGTGTTCCATCCAATCAAAATAAGAGAAAAGGGCCACGTCAGGGGAAAGATATGACCACTCCTTGGTGTTCACTTCCGATTAATGTGGGGATTTTAATTCCCATAGTGTGAATTAAACGGTTTTAATAAAACCCACATGAAATTACTTGGTAATTTTGGTGATGTAAAAGTTAGGGTTTTATGGTGAATGGAGGTGGCTGTAAAAATGAATGGGAGAGAAAGATGAAAGGAATAACAGTGAATGGGTTTTTTGGTTGCATAAATAAAACGGTTTATTTAATGTGTAAACGTGTGAGCGGGTAAAGAAATAATGGGGGGTGGGGTGAAATAAGTAATACGTGGGTGATGTGTTGGGTAAGGGTTTTATTTAATTTGCGCGAGGGACGGTTTATTGGGGTTATTTATTTGTTGGGAAAGTTGATTGGGATGGAGGTGACAATATTGTAGACACGCGTGTATGGGAGTTGGTGCGTTTGTGGTGTTGACTGAAATTGACCTAGCATAATTTTTCACTTGCAAATCTATTTTCATTCCACCGTCTGTTTCTTTGCTAAACCATTAGGGCTTTTGGCCCAATTGTTATCCGTCCCATTTTTTTCAATGTTTTAGCCAAATGGGCTTTTAGCCCAATCTTTACAATTCGTCTCACCATTTTAAGATTTAGGGCCTTAATGGGCTTCTTGCTTATTTGTAAATAAAATATTTCCTCAAATGGGCTTTTGGGCCCATTTAACCAAATGTGGGACCCACTAAGCTCGAATATCTTCCAAAAGATTAAATCCGCTTAAAACGAACTTGATTTCGGCTTCTTGGTCTTTTCTTCAAATCATATCGATTTTGTTGGGTTTCGTGATCTTCGGCACACTTTTGATCTTTTGACTTTGTTTTCGTCTCTTCTTCAACATTTGACCGTAAAATCCCATGTTTTCTCTTCTTTTGATCATTTGTACCTATTTTACACAAAAACACAAAACCACGCGTAATTCCAACTTTTACGATATTAAACACATGATTAGGTCTTGTTTTTCCTTGATTTTAGTGGCAAAAGGATAAGTGTTTACACATTTATTAAATCCCCTACACTTGACCATTGCAATGACCCCATGCAATGCACTATTTTAAAGCATAAAGTTACATTTTTCTCATAATTAATCCATCTCGGCCTTTATTACTATTACCACTACTACTACGATGAAAAGATGAAAATTTTTAAAGGAAACAAAAGTTATAATAATTTATTAACTAGGAAATTATTTGATGGAAGAAACTTGTAAAGAAATTTAAGACTTAGATTAGGGCTTTAGTGTTATGAATATAAATCACCCTCAAGTTTCACGTTCCCCATACCAAGCTTAAAAACGAGATCATTGTTTACCATAAGTCCTTAGGTTAAAACCACTTATATAAGACAATTGTGTAAACTCTTTCTCCAATTCCTACGTTGTATCTCTAGATTTTATTGATTTTCATTCACCCGTAGGCTCATTTGACTTATTTGATAATTATTATTCCAAAAATGAAGGCCAAACGGTGCAAACCCGACACTCAAAACCTAACCTCGTCCTAAAAAACGTTGTCACTAAAGTAAGCCCACATCAAGGATGATTTAACACGATTTGGGGAATAAATTCTCGGACCCAAAATTTGGCCAAATAGTACTACTTATTAATTATTTCTCCAAAGTCATGTAGACTTTATGTGGAGTTTAGCAAGTTCACATCATATACCCTTAGGCTCTTTAAGATGTAAAAATGCTCCCCGTCTATTGTCCATACCCTAAGGCTCCTTGAACGATAAACGAGGGAATTGATTTTTGATCAATTTTTATTCAACACTTACCATGTCATACACCCTAAGGCTCTAACGACAAGGTTCGTGCTACATGCCCCACACCCTAAGGCTCCTTGAGGTCATGTTTTAATCTTATTCTTTCTTATTTATGATATATATATTAGGCCAAATTCCGCGGTCCCATGGTCTGAATACCTCCTACTTAGTGGTTATTAGCCACCTTAGTCGGAAGTCCACAATGCTGGCACCCTCAATGTGTTCATGCTTTAATTACAAGGAGAATAAAGATTTGGCTAAGAGTTAAGATATCGAATCGACACCGCAAAAATCCTCATTTATTAAGCAATTAAATATACAAGCGGGAAGAAAGAGCCACAAAAACTCATATAAGCAAAAATTAACCCTTAAACTTATTATCAACTCTATCATCTCTCGTTCTCCACAATTTAAAATCTCAAGGAATGAGACTCGTGGATGCTTAGCCTAATAAACCAATTAAGGTCCATATGGTTAAGGATACTAGCTAGAGTAAACTTGGATAGTAAAATCGGGTTGAGTCAAAATATTCACGACGGGCCTAAAATATCAAAGATATCTAACCTTGTTAAAACCATTGTATTCATTATTTATTTTTTACTTTATTCTTGAAATGGAAATTATACGATGCGATGACAAAAGAAAATAATTAAAAATACTACTAGGCCAAAATAGATCAAAAATTTGAAAAACATTGAAATTTTTTTAAATATTCCGGTTAAATGGGGTCAAATTTATGGAAAAGCCCACTAAAATTTCCATAGAAATCCCCCTACACTTAACATAAACATTGTCCTCAATGTTTAAGCATGTGGGAGAATAAACTCCCCTACACTTAGGACATTGAGTACGTTGTTTAAAATCGAGCTAAGGAAAGGACAACTAAAGTGATTACATTTATTTTGCGTTTTATTTATATACATGATAGAATCACAATAGCAAAAACTTATCGAAGGAACCGGGTACACGGGAAACACGGGAACACGGGTCGCGTCAAAAGTACCAAAAGTGGATCATTAAAGCACATGTCCCTGCACACAACATCACAACACAAACAACCTACTTGGCTCCCCCTACACTTATTGGTGAAAATGGGTGAAGGTGAAAAAGGGGTGGAAAAAGGTAAAAATCTAACCTAGTTATACGATGCTTGATTTTTCACACGAGACTCTAGCTCGACTCGATTTCCCGAATGTCATCATTCAAATGGGAAAATCATGGGACAAACGAGATTTCCAAGGGAGGAAAATCTCTCCATGATAAAGGTGAAACAAAGTTATATAAGGCATACCCCAATAAAAATCCACCCGGATCAAACACATAATTTCCATCACAAAAGGAAAAAAACCCCGAGGTGGTACGCAAGTCAAAGAAAAGTGGGGTATCCTTAGGAAAAAGTCTCTTACAACGAAAGGTAAGGTGGTATGGCAATGAAAACACAAAAGTCTCAATTCCGGGATCAAACACTGGTTCCTTAACGGGAAAATAGCAAGAGGTAGTGACATTTAAGCTCAAAATATCATCAAAATCCAAAGTGGGAAGGTCGTCCTCTTCCAAACTCGATGTGAAAACATAAGTATCATCGTAGTCATAGGAAAACTCTTCCTCATGAGGAAAATAGGTATTTAGAAAGATATCTAAATCCTCCTCAAATGGAATAACCTCTAAATTAGGTATGATCTCTAAGAGTGGAGGATCCTCCTCAATAGTCATGACTTCTAAAATTGGAGTATAAAAGTCAAAAGGAGTCTCCATGGAAGAATCACTCATAGGGATATGAGGTGCATTAAGATCATGGGGTGGGTCATCAAAGTTAATGAGATCACTTAAAGAAGTGTCATCATCATAAGTATCAAAGATTGGTTGATCAAAAATGGGTGGGTAAAAAGTGGGTGGGTCAAAAGATGAGTCGTCTAAGCCGAAGATAGTGTGATCACTTGAAGAAGTGTCATCACTATAGGTATCATAAATGGGAGTACCAAAAATTTGAGGCTCTAAGGGAAGGGATGAGTTTATCACAAAATCATTTTGATTAGACTTTTCAATTCCAAAAGGTTTAATAAAAATCTCATCATTATCATAATTAAGAACATCAATCATATTGACCGACTCTTTTCCATTTGATTTTGTTGTGATTTTTCCCATTTTAAAAACTTTTTGTTCATCCCTAACCCTAAGAATTAACTCCCCTTCGGCCACATCAACTAAGGCTCTTCCGGATCTTAAGAATGGTCTACCAAGTATCAACGGAATACGAGGATCCATCTCATAGTCGACGACGACAAAGTCCACGGGAAAAGTGAATGTACCAACTCGAACAAAAACATCTTCGGCAATACCAACGGGGTATACGAGAGTTCGATTAGCTAACTCTAAATTCATACGAGTCAGTACAAGGTCGGGCAATGACAATTGTTTCCAAACCGAAAGTGGCTTAAGATTGATGCTAGCGCCGAGATACGCTAAAGCCATACAATCGTCGATTTGAGGAAACGAGCAAGGTAACACGAATCGTCCGGGATCTCCTAGCTTTTCGGGAAGCTCTTTGAGAAGAATCGCGGAACAATTCTCATTTAAACGGGTGTTCACGAGCTCAACCATTTTTTATTTCTTATTAAGCAAATCTTTAAACATTTTGACAAATTTTGGCATTTGAGCAAGTGCTTCAATAAGGCTTATGTTAACATTCACATTGGAAATCATTTTCAAAAGGTTAGAGACATGAACGTCATCTTTGGTGAGCACTTTAGCCTTGTCTAACCTAGAAGGATAAGGGATATTAGGCTTAGACTTTGAAGGTTGAGAAGGAGAAGGACTCGCTTCTTGAACAACCGTAGGGATAGGCTCTTTCGGCAATGGAGCACTAGTACTAGGAGTGGTAGTGGGAGGAATCACCGAAGGGGGAGTAGGATTACTCATTATGATCTCCGGGCCTTGTCTCTCCTTTATGAGCGAAGAGATGGAAGGTCCCACTAAAGTGGCTCCACTTCGAGTATTGATAGCACTCACATTAGCACGAGGGTTAATCTCTTATCGTTAGACTCTTGCATTTGTCTATTAGATTCTTGCATAGCTTTCATGATTCTCTCATGTTCGGTCAATTTTTGTAGAACCAAGTCCATTTGAGGATTTTGCATGTTCATTTGATTAAACCCTTGATTAGGAATACCTTAATTTTGATATTGAGATTGAAAACCGTTTTTATTATAAAACATTGGTTATTATTTTGAAATCCTTGATTTTGACCACTAAAATTCCCTTGATTAGCATTCCCTTGAAAATTACCCATTTGAGGACCTTGGTTCCTATTTTGGTATTGGGTATTTTGGGCGGGTGGGGGTGGTCTTTGCGGTGCTACAAAACCCGGGGAAGCCAAATAATTAGTACTCTTGTAAGACAAATGGTTAACATTAACATTAGGTTTAAATGGAACCCTTTCATTAGCATTAAAAGCACAAACTTGTTGTTGATTATTGTAAACCTTGTCACAATTGAAATATGAATGTGGTCCACCACAAGTCTCACACGTTTCACACATGGCATTAACTTGACCATTAAGGGCATCGGTTTTTAGAGCAAGTGATTCAACAAGCGAAGTGAGTTTATCGATTCTCTTGTCACTCTCACTAGAACTAGCACTTGCCATAGTGGCCCTAACACTCTTGGTTTGTACGTTAGCATTGTTTTCAATTATGGCCCAAGCCTCATTCATGGTTTTCACAAGAATATTGGCCCCCGCGGCACTATTAAGTGAGTCTTGGTCATTTAGAGTTAAACCATTGTAAAACGTATTTATTTGATGCACTTTGGTGAAACCGTGTTGTGGACATTTTCTCAAAAGCTCTTTAAATCGATCCCAAGACTCACTAAAAGTTTCCCCATATTTTTGCTCAAAAGTAATGATTTTATTCCTTAAAGAGGTGGTCCGTGATGGTGGAAAAAATTAGTTAATGAACTTGGTCTCTAAATCAATCCATGTAGTAATACTTTGGGTGGTTCCTTATCAAGCAAAATCCGGGCTTGTACCTCGAAGGAAAAAGGAAAGAGTTGCAAACGAATAGCCTCTTGTGGCACCCCATTGTATTTGACGGTATTGGACAAATGGATAAATCTCTTGATATGATCATGGGGGTCATCTTGGGAACGACCCAAAAATGGGATAGCGGAAACCATTTTAATTAAATCCGATTTGAGTTCAAAATTATTTTCTCCAATTGCGGGGACAACGATAGCGTCATCGTTTCCTTCAACGTGAGATTGCAAAATCTCGAGCATAGGTCGGTTATCCGTTTCCATTGTATTGTCGAAAGCTCGATTCTCGGGATCGGCTTGAATGACGGTCTTTTTGTTTTTCTTCTTCTTCTTTTTGGAAGAATTAGAAATTTTTGGTACACCACTTGGTATGTGTGCACACGCGCGAGTGCGCATACAACTAAACACAAGGAATGAGGTAGGTGACCTCGGTCGACTTTGAGAGGAAAAGGATTTTCCCTCTCGAGGTGCAATAGTAAAAAGCTACAAAAATATATACTTAAGTACTACTTGAGTCGGCAAACCAATAATCGGTCGTCCCTCTCAATATACGCACAAGCAAGCAGGGAAACGAGGTGGCACAAAGCACTTAAAAACCTTTTTCCTTAGACGGCCTTTTATAGAACGTCGCCTTATACCCACCTTATAGTTTGTATATTTCGAGTTCAAACGTCTTACTATTATTTATCTATTTTTCCTTTTTATTTCGTTATTGATGCGAATACAATAGTTAGGTGATGAAATCCCAACTAAGGCTTATTTGAAAAGTAGGTAAATTTATTGTGCTACGTAATATAATATAATAAATGAAAAATATTTTTGTATTTTTAGAAAAATATATATACACAAGAAAAATCGAAAGAAATCGAACTAAAAAATAACACTAATACGTAATATTTTGGTGTAATACTTTTAGGAAAAAGTATTACTTTTGTATTTTTTTAATTTTTTTGGTGCAATTCTTAGGAAAGAAATTGCTTTTGTGGTTTTTTTAATTTTTTTGTATTTTTAAGTTTTTGATTTTTTTATATTTTTTATTTTTTGTGCAAGAAAATTAACGTTCAAAGTGAATGGATCCCAAAATCCAAACGTCTTCACGAAAAATCGTCAATCGTATGAGCGAAGCGGCAGCGGCGCCATTTTAATACTAGGTATTTGTTCAATTAAGTTCGTTTTTCCTCGACTCACTCGAAATTGAAATCCGATTAAACGTAAGATTACTTGTTTTTGGTGACGATATTTTTGGTATTTTTAAACTAAGTTAAAACTATTTAAAATAAAAGCTATTTAATTAAAAGAAAACTATTTTAAACTAATTTTAATAAAACTATTTTAAAACTTGAACACAATTAAAACTAATTTTATAAAAAAAACTAAATTAAAGTAAAAACTTTTAAATGTAAACTATTTTAAGTAAACTACATGGAAAACTAAATTTTAAAACTCAATTTAAAAACATAAAAGAAAACCATTTTAAATAAAAGTAAATTTAAAACTAATTTAAATTTATAAAAGTAATTAAAATTAAAATATTTTTTATCTTTTTATTTTTTTTAAAAAAACTGAATTAAAACGAAATTTAAATAAAGTATTTAATTAAAATTTAATTTAAACTAAACTTTTATTAAATCTAATAAAACTAAATCTGATAGTTACTAATAAAAGAACCTATATTAATTTAAAAGCGTATATAGAAACACAAAAGCAGTACTAGAACAGTTGGTTGGGCGTTGGAATGCTAAGCGAGGGGTTTGGGGATCAAATCCCACCCCAGACAATATTTTAGCTATTTAATAATTTTTTTGAGTATTTTGAGAAACCAAACAGATCAATAGAATCTGTTTGTTTAAGCAGTAAATATAGCAGCAATATTGAAAACAAAATAAGTAAACTCAGACAAATGAGTAGATTGAAAGCACCAAAATAAGCAAACTTGGATAAAGCTAGAACTAATAAGCTGAAAAAAAACTAAATAAGCTGAAACAAATAAGCATAGTAAAATTAAGCTAATCTAAAACAAATTTAAAACGTAACCAAATCAAATAACAATATAAGCTAAAATTAAATAGCTACAAATCCTAACACAAGCTGACTTAAAACAAAAGATTCAAAAAAACAATAAGTAAGCAGATCCAACGCAACTAAAACAGAAATAATCAAACCAAGCAGAAAAACAACTTAACCAATTTAAGCAAAAGCAGATATATCAAACCAACATAAACAAATTTAAATAAACTAAAACTGAAAAAAAGAAATTAAAAAGGGGAATAAGAACCTATTGATGATTCCGTTGGGTCGAAGGTTGGCGCTGATCCACCTTGTGAACCGAAGCAACACCTTAAATCATCACCTCGAACCACCACTTGAGGCTCTCGAACCAATCAGTAACCCAGGAAGCATCGAACAGTACTTCTTTAATCTTTCCAGTGGGGAAAGATTTTCCCACTTTCCTTTATTTTTTTATTTTTTTTATAATATTTTTTTTATATTAAGAATGAAACGAACAATTATAAAAAAACAGATTTAAACATTAAAATTAAACTTGACAGGAAAAGTAAATTGAGATGAGAGTAATAAAATATAACTTTTCATTAATTAAAAAAAATTACAATTCTGTAAATCAGAAGTACAATAAACCTAATCGAATTTTGCATAAAGTTAAAACTAGTTTAATCTACTCCTAAATTAATTAAAAAAAAAATAAAGAAAAAAATGGACTCCTCAATTACATGTGAAAGGGGGGTTTTTATAGGAGAAACCCTGAAACCCTTCTTGAATATTCTTGAGGAAGGATTAAATTTGAGTCGCTCTTTCTTATTTTCTCTCTCATTCTCTTGATCTTGCGGTTGTAATTATATCCCTTTCACACGGATCACCAACCTCGCGTGATTTTGTGTTTCTTTAGGCTGAGGTGGAGCAAATTTATTGGAGGGATTTGGATGGTGATGTGTTCCATCCAATCAAAATAAGAGAAAAGGGCCACGTTAGGGGGAAAGATAGGACCACTCCTTGGTGTTTACTTCCGATTCATGTGGGGATTTTAATTCCCATAGTGTGAATTAAACGGTTTTAATAAAACCCCTATGAAATTACTTGGTAATTTTGGTGATGTAAAAGTTAGGGTTTTATGGTGAATGGAGGTGGCTGTAAAAATGAATGGGAGAGAAAGATGAAAGGAATAACAGTGAATGGGTTTTTGTGTGTTTTATTGTTAATATCGAAAGGCAAGTGGGGATGGTTGGATAAATAAAACAGTTTATTTAATGTGTAAACGTGTGAGTGGGTAAATAAATAATGGGGGTGGGGTGACATAAGTTACATGTGGGTGATGTGTTGGGTAAGGGTTTTATTTAATTTGTGTGAGGGACGGTTTATTGGGTATATTTATTTGTTGGGAAAGTTGACTGGGGTGGAGCTGACAATATTGTAGACACGTGTGTATGGGAGTTGGTGCGTTTGTGGTGTTGACTGAAATTGACCTAGCATAATTTTTCACTTGCAAATCTATTTTCATTCCACCGTCTGTTTCTTTGCTAAACCATTAGGGCTTTTGGCCCAATTGTTATTCGTCCCATTTTTTTAATGTTTTAGCCAAATGGGCTTTTAGCCTAATCTTTCCAATCCGTCTCACCATTTTAAGATTTAGGGCCTTAATGGGCTTCTTGCTTATTTGTAAATAAAATATTTCCTCAAATGGGCTTTTGGGCCCATTTACCCAAATGTGGGACCCACTAAGCTCGAATATCTTCCAAAAGATTAAATCTGCTTAAAACGAACTTGATTTCGGCTTCTTGGTCTTTTCTTCAAATCGTATCGATTTTGTTGGGTTTCGTGATCTTCGGCACACTTTTGATCTTTTGACTTTGTTTTCGTCTCTTCTTCTACATTTGACCGTAAAATCCCGTGTTTTCTCTTTTTTGATCATTTGTACCTATTTTACACAAAAACACAAAACCACGCGTAATTCCGACTTTTACGACATTAAACACATGATTAGGTCTTGTTTTTCCTTCATTTTAGTGGCAAAAGGATAAGTGTTTACACACTTATTATGTCCTTTCTCGCCACGGCTAAATCATATCACTACTCCAGGGGTACTTAATTCTAATGACTAATCCTCTTGTTCTGCACTTCGCAGCTTTATGACCAGGTTGTCCTAACTCTAGTCGCAATTGTAGAAAATTACTTACATGATATAGAGTACAGCAAACATCCTAAGATTTATCTTGTTACTTCCAGACATAGTGGCAGTACGAAATTCCTCATTCCTTCCATAGTTTAAATACTGGTTTTGGTTCTGTCTTTGGTTATTGTTATTACTGTATTCCTCACAATTCTGACCTTGATTCTGGTTGCACTGACCAGATTCCCACTTTCTCTTATTGTTTTCAACAATACTATCTTTCCTATCTTGCACCTTCACGTCCATTAAATCATGCGCCATCTGAACAGCTTCATCGAAAGATTTAGATTTTGAAGAAGTAGTCTCATCCTTGATATTACTAGACAATCCTCTAATGTACTGCTTCCTTTCCTTACAGTCATTCACATAAGTATAAGGACATAGCAAATATAGCTCAGAAAATTTCCCAGTAAGCAGTAATAGCATCGGCCCTTAGCACAAATTATCTCAATTCGGATTCCAACTGTCCTAGTTCGTTCTCGGGAAAAAACCTAGCAGTCAATAGTCCTTTAGTCAAGGTCCATGTCCTACCATTAGCCACAACCAATCCTAAAGTAGTCACTTGATTGTTCCACCATCTTAGTGTACCATTCTGAAATGCAACATCAACAAATTTCACCTTATTAGTTTCTGAACACCCAATAATCTCAAAAGTACTCTCTATCTTATCAATCCATCTATGCAATTCAAATGCACCACTAATACCACAAAACTGCGCAGAACCACACTTCCCAAAACTAAAATATATATACATGCTCTTGAAACTTGTAGAATAGCAGCAACACTATCATCTGGATCAGCAGCATCGTCATTATGTTCAGCAGCATCATCATTATTTTTAGCAGCAGCATCATTATTCTTAGCAGCATCATCATTATTCTTAGCAGCATCAACTGCAGCACCATTATCTCCAACACAACTAACTCCAACATCTTGATTCCTTGCAGCACAACGAGCTACATGTGCTCTAGCAATAACTTGTTCGATCATAGTGTTAACAGTAGCAATTGTTAGCTTTGGCGAAATATTTCAAGAAACTTAGTCACATGGTTATCCACTAATGACAGAAATATGATTCCCCTACTCCTTCTTCCATCATCACAGAAGAAAGAAACATGACAAGTATACACATCAAGATAAAAGAAGAATTCTTTATCAGGACATCTCATGGATACTACATGTACGAACAACAAAAGCTACAATGGTTCATCAACCAAAACTCAAAAGAGTTAATAAAGGCACATCATAGATCATGGGGGTAATTTAGATTGCGTTGAGGATTCAACATGATAATGGCAATGTATGTCACTACAATCATCTACCGAACAAACTTAAAAGATAAGAAGTTCCATCACAATGCTACAACACAAGGTTTTAAATAAGTTCGATCACAAAAAGAAAATAAGATACAAGGAAATCCATCACGCGATTAGTTCCTTAGAAATCAGCTCCTTATCCTTCTTTTCATTGTTGTCAGCTTCATCACACTCGTCTATTTCTCCTTCGGACCTCAAAGTCAAATCCCTGACATGATGGCAGCTCATTCTCAAAACCCAAATACTCACTCCTACATGGCAGATTAATCACAAGGCAAATCTCAGTACAACTTTCAACATTCCTAAGCTTCCAAGCTTGACTCGGAATCAATCTCACATGAGACTCCCACTCACTTATCCTTTCAAAGCTTACCTACTTCTTTTTAAACCTTTCAATTCAAGAACACAAATTAATCGCAATCAACCCAAGACTAGCATCACATCCATCTTCCAAGTCCTAACAAACTCAATTCTCCACATACCAAATTCAACCTATAAAACAACTTTTCGTTCACATCAACCTTCTAATCACACCAATTTTAACCACATATCTATCATCCATCAGCTAATCAAACTTCCTCATACCCGGTATAATTCGCAAGAAATCAGTTGTAAAATCGTTCAACATTTGGTCTATTGTCCTAGACCATCGGCGATATATAAGGTCAATATTTAAAATTATATATACATATGCATTACATAAGAAAATTACGATAACAAGTACTCAACGTACTTTCAACAACATCAATACATCATCAATACATCATCAAATATCATCATAGTATTTACTTAATAAATACTTAAAAAATCATTTCAATTTTAAGGGATACATCTAACTATAAAACAATACGAAACAAATAATCTTATCGGAGCCTTGCGGAGAAGTTTTGTGGTTTTGTATCATATTTTCGACACCAAAGTTATAGTTTAGGACATTTTTCAAAAATCGACCTAATTCGCTATAACTAAAAAGCTCTGATTACCAATCTTTAACACCTCCATATTACATTGCGTAGCGAAAATACACATTTGGGTGCTAAATACGAACATCGTTATACAAAACACTTTGAACAATCTCAAAATCGTACCTTATAAATATTAAAGGATATAATCTTAAGCAATGTCTAAAACTTTCGATCCCAAGTAAAACGGTTTTAGCAATATCAGAGTTACATTTAGGTCCCCCAAAGATTTTATCAAATCAATAAACAATTTACCAAAGTACATGACCGTAGAATTATTTTTATGACAAAAGGGAAATAAATTTGTTTTAGACCAATCACCACAAAAGAAACCCGCAATCCTTCTCCAGCAAGCTCCGCAATTCTTCAACTTCAATCACCTGAAATACATGCTTAAAATCATCAACACAACGGTTGAGCGAGTCTATAGGTTTTCCAAATCATCATTTGAACACAAGAGAAAATCAATCAAGATCATTTAATAGAATTGCTGTACATACAATCTATTATTCAGGCAGTCTAGCATATAGCAATAGCTATTGAATTGTATTAAGCTCATGACACCGATCCCTTAACTTAGTCATCCACGTCTAAAGCCGGCATGACTAGATGAAATTCCAGTGCCCCTACTAGGGTATCAATTGCAAGAATACCAATTCTCATTGTCGTAAAATTATCCTTCCCAGAGGTTACCCAGTGTAAAGCTCTGGTCTCAGATAGGGTCGTCAGCCCGATAGTACTATCATTAGAATAAGCGGCTATTCCCAACTCACAACATCAAGTCAGAAGATAGTTAACGGCTCATGAATTTAGGGACTTTTGCAATTTAGTTACTTATACAATTCAAAACAACAAAGGCAACAAAGGCAACAAATGCAACATTCGGGTCCAAACAATCAATCATGACATGAGTTCATTTTTACTTTCAAATAGCTTGTATCCCCCTCGCGGGTTTTAAAATCATTCGACACAATTACAAAAGCGAGGCTATAGACTCACCTGGAGTAATAGTAGTAGCAAGACGATCTTCGACGACAGTTGATGCCCGATAAACACAAAAACTGCAACCTATCAAATAAGGCGCGTTCATCAATAATAAACTCGAATAAAATCCATACTTAGTAACATCAAATTCAAAATAATAAAACCAAAACCAACCACGAAGAAAAACAATACAAGTAACCTATTACCTCATTCTATATGCTTATTCTATTAGTCAATTCTTTCGATAAAAATCTGCCGGTACACACCAAATGTACGGGCTCGTTTACCCCACTTAAACACATCAAATGCTTATGGTACTAATCAGAGATATCACTTACTATATATAGAAAGACCTGTTAAAATCCCATCAAAAGATTTTACATTTAAAGTTTCCTGCCTGACACATCTTTGAACTACAAAAGCCGGACAGTTTTACGTCAACAACTCATATAGTCTTTTTAACTTATTTATTTTACTTCGTTTATAAAACCGACACTCGACTTTGAAAATAAAATCAACATCCTCATACTTAACACTTAACATCAGTCCATGAAACATTTCAAAATCCTTTTTATAGTCCCCGAGATTCGATCCAAATATCGACAACAATTATATATCGTGCCGATACTCGTCTCCTGGTACACGAATAATCAAACTAACGTAACTTCGCGCTCGTTTGGAGCTAGAAGCTCTATCTTATATCAAATCGAAGCTAAACGAATTCTCTACAACATCATCTTATTAGTTTGTTCATTTTCAAACAGTAAGGTACACAAAATTGGGCTTGAACCTACTGATCTAAATTGCCACTTTAAAAATCATGTTAAATCAATTTTCCAACCCATTTTAATCAATCTCATATGTCTAAAATCATCCTAATATCACCACCAACAACTTAACTAACCCATATCACACTTGGATGATCATACAAAAATTTACCCACTCAAAATTTCAAACATGCAATAATTAAAATATATATAAAACAACACTAACAACAACTATATCATAAGAAAATAGATCAAACCAAGTTCTTGCAATTTAAAGAAAACTACACCAAAAGATGCACCATCAAATTTCCAACATGGGACTTGTCTTAGATTTCTTTGATTCAATTAAAATTTTTGAAAATCAAATGATTTAGGGGTGAGGGGGTGTACGGTTTTGTTAAAGAGAGGGAAGAGAGATGGAGTGCTTGTGTTGTATGTGTTTGTAGGTGAGAGAAATCACCTTTTATATGGTGGTGGAGGGGCTAGTTTTGCCAATTTGTGATAGGTTTAGTCCAAAATGAAATTAAACAGTTGTAAGGGTAGAAAATGTAAATTGTCAATTTTGAAAATATTTACGAGGCTCAGGTTTCGTAAAAATATTTTTCAAAAGTTAAAACGCACTCAAAATATGATGATAATATGATCCCAGTTCGACTTAATACGAACTTAAAATAAAAACGTCAAAAATATAAACATGGAGACAACCCAATGATAAAACATAAAATCTCGGGCATCCGTCGATATCGTGATCGCTAATAATCCTCGCTATTAGAAAAAAGATCAAAATAAGACCTGCAACGTCGGTTTTAAGTAAAACCATCAATCATCATATCATTCAACTCATTAAAAATTTCAAAATCATTCGTAAAATAATATTATATAATATGAAATAAATGACCTTGGGTTTGGGTTGTCACAGTTGGTGCGAAACAAACCAAGCCGAGAGCTTGGGCTCTCGGTTGTGCATGTCGCCGAACAAAGCAACCCAAAAACCACCATGTTTATTACCCCCATGATTAAATTAACATGTCTAATAACTAGTTTTTATAAACCGCATGATTTCATGTTCTTAATTAAATAAAAAGAATAAAAAAGAAAAAGGTTTATGGATTACCGAATGTGTGAAACAATGGAATAACAATAACACGAGCACTTCACTTGAATTTAACCAACCAAGATCAACAAACACCCTCCTTGTGGTGTGTTGTAACCGGCGGTCAAAGGAGAAGAAAAAGGGAGGCTATGGTTTTGTAATTTTTAGAAAAACTCTGTAAATGAATATTATGTTTCCCTTTTTTTCTATTTGGCAAAATAAAAGTGGGCTTGGTCCTTTCTTGGTTCTTGTGTCCGCGGGTATGTGGGGCCCACAAGGGGAAACCCAACGTTTTTCGTGTTCTAAATTGTTACGTGTTCCCGTGCTCATATTTACGTGATATTACTATTTAATGTTCGTGTTATTATATATACTTGTACGTAATCCTAATAATAGTTACGTAAATACATAATAATACGTTCGTGATTATTTACGTTCATGATTTCATGTTCGTGATTATAATTATTGTTGATAATAATTATCGTGTATTAATATGCTTAAATACTTATCCTGTAATAACACGTACGTAATACTTGTAATTAATATTCGTGAAACGTAAACATGTTATATAAGGAATGTTTTAATCATGTACGCACGATTATAAGTGTACTGTTCATGGTAAAAGCATGCGGGTTTTACAGAGTATGCCATTTTCAAATTTCAAATTTTCAAATAATTAATTTAATAAAACATTTTCTTAAAAAGAAAGTTTAATAAAAAAACTTGTCACGCTTAATAAAAAGTGAGTTTTAATAAAAGATTAAATCCTTGATCACTTAATTAGGGATGAGTACTTGTTTGTTCATACCTTAAGTGATAATGGTTGAAATGAAAAATACTTGAACTCACGAATTCGTTTTTCGTTGTTTTCGTAAATGCTTGTTTTTACATATTGTCCTAATCAAAACAAAGCGAGACCGAAAATGCAAGTAACGTTGTTAGGCATCAGTGCATTAACAATCTCCCCTTTTTTTATTCTGACAATACATAAACTCAATCACCTAATAAAACAAGATTTTTGAAGGCGAGTTTATATCATTTCTCCCCCTTTGTCGAAGCAAAAAGGTTTCAAAATTCTTTGAAAAAGAAAAGAATCGGACTTTGCAAATGCTCCCCCTTGGTGCTTACTCCCCCTTGCTTGGGGCACCAAGGAATCGATATATGGTGACAAGATACATAGAAGGGTTAGTAATAGAGAAGAGACACCCAAGAAGATATAGCAAAGGTACATTAAAACAAAACAAAAAATAGAATAAGAGAAGTAACAAAGATCCAAGATAAGTCATGTTAAAAGGAAACATGATAAAAGATACAAGGAAATAAATCATACAAAGATGTATGAGAAATAACACAAGCCAAAAGAAAAGCATAAATCTAATCCTAGTTAAACTAGAACTCTAAGATTTTCTTGAACTAGATGTCTTGAAGATAAGCAACTAATGATTAGATAAAAGACAAGGTAGTGGCGGAAGGAGGTGGTGGTGGCTTGGTAGAGATCTCATAGTCATAGTGAAGAGGAGGTTTGACTAAGAGACTCTTTATGTAATTCAACTCTTCATAGATATGAGTCATAGAAAGATGTTGATATTGACAACAATGACAATATGTTCCATGATGCATGACATTATCATGTGGAAGGAGGAAGAACACTAAAGGCTAGTGCTAGAAGATAAGAAGTTCCACAATCAACATTCTTAGTAGAGGAAGAGATGTGATTTTGAGTGTTATTGGGTGAATTAGGATTGAAAGCAATTCGATAAAGGGAGAAGAATCAAATCTTTCATTTGGGATATAAGACATTTTGATTTGGGAAAGAATGCAAAATGCTTAAGGTTAAATAGAAAAAGCCCAAGATATTTTGGGGGTGGTCAAAGGGTTGAAACAAAGATTCCAAAAAGTGTTGGAACAGTTTTGGAGTTTCAGGAATACCCGAAAGTGAAGGTACTGGGGGCGGTTCTTTATCTACCCCGGCGGTTCTTATCGATAAGGAGTCGCGGTCTCAATGAATAACCGCCCACAGTGGGTTGAATTTGGTGATGAGGGAGGATTTTGCAATTCATAAAATCCTATTTTTCTAGTCTAACTAATCATGGAGATATGCTTATAAGCAAGGATAGACAAAGAAAACAGACAAGAACTCACCAAACTGGGTTTTGACAAAAATACATGGATTTTAAAGAAAATTGATGTAGGAGGTGTGTAGAACTAGACAAAAAGTCATGACACAATGATCCTCCATAGTTCTCTTTTGTTCTTGCTATATTTGAGAGACCTATACATATGACTTATGTAAGCTCATTATGAATAGCAAGAAGCTATGAAAAACGTTTTTAGATTGAATTAACAATGCAAAAACATTTCTCGACCATTTTCGAAAGAACTTTGTGAATTTTGAAAAAGAGAAGAAAATATTTTCAAAAAGATTTCGCGATACCCAAAATCTCAAAGAAAAAGAATCGATTAAATAAAATGCGAAATTAAGGAATATGTTCCATTAAACCTATACCTAGACGCAAGTAATTAAAAGGTTCCCTCGTAAGTGGCTTAGTGAAGATGTCAGATAAGTTTTCTACCGAGGGCACCTTCTCAATCAAAATGTTCCCCTTTTGAAAATTATCCTTAAGAAAATGGTGGTGAATCTCTAGGTGCTTAGTTCGCGAAGGTTGCACGGGATTCTTGCTAAGGTCTATTGCGCCCTTATTGTCTCACATTATGGGAACATCATCAAGAGAAATCTCGTAATCAACAAGCGCTTGCTTCATCCATAGAGATTGTTGACAAGCTTCATCGGCACTCACATACTCAGCTTCCGTGGTGGATATAGCAAGAGCGGTTTGTTTCTTGGAGAACCATGATGTTAAACAACAACCCATAAAGGTACAAACACCATCAGTGCTTTTTCGGTCCACATAGTCTCCCGCATGATCCGAGTCTGCGTATACAATCGTTTCTACGTCAGTCCCTTTAGGATACCATAATCCTAAATGTATAGTACCCTTAATGTATCGGAAGATACGCTTAACCGCTTCACGGTGAGAGGTTTTGGGAGCCTCTTGGAAGCGAGCACAAAGGCAAACACTAAACATGATATCCGGTCGACTTGCCGTTACGTACAACAAACTACCAATCATACCTCTATATTTGGCGTTGTCTATCGACTCACAATCATCATCTACGGTGAGTTTAGCATCCGAGGCCATAGGGGTCTTCATCAGCCTAGAGTCTTCTGATCCAAATTTATTTAGCATTTCTTTAACATACTTGGATTAATTAAAGAAAATACCATCGTCCATTTGTTTAATTTGGAGTCATAAAAAGAAGTTAAGTTCTCCCATCATACTCATTTCAAACTCGTCATGCATGATTTTGGCGAAGTTATCACACAATGATTGATAAGTTGAACCAAATATAATGTCATCAACATATATTTTTACAATAATGAGGAGAGAATCTTTCTTCTTTGTAAAGAGCGTATTGTCTACCATCCACATGGTGTAACACTCTCAAATTTCGTATAGGTACAGCGGAAGGGTCAATATAGTGATACGGGATAACACAATAACTCAAATCATAGACAACACATAAAAAGGGTTGTACAAAGTTTAACATACATTCATCTGAATAAAAGTTTAGTGTCTACACAAGGTCTCCCAATTTCACAGTCATAAAGTTTACAAAATATAGTTCGAACGAATATTTTTATTATGTAGGCCATCATAGTCGATCTTCATCCAAGTTACCTTTAAGCACCTGAGATAAAACATGCGAAAAATATATCAGCGAATGTCGAGTGAATTCATAGAGTTTAGTAAAAAACCGTTATATAAAACAATTATGTAAATCAGAAACACAAGCATAATATCAGTAATGAAACCCCATATTGCTAGTCAGGCAATATATATAATTCCATTCATATAGCATACATTATTTATGAGACCGCAGCCTCAGTATTTACCATTATCGGTATTTACTATCGGATTATTATAAGCCGCATGACATTGTTACCTTTCTATAAAATACAACGGGTCGTGAGCCCGACAAATATGTGCCCATCTAAATAAGCGTGTCGTCACTAATATCACGCTATATAAATCTTCTCATACATAAATTCGTTTACCAATCAATGTGGCACGACGGGGATCAACAGTCAAGGCGCGAACTAGGGTGATCTTCCCTAAATAGTACTATTATATGCATAAGCGTCTACCAACTCCCGGTAGTTCATAATTCATGCTAATGGTACTTATAGTGACATAACCTCACTTTTAATAATCTATTTCAAACCATTCATTTTGGGTCATACAATCAATCGGGTCCATATCAATAAGCATACACTCGGGACTACTTGTGTTCCATTTTTATCAAAACTCGCATGTTATCTCCCTCGCGGGTTTACAAAATATTTCATAAAACATTTAAAAGAGTGCGAGGCGGGTTTTCGACAATTAGTATGTACGGTACGTGCCTCGCTCATGGAAACCTAAGAAAATAATACTCGGTCTTAGACAATCGTCAAATAACTTTATAAAATTTGCTATGTATATGTAATGATGTCATAACATGATGATCAATGGGGTTTTATTTCCTTATACAACATTATTAGCTGTTAAGTATTAGTTAACTTAGTCTAGTTATACTAGTTTTAGCCCATTCACATGTTAAGGCCCAATAGGCCCATTAAGTGTCCAATATCTTTTTATTAGTCTATTTATCTATTTAAGACCAGTCCCATACTCATATCTTGGATCCAAGTGGGTTAAGCCCATGAATAAGTCCAATAGTGTTAAGCCAAACTAGTTGGGCCTAGTGGTCCAACAAGGCTAATTTTGCCCATTATGGTCGATATGTTACAAAGCTCAGCTTTGTCGATTTTTACTTGTCAAGTGTGTTTACATATCAGTATATGTTTTATAAAAATGTTACATTAGACGGGTCCGGCCATCTAAGTTTTATTTGGCGAAAACGCCATTCTTTCGGTTTTAGCCAAAAAGACGTAAAAATCTATATATACTTTGTAGTTTAGAAAACATTTGAGTTTTATTTTTATAAAATGTATTATTTATTTATTATAGTGTATAAAAAATTTTTATATTAGTTATATCAATTGATTAACTTTTATATACTTATTTTGTATATTTATTTACTTCAAGTGGCATTTTAATAATATATACTTTAAGTCAAATCTGATGTAAAATTTCAAGTCCACCATTTTGATAATATCTTGAGTTCCACAATGAATTGGAACCCCAAATAACTCTTTTATAGCTCCTTCTCAAACAGCTTCTAAGTATCTATAATAATTCGTCCAAAACAGACCAGACAGATTAGTACCACAAAAGTGTTTTGGCCATATCTTACTCATTTTTAACATTCCATTGTATGGCCAATTCACCACTTATGTAAAAATCAATTATATATCATTATATCAAATAATATAATCCATTAAACAAAGTAAAAATATTTAAAGTTTCTGTTTATTACATCCTACTTGTTAGATACAATTTTATCAACCTTTACTTGTAGTTTTTGCTTTTTTAACCTAATCTAGTGACACAAAATCCCCATGCAATATATTGATCATCATTTATCATCATCATACATATACATTTTTTGAAGAAAATAGATGAATACATTAAAAAAATTAATAGGATGATAGAAAGAACAATTTCTATGCCAACCAATTATGATGAATTTATGATGAACAAGACTTGATTTTGTCACCAAATCTTATGAACTTAGCAACACCACTTTTAGAAATCTCCAAGTGACTAAACTCCTTCTTGAAATCAGCCCTTGAACATCATGAAAAATCCTTTTTATAAGTTATAATCACCTCCAAATAGCCTCCTTTCAAGTAGTGATCAACATATGTGAATTATAGATGAACTTGTAGGTTAAATTTTTTATGATGTTGGTGTATGGTGGTGGTGTTTGGACGGAAAGAGAGGGAAGAGAGGGAGAGAGTGGAAATCTTTTTGGTTAAGTGTATGAATGTGTGTGTGAGTTAGATGGTTTTGAGGTTGAGTGGTTTTGCAAGTTGCATGTATGAGACAATTGTCTTATAGACACTTAAATTTTTTGACAACAAGGGTTGTGGTACCCTTGTTGTGTCGGCCCACTATGGGGGGGGGGGTGGGAAAAGTGTAACTTGTTTCATCCCCTATTATTTTACGGGTACTCCTCAATTCTAGTTTCCTCTATTTACATGCCCTCGGGTCGATTTACGAAAAACGTTTTTACAAATTATGAATCTACGGCACAAAACGATTCTAATAAAAATGGTCTCATCAAAAACGGAGCACAAAAGCGTAAATAAATAAACCTAGGGTTCCCGGTTTAATCGTAAAAGACATTAAATTATGCACGTAAGCCCTAATTTCATCACGTAAATATGCGAGTTCATGAACCAACATTAAAATAAAATATAAAAATAATATACGAGAATAAATTTACTACCTGAAAGTCAGGTTGTCACATCATTTCCTCCTAAAAAGGGATCTACGCCCTTGTAGATCCATTTCATTTCGATGCCCGTTTCATATTGGAGTCAAAGAGGTGTGGGTATTTCTTCCACATTTTATCCTCTTGCTCCCAAGTAAATTCTGGCCCATGCTTTGAATTCCATCGAACCTTAACGATAGGTATACGAATTTGCTTAAGTTGCTTTACTTCAAGATCCATAACCTCTACGGGTTCTTCGATAAAATGCAACTTCTCATCAATCCTGATCTTATCCAACGAAATCTTCTTATCACACATAGCTAAACATTTCTTCAGATTAGATACATGGAATGTATTGTGGACACCATGAAGTTCTTGGGGTAACTCTAATTTATAAGCCACTGGACCAACTCTAGATAAAATCTTGAATGGTCCGATATAGCGGGGATTAAATTTCCCACGCTTTCCAAATCTTATGATGCCTTTCCATGGTGACACTTCGGTCACCCACTTCGAACTCCATCAGTTTCCGTCGTACATCCGCGTAACTTTTCCGCCTACTTCGAGCTGTCAACAACCGTTTCTTAATCTGAACTATCATCTCTGTAATCTCCCGGATCAATTCCTGTCCTGTGAGCTGGGTATCCCCAACTTCACTCAAACATATAGGAGACCTACACTTTCTACCATATAAAGCTTCAAACGGTGCAGCCTTAATACTAACATGATAACTGTTATTATATGAAAATTCTGCCAATGGCAAATGTTTATCCCAATTCTTACCAAAATCTATTACACATGATCTTAACATATCCTCCAGTGTCTGTATCGTCCTTTCACTCTATCCATCAGTTTGGGGGTGATAAGTAGTGCCTATATCAAGATTCGTTCCCAAAGATCTTTGGAGGGATCTCCAAAAATTCGATGTGAATCGAGGATCTCGATCAGAAATAATCGATACAAGTACTCCATGCTTACATACAACCTCCTTAAGATAAATTACGAGTCGACTTCTCCAGTGAGAACTGCTCCTTAACAGGTATGAAATGAGCTGATTTGGTCAGTCTGTCGACAATGACCCAAATCGAGTTATTTCCAAAAGAGGTTCTAGGAAGCTTAGTGATGAAATCCATCATGATTCGCTCCCACTTCCTTTCAGGAATTTAGGGTTGTTGAAGTAGTCCCGATGGCTTTTGATGTTCACCCTTGACTTTTGCACAAGTCAAACATTGAAGAACATACATAGCAATATCAGCTTTCATATTCTACCACTAGTAAAAGCTCTTCAAGTCATGATACATTTTATCAGAACCAGGATGAATGGAATATTTAGATTTATGGGATTCTAATATGATTAAATCACTTAAGCCTCCATACTTAGGTATCCACATACGACCTCTTAAGCATTTCACTCCATCTGCTCTAACCTCTAAAGGATCTCCTTCACCTCGAAACCCTTCATTATCAAAATTTTCTTTCTTACAGGCTTCTATTTGTGCATTTCTAACTTGTTCAGGCAAATTATTGGGCACAGTCAAGATAAGAGAACATACCTTGATAGGGTCTCTATCTTTTCTACTTAATGCATCGGCAACAACATGTGCTTTACCTGGGTGATATTTTATATCACAATCATAATCACTTAACAGTTCTATCCATCTTCGTTGCCTCATGTTTAATTCTTTTTTTATCGAGAATATACTGTAGGCTTTTTATGATCGGTGAATACCGTACACTTGGTGCCATACAGATAATGTCTCCACAACCTAAGAGCAAAGACTACAGCTCCTAATTCCAGATCATGAGTAGTATAATTTTCCTCATTTTTACTTAACTGCCTAGAAGCATAAGCCATCACCTTTTCTCGCTGCATCAAGACGACTCCATAACCTCTAAGAGACGCATCACAAAATACCACAAAATCCTCATTTCCTTTGGTTAATGATAAAATAGGCGCACCACCTAATTTCTGCTTCAATACTTGAAAAGCATCATCTTCTTCACTTCCCCAACAAACGGTTTATTTTTCTGTGTAATCTTGGTCAGGGGTTTAGCAATTAAAGAAAATTCTTTAATGAATCGTATATAATAGCCAACCAATCCTAAGAATTGTCGCACCTCCGTTGGCGTTAGCGGTGCAGACCAACTCTAAATGGCTTCAACCTTTGCTGGATCAACATGAATTCCATCTTTGTTAATCACATGATAAAGAAATTGAACAGATTCCAACCAAAAATCACATTTTGAAAACTTTGCATACAACTTTTCATCCTTTAACAAATTCAACATAGTCCTTAAGTGTTCTCCATGCTCCTATTTATTCTTGGAATAGATTACAATATCGTCAATGAGTACGATCACAAATTTATCAAAATAGGGTTTGCACACTCGGTTCATTAGATCCATGAATACTGTAGGTGCGTTAGTTAACCCAAATGGCATCACTTGAAATTCATAGTGTCCATAACGAGTTCTAAATGCAGTGATGGGAATATCTTCTTCACGGACGCGAAGTTGATGATATCCAGACCATAAATCTATCTTAGAATATACACTAGAGCCTTGTAGTTGATCAAATAAATCATCAATTCTTGGTAAAGGATATCGATTTTTAATCGTCAACTTGTTCAGCTCACGGTAATCGATGCACATTGATGAGACTACTTTTATACATAGTCTCATCGTCCAAAACGGGATTTTAATACATAAAATATCACAAAAATGCCAATATATATGCTTGTGTTTGTTACTTGTGTATTTTAGGTACGGATATTGAGAAAATGACAAAAGATCACAAGAAACATTCAAAAACGAACACGGGAAACGAAGCCGCACAATGAACCAAGCCCTAATGAAGATTTTCCAAGAAAAACCCTTAAAGTTTTGAAGATTATGCAAGAAGGGTCCTCCAATATTGAAGAATTGACACTTTAAACCCTTGTATATTCATAATTACAAGTTTGGTCCTTAAAGTTTGTCAAATTTACAAAAAGGGCCCTCAACTTTGAAGAATTGGCAAGAAATGGTCCCTCAACAATGAATACATGTCAAATTTAGTCCTCCAAGAAGTCAACCATACAAGTCAAGACCATTAACTTTGAATAAAATGCCAAAACAACCCTTCAAGAATCAACAAATGGCAAGAATTACCCCTGAAAATACATTGAAAAAGTATTTTTTGGCCAAAGTGGGAAAAATGAAAATTTATTAACAGAGGAAAACGTGTTTCGCCTGTTTAAACTTTATGTGACAAAGAAAGAAGAGAAGAGGGACCAATCCTGACACACAACAAAACTTACATAGACCAGTGGTGGGGTGACACGTGCCCCACTCACTCTCTCCACCAATGGGAACTCTCCCATTTGCCACCTCACACTCCACTAAAAACCGGTTATAACTAATCCTTATTAGTTTAATCTTTGGCGCTAAACACAACATTTAATCCCAAAAACAAATCAAAACTAGTACTATTGACTCAAGAACACGATTTGGGTTTTCTTAATTGCTTTGTAATTAAGCCATAAAACATTCCAGAATTATGATTAAGCTAGTCTTAATCATAACCAACCCCTAAAACCCTTGCCACATCACCCCATTGTCACATGATAAACCCTTTTGTCCCACCCTTTGAAGAAGATGCCAAAAACCCTGCCACATCTAACGTCCAAGATCCTAGCTTCATTTTTAAGCTTGTTTTGGGCCTTTGATCAAAATTCCATCACTTGCCAGCTCCACAAACAGACAAGAATCCGTCACATGATTCCAAGATATTCAAATCTGCAAGGGCAAATTGGGGACTTCACCAAGCATTTGGGTTATGTTTTTTATGTTCTTAGTTAAACATTGTAGCCTATATAAAGTCACTTAGGCTTTACATTTCAGCTGCTCTTGGTTTTTCCTTTGTTCAAGTTCAGTAAATCCATTTTCATGTTTAATAAATTGTGTTTGAATCTTTGAAGAAATCCAAGTGCCAATCTATCTAGTTACTTGTTATTGTTATATGATTGATAAACTTAAATCTCAAAACGTTTTCTTATGCTTTGTGCAAGAAATTGCTCAAAGTTCTAAAACCTTGATATTTTGCTAAGTTCCTTGGTACACCTTGGAATTCTTGGGCTATAAGTGGATCATAGCATCCTGATATTGTGTTATCAAGGTGTTGTGAGGCTTATAACTTGGGGATAATCAAGTGTGGGGTACAAGGGTTGCATTAATCAAGATTTTGTCACCTTTCTATTTTATATTTTTTGCTTCTAACTTTGTTCTATCTTAGTAGCTTGATATTGGAAGCTTGTGCTTGTTCTTGCTATCACATCAGCTCCAACATATATGGGTTTGGATGTACATCCATGAGGTTTGAACCCTTAATCTCAAAATCTGTCAAAAAATTAGATATTTGTGATATTTGAGTTCTGCTTGTGTATGTGTGATATTTGGATCCAAATCTTGTTGTTTCTGTTTAAGTTTGATGTTTTGATGCTTATGTATGCATGTGCTAACCTAAATCCAACTTTTGATTCGAAAATCTTGATTTGAAAATATAAAGGGGTGTTTGGGTCAACTGTATATTGAAGCTATTTTGTTATTGGTTAAGTGTTTGCTATTGTATGTTGCTAGTTCTTGTTTAAGAAGTGTAATAGAGTGATAATCTGCAAGTTGTATGCTTTCTAACACATGAATCAATCATATGCTTATAAAATCTTGATTTGTTGATATTTTGGACTGTGATTTGGTGCACACCTAGTTATAGGCTTAGACTTAGGATAAAAAGTGATAAATCATATCCAACATAACCTGTTAAGAAGATTTAAGTGTTTGAATTGGCTGTGTGGTTAAGTATATCAGCAAGTGTTCATAATTGCATGTTCTTAGTTCATCAATAACTTTTTTGTGCTTGAATCTTGATCTAGACCTTGAACCATTGCATGAAACCTGTTTAAATTTGTTCATTTGAATTTATTATAGCTTGTGTATGCTGTTGGTGCAATTTGGTTGGCTGATTTTTGCTAAAAGTGCTTAGTAAACCAAAACTGCTTATTGTTCATGTCTCTGTCATATATGGCGATGTTTTGACTTAACTGCACTGATTGGTTGTTTGAAATTGTGTTTTTGTAATTGATATTGATTCCTTATGATTAAATGATCATTTGGGTGCCTTTGCTTAACTTGAATCCACAAAAAAGCCACAAAAGACAAAAAGTCAAAAAGGTCAAGCACGGGGAAAAGTTCCCATTGCTCAACCTCCAAAACTAGCCCCTGCTAGTGTAAAACATCATTCAGCTTATTCATAAGCCATATTGTCTTATCCAGACTGGCAACAACTTATTTTTTGTGATAGATCTTCCTCATTTGACCCATTTATTTGATCTAGAGCTAATTAGACTTTGACTTTGACTTTTTACTAGATAACTCATTAAGTTGACTTTTAAACAAGTGCTTATCTGCTTATTATGGCTTATTGCTTGTGCTTATTTTAAATTTTTTTGATTATTTTGCTTAGTTAAGTCATTTAAAAGCTTTTGAAAGTTAAATCAGCACTTGAGGTGGTCTAGAACTCAAAAACGACTATTTTGTTGTTTTGTGAAGAGAGTCTTGGTTTTTTTAGGCTCATTTCTTGTGCTCTTTTCAATTTTATTTTTACAGATCTCTTAAGTAACTCAAAAGAAGATTTTGTGTCAAATTTTATCTTATGGCATCATCTTATAGCTTAATTGGTCAAAAATCCCATTAAGAATAAGTTGCTTTGAAATAAGCTAGCTTAAACACATTTTCAGCTTTTGGGACTTCAGAGTTTTGTTCTTAAACTCAAATTTTAAGTCAGATAGGAGATTTTGGGCTTATTTGGACAACATTTTTCTTATTGGCCCAATTTGAGCCCATTGAGGGACTGTTTGGACTTTAGCCCATTTCAAGGCCCAATAGGGGTATTTTGTAATTTTAACTTCATTTATGTGTTATTTAGGTTAAAATAAACTAGTTTTCAACTTTTTAGAATTTTTTTATAAATTTTGGATTTTTATTGATATTTTATTATTATTTTATTATTAAAAATTAAAATTTAGATTTTTCAAGTTTTTTTCATTTTTCTTAGATCAAATACATTAAGTTAGGAATTTTACAATTTTTAGAATATTTTTATTGTCATTAGATTAATTTTTAGAATTATTTTAAGTTTTAATAGTTTTTAATTGTTTTTAAATAGTTTTAATTAATTTTAAAATTTTCAAAAATAATTATAAATTTAGTTAAGGTATTTTAGAGGTGTACAAGTGAAAAAAATCTCATTTTGGGCTTTTTGTTAATTAAATTGATTTTTTGGGCTTTAATTAGCATTAAAAAATTTATTATTTAATTAAATAAAAGGTTTGAGTGATTTTTGATTTTTTGTAAACTCTAATTACATTTTTTAGGATTTATTGCAATTTTCTAGGAATTTTTAGTGTAAATTTTTAATTTTGTCACTTTTTACGGTTTTACGTGCACGACTATTCGTCTTAGTTTAATTCATAATCGTAACCGTCATTCTCTTCTAATCTCTTTTCTTCTTTTCATTTCTCATCAATATAATCACAAACCATTAATCATTTCTTAACACAACGCACTTGCCTCCTTGGGAAACGAACTTGAACTTCAATGGTCATTAGTGCTTGGTTTGCCTAAACCGACACTTAATACTTTCCACTTTTACGCTCTTTTCCTAAAGAGTAGTAAAAACACTACATCATTTTGGCGCCGCTGCCGGGGAGGCGTGTTGTGTTTTGATATGAACAATTGTAGTTTTTATATAGCCATAATAGCTAATTGTATTAGTAGCACTCTACTAATACGTTTTATCGGTTTTTCGTTTTTTGTGTGAATACTATTACTATATTGTATACGTAGAACAATAAATTCACAAGTATTCCAAAAGTGTGAAAAAACAACCTTGATTGGGAGGTCATTACTCAATAATTGTATTCGAATCTCAAACAAGAAAGAAAAGGCAAAATAGATAAATACTTTCATGAAGCTTAATTTTGAAAAACACAAACTATAAGGTGGGTATAAGGCGGGTATTATAAATGATACCCAAAGGAAAAAGGCTCTTAAGTGCTTCACGCCGCCTCGTTTCCCCGCTTGCTTGTACGTGTTTAGATAAAAAGGGCTGATCGAGGGTTTGCCAACCAAAGTATTATCTAAGTATCATATATATATTCTTGGTTTCATTTGATTAAACCCTCTTGAACGTTTTGGTGTTCCACCAACGTTCTAAAGTCATCGAAGGCGTTCGCTTCACATGATCGTTTTTATTCCTTGAGGCTTCTTTAATCGAAAGAATTGATTAAGGAGGAGATTTGTAGATTTTTGTCTACTTAATACAATCACAAAAATCCAAAAAAAAAGTAAAAACAATCAAAAACCTCAAAAAAATTGGAAAAATTAAAAACACCAAAATGAATCTTCTTTGCTCATACCCACGTTGTACGTGACGTTTATGCTTACTCGTAATAAAGCAAGACGTGCACGTAAACGAAAAAACCGAAAGGAGTCAACACCTACTCCTAATCTTTCTAGTGAGGAGTCTCCTATTGACGAACCTATCGTAAGAGAAGAACCAACCATGGTCATTTCGAACTATGATGGAGTTACTTCATGCACCCACCGAGGGTTATGGAGAGGCTATTGTAATTCCCAATATCCTTGCGGAGAATTTTGAAGTGAAAACGGGTTTGTTGTCGATGATTCAAAACAACAAATTCCGTGGTGATGAAAAGGACAACCCGCACAACCATATCCGCCAATTCAATCGTCTTACCGCCACTTACAAATTTAAGGATGTTGCTAATGACTCGATTAAGATGATGCTTTTTCCGTATTCCTTAGCGGGGCTCGCTAAAATTTGGATAGAGAAAGAGCCACCCAATTCTATATTGACGTGGAAGGATCTCGTTTCAAAGTTTGTGAACCAATTTTTTCCGCCCTCTAAGACTACGCATTTGAAAAACGAGATTCCAAAATTTTCGTAAGAATCTAATGAGAGTTTTTCAACGGCTTGGAAAAGGTTTAAGGAAATGTTACATGAATGTCCTCATCACGGTTTTTCCGACTTGCATCAAATTGACACGTTTTACAGTGGTTTAAATGATCATGAAAGGGATTATCTAAATGCCGCCGCGGGTGGTAATATTTTGTGTAAAATGGTTGAGGAAGCATTGTTGATAATTGAGAATAGATCTAAGGTGTATAGTCCTCGTAACACATCGAGTGTTCGTAAGGCTTCGTCTTCGGCTTCACCTTCTTTGTCCAGTACCATCGATGCTTGCCAAATTGAGGCGAACATGGAAAACAAAATCTTTGGTAAGCATAAAGGACTTTTAATTGAATTCAAAGTTGGAAAACAAAGTGCTTCCGCTACGGCTAAAGCGGTTGAGGTTTGATGTATGTATTGTGGTGGAGGTCATGATTTCTCCGAGTGCATTACCAACAGTGGTAACACTTCGAGTGCCTACGCGGCCATGGGAACTTACAACCAAAACGGTCAAGTTACCCGCTCTAATCAATTGACTCCACCGGGTTTTGCTCCCAATCAAAATGCTAAAAACAACTATCGAAACAATCAAATTGGTTTTAAAAAAAATTACAAAGGAAACTATGGGAATCAAGGGGCTAATAACAATCAAGTTTCAAACAAAAATCAAAAAAATGATTTTCAAAATAACAACAAGGGTTTGCAAACTTTGAAAGATCTTCCAAATGAATTTGTTGAATACGCTAATGGAAACGATGCTAGGTTTGACAACATTCAAAGAGAAATCATTAGCCTAAGATCCGAGTTTAAGAACGACTTGAAAAAGGAGTTGAAAACGAGTTAGCAAATGAGCTGAAAATCCATACAAACAAAATGGAAGGAAATGTAACTAGGTTACAACAAAACCAACAAAAAATGGAACAAGGGCAACATGAAATAAAACAAGAGATGATTAAGGCTGAGAAGAGGAAATCCATGTTTGAGGATAAAATTTCATCTATGTTTGAGGCTATAATGTGCAAACCGTCTTCGAGTAGTCTTCCTAGTAACACCATAACGAACCCTAAGGGAGAGATGAAAGTGATTACCACACGTAGTGGTAAGACACTTAACAAACCGACTCCTCAACCAATTGCTCCTACGGAGGATGAAATTAAGGCAGAACCCGAGGTGGTGGTTGAAAAGGAGCATGTCCCAATCCCACGAAGTACCGCTCATGCCACACCTACGGTTGACCCATTACCATAATTGGAACCCGAGATTCCAAAGGCTATGCCTATGCCTCAACCCACAGCACCTTTGCCCTATCCATCGAAACTTAGAAAGGAGAAACGTCAAGAGCGCGATAATTACCAATTTGAGCTTTTTATGAAAATGTTTCGTGACGTTCATTTTAATGTGAGTTTTGCCGATGCTTTGGTCATGATGCCTCGATTTGCAGCTAACTTCAAGAGTATGTTGAACAACAAGGAGAAATTACAACAATTGTCTAGTTGGTCATCGGTTTATCTTAACCGCATACCTCAAAAAGTCAATGATCCCGGTAAATTCTTGATTCCTTGTGCAATCCAAGATATGGAAGAATGCTATGCCTTGGCCGATCTTGGTGCTAGTATTAACTTGATGCCTCTTGCAATCTTCAAGTCGCTCAATCTTCCTAATCTTACTCCTTCACTAATGTCTATCGAGTTGGCCGATCATTCCACGATTCCCGCATGTGGATTGGCGGAAGACGTTTTTGTGAAAGTGGGAAAGTTCTATTATGCAGTAGACTTTATCCTTGTCGATATTCCCATGGATCCTCAAGTTCCTCTCATTTTAGGTCATTCGTTTTTAGATACGTCTATGGCTTTAATTGATGTGCATGCTAGAAAGATCACCTTACGTTTCAACGACGAGGAACTTGTTATAAACGCAACTCAAAATTCTCCAATTTCTCATGTTTATTCTGTTGCAACCGTAAACCTCATTGATATGATTGACATTGTTTTCGAGGAATTTTCACAAGAAGTTCTAGGTTTTGGTGATGATGAGAATAGTGGCAATGCCACTATGTTAGATCCCATTCTTGATTACTCGACACCAACCTTCACTCCATTTGAAGGTTGTGGTTTTACATTGGAAGAATTCGATGTTCCACGTACTTGTGACGAAGACCTCGACAATGATGAGGACTTCTCGATTATCAAGGATTTTCTTAACGATTTCCCATTTCCTCCACCCGAGGAGGTTATGAGTATCGAGCCCAAATCTTCAACTAAGGAGACAACTATCCTCGAGTTGAAAGATTTACCTCCTCACCTTGAATATGTATTCTTTGAGGAGGAAGACAAGTTTCCGGTTATTATTGCGAAAGATCTTTCGGATAATGAAAAAACCGCACTTGTTTTGTACCTACAAAATCTTAATGGAGGAGGATTACAAACCCGCAATCCAATGTCAAAGGAGGGTGAACCCCAAAATTCACGACGTCATCAAAAAGGAAGTCCTTAAACTCCTTGACGCGGGAATGATTTACCCTATTTCCGATAGCCCTTGGGTGAGTCCTACTAATTGTGTCCCTAAGAAGGGAGGAATGACCGTTGTGACAAACGATGCCAACGAGTTAATTCCCACTAGACTCGTGATCGGATGGAGAGTGTGCATTGAATATCGTAATTTGAATGACGCCATTCGAAAAGACCATTTTACCTTTCTCTTCATGGACCAAATGTTGGAGTGTCTTGCGGGAAACTATTTCTATTGCTTTTTAGATGGTTTTTCCGGTTACTTCCAAATTCCCATCGATCCTCGTGATCAAGAAAAAACAACGTTTACATGTCCATATGGAACGTTTGCCTATCGTAGAATGCCATTCGGACTTTGCAATGCACCGGGAACCTTTCAAAGGTGCATGATGGCTATTTTTCATGATATGATCGAGAAGACGATGGAAGTCTTAATGGATGACTTTTCCGTGTTTGGTAGTTCGTTCACATCGTGTTTGTCTAATCTTGAGAGAATGTTAAAGCATTGTGAGGAAACCAACCTTGTGCTAAATTGGGAAAAATGTCATTTTATGGTTAAAAGTGGAATCGTCTTAGGGCACAAGGTTTCAAAAGCGGGGATTGAGGTAGATCAAGCTAAGGTAGACGTCATCGCCAAATTACCTCATCCCAAAACCATCAAGGGAGTTAGGAGTTTCCTAGGCCACGCGGGCTTTTATCGTCGATTCATCAAGGATTTTTCAAAGATCTCTCGAGCTATTATACATCTCCTAGAAAAAGATGCATGTTTTGTCTTTGATGAAGATTGTGTACGAGCCTTTGATATCCTTAAGAGGAAACTTACCGAAGCTCCCATTCTTGTTTCTCCCAATTGGAACCTCCCCTTTGAGCTCATGCGTGATGCTAGTGACTATGCTATTGGGGCCGTATTGGGGCAACGTCATGAAAAACACTTCTTGCCTATTCACTATACTAGCAAGACGATGACCGAGGCTCAACTAAAATACACTACAACGGAGAAGGAGTTCCTTGCCGTGGTGTATGCATTTGAGAAATTCTGACCTTACCTCGTCTTGACTAAATGCATAGTGTATACGGATCATTCGGCAATCAAGTTTCTTATGGAAAAACAAGATGCAAAGCCGAGATTACTTCGTTAGATTCTCCTCCTTCAAGAATTTGATCACAAAATCGTTGACAAAAAAGGAGCCGAGAATCTTGCGGCCGATCATTTTTCTCGTTTGGAAGATCCTCACAAAAGTGTTTACGAGCCCAAGGAAATCACCGAAACATTTCCGCTCAAGACACTTGGTGTAGTGAATTCTAAGCTTCATTCTTCTACCCCATGGTTTGCGGACATCACAAATTACCATGCGGGCAACTTAATCATCAAGGGTATGACGACTCAAGAAAAACAAAAATTCTATCGTGACGTCAAGTTCTATTTTTGGAACGACCCTTACTTGTTTCGAACTTGTGCGGATCAAATCATTCGACGTTGTATCTTTGGTACCGAAGCTTCTAACATCCTTAGATCTTGTCACAAGGGACCCACAGGTGGTCACCACGGTGCTAATCTCACGGCTAAGAAGGTCTTTGATGCCGGTTTCTTTTGGCCTACTATTTACCGAGATGCACATGCACTTGTGAAATCATGCGACTCATGCCAACGACAAGGAAAAGCCTCACAAAACGATGAAATGCCACAATATATCATCCAAGTGTGTGAGATCTTTGACGCTTGGGGAATTGATTTTATGGGGCCTTTTCCATCATCTCGTGGTAATAAGTACATCCTTGTCGCCGTTAACTACCTATCTAAGTGGGTGGAAGCTAAGGCTTTGCCCACCAACGATGCTCGTGTGGTAGTCAAGTTTTTGAAAAGCTTGTTTTCTCGGTTTGAAACCCCTAATGCGATCATAAGCGATTGTGGAACCCATTTTTGTAACGACCAATTCAAAAGGGTCCTAAGGAAATATGGGGTTACACATCGTCTTTCTACGGCTTATCACCCAAAAACGAGTGGGAAAGTCGAGGTTTCAAACCGAGCTTTGAAGAGGATCTTGGAGAGATCTATTGGGGAAAACCGACAATCTTGGTCGGATAAGTTGGACGATGCTTTATGGGCCTTTAGGACCGCTCATATGACTCCTATCGGGTGCACTCCCTATAAGCTTGTGTATGGGAAGAATTGTCACTTGACAATTGAACTTGAACACAAAGCTTATTGGGCCCTTAAGCATTGTAATGATGATATGGAGACCGCGGGAAAACACCGGAAAATGAAACTTATTTAATTAGATGAATTGAGGGATATTGCTTATGAAAATTCATTGATTTATAAAGAAAAGACTAAAAATGTTTCATGATTCAAAAATTAAAAACCGGGTTTTTAAAATTAGAGATCAAGTGTTGCTTTTTAACTCTCGTTTGAAAATCTTTTCCGGTAAGTTGAAATCCCGTTGGTCTGGTCCATTCACCACGACTCAAGTTTTTCCATATAGGACCATCGAGCTAGCTCAAAATTATGGCCTTAATTTCAAAGTGAATGGACATAGGTTGAAGCACTACTTTGGCGGGGAAGTTCCATCCTTGAACTACCTCGATCAAATCACCTTCCCCAATGATAATTAGTATTGAGGGGTTCGAGTCGATCTCATGACTCGGTAATAAAAAACGAGGTGCCTAGTGGGGGAGTCCCATGCTTATCCTATGTATATATTATCGCTTTCTAATGTAGTAACGTGTTGGGATTTATGCCCTTCCAACCTTTGTTTCGTGGTTGTTTGTGAATTGTGGATTTTAGATGATCATTATCTTCACGATTGGAGCCTCTCGTGTTCGTTTAATGGGAGCACTCGATCGTTTGCTTGGAAGAATTTCTCAATATCCATGATATATCCTTTGATGTTCTAACCTTAGGTTTTTAGCACACTTTATAAACGGATTTAATTTTAACGGTTACACCCTTTCCATGCTAGATTAAGCATTCGACTAAGTCTCTAGTATGGGGGCTTTGCACTCCTAGACTTGAAACATTGAGGACAATGTTTAACTTTAGTATGGGGGGTGAATATATCCTTTCCTTGCCAAACCTTCACGCTTTCCAAAGTTTATATTTCTGTTTATCGTTTTGTTGCAAAATAAGGCTAAAAATGGCCAAATTTTAAAACTTTTCTCATGTTTTATAAGTGTTTGAAAACACGCATATAGATTTTCCGATGGCGAAAATAAGAATAATTTTTGACTCGGCCGTGCGTGTTGAGCACTTAGCTTCGATTCCCTAACTTTATATTAGGCTAAGTCTCTTAAATGAGGACGAGAAATGATAGAGTTAATTATAAGTTGCTATGCTAAACGTAGAGTACTCGTATTCTTTCAAAAACTAATATGTTCTCGTTGTTTGCTTATTCTCCCTTCGCTTGTAAATATTTTTTGCTTAATAAGAATTGACTTAGCGGTTTAGTCTTGATTGTTGGTTTCTAGTCTTTTCTAGTAGCTTCCATGTAATTAAATTGGGAAGACACTAACGTATCGCCAGCGTCACGGTTTTGAAATATTGGCAACCCGAATAATCGAAAGCTTCACCAAATAATAAGATTTCAAGTGCTCACCTAAATCAAGCAAACAATTTGAAGCTCCCAAGGCCGAACAATCTATGCAAAATTTGAAAGTGAATCAACCCTTAATCTTTGAAGCTTTAAAGATCCAAAATTCGCCTTAGCGTGAGGATATACGTCTTTGGCCATAATAAAACCACCAATGAGGAGGATAATAAAAGGCAAGGCAAGAACGAAGTCATAATAAAAGCTTCATGGCGAAGGTGAATAAAAGATGGAGGTAAACCTATGATAATAAGGCCCTTCCATTAGGGGGCGTATAAAAGTCTTGGTAATAACTCTCATGTTGAAAACCGTTATAAAACCGTGTTTATCGATCCTTCTTGTTGACTTAGTTTTTTGACATTGTTGTCTATTAGGAGGGGTTATTAATTCGATGGTCTTGGTTACACCGTTAGGACTCTATTTTTAGACCTAAATCTCTATTATCACATAAGTCAAACAATGTATCCTCGTGAAACATTCAATACAAAATAAAATATAAGAGATACAACTAGGGAAAATGCGAGGATAAGTACGTGATTAGGGCATATGAGTAGTGTTAGCATTACTAACTTATAATGACAATGATCTCGTTGCACGCTTAGGATGGAATTGGGGTGAAAAATCGAGGACGACGAAATTATTTCTAACGAAGCATTCACGTGTTCTTGTTCTATGAACCTAAACGTCCCATTTTGCGATGAAAATCATACATTATGTCTAAAACGCAAGTAGAAGTAATAGTAGTAGTGTAGCTAGTTTATCGTTCAATAAAAGTGAATAAAAATGAATTTTGGAGGTGCTACGATACTTTATTCTAGCATTGCGTGAGGGCACGGCAATGGTTTAGTATGGGGGAGTGATGAGATTGCTTTTATACATAGTCTCATCGTCCGAAATGGGCTTTTAATACATAAAATATCACAAAAATTCCAAATATATGCTTGTGTTTGTTACTTGTGTATTTTAGGTACGGACATTGAGAAAATGACAAAAGATCACAAGAAACATGCAAAAACGAACACGAGAAACGAAGCCGCCCAAATGAACCAAGACCTAATGAAGATTTTCCAACAAAACCCCTTGAAGTTTTGAAGATTATGCAAGAAGGGTCCTCCAATATTGAAGAATTGACACCTTAAACCCTTGTATATTCATAATTACAAGTTTGGTCCGTAAAGTTTGTCAAATTTACAAAAAGGGCCCTCCACGTTGAAGATTGGCAAGAATGGTCCCTCAACAATGAATACTTATCAAATTCAGTCCTCCAAGAAGTCAACCATACAAGTCAAGACCATTACCTTTGAAGAAAATGCCAAAACAACCCTTCAAGAATCAACAAATGGCAAGAATTACCCTGAAAATACTTTGAAAAAGTATTTGTGGCCAAAGTGGGAAAAATGAAACTTTATTAACAAAGGAAAACGTGTTTGGCCTGTTTAAACTATATGTGACAAAGAAAGAAGATAAGAGGGACCAATCCTGGCTGACAACAAAACTTACATAGACCAGTGGTGGGGCGACACGTGCCCCACTCACTCCCTCCACCAATGGGAACTCTCCCATTTTCCACCTCACACTCCACTAAAAACCGGTTATAACTAATACTTATTAGTTTAATCTTTGGCGCTAAACACAACATTTAAACCCAAAAACAAATCAAAACTGGTATTATTCACTCAAGAACACGATTTGGGTTTTCTTAATTGCTTTGTAATTAAGCCATAAAACTTTCCAGAATTATGATTAAGCTAGTCTTAATCATAAGCCAACCCTAAAACCCTTGCCACATGACCCCATTGTCACATGATAAACCCTTTTGTCCCACCCTTTGAAGAAGATGCCAAAAAACCTGCCACATCCAACGTCCAAGATCCTAGCTTCATTTTTAAGCTTGTTTTGGGCCTTTGATCAAAATTCCATCACTTGCCAGCTCCACAAACAGCCAAGAATCCGTCACATGATTCCAAGATATTCAAATCTGCAAGGGCAAATTGGGGACTTCACCAAGCATTAGGGTTACATTTTTATGTTCTTAGTTAAACATTGTAGCCTATATAAATGCACTTAGGCTTTACATTTTAGCTGCTCTTGGTTTTTCCTTTGTTCAAGTTCTGTAAATCCATTTTCAAGTTTAATGAATTGTGTTTGAATCTTTGAAGAAGTCCAAGAGCCAATCTTTCTAGTTACTTGTTATTGTTATATGATTGATAAACTTGAATCTCAAAACGTTTTCTTAAGCTTTGTGCAAGAACTTGCACAAAGTTCTAAAACCTTGATATTTTGCTAAGTTCCTTGGTACACCTTGGAATTCTTGGGCTATAAGTGGATCATAGCATCTTGATATTGTGTTATCAAGGTGTTGTGAGGCTTATAACTTGGGGATAATCAAGTGTGGGGTACAAGGGTTGCATTAATCAAGATTTTGTCACCTTTCTGTTTTATATTTTTTTGCTTCTAAATTTGTTCTATCTTAGCAGCTTGATATTGGAAGCTTGTGCTTGTTCTTGCTAGCAGATCAGCTCAAACATACGTGGGTTTGGATGTACATCCATGAGGTTTGAACCCTTAATCTCAAAATCTGTCAAAAAATTGGATATTTGTGATATTTGAGTTTTACTTGTGTATGTGTGATCTTGGGCTCCAAATCTTGTTGTTTCTGTTTAAGTTTGATGTTTTGATGCTTATGTATGCATGTGCTAACCTAAATCCAACTTTTGATTTGAAAATCTTGATTTGAAAATATAAAGGGGTGTTTGGGTCAACTGCATATATTGAAGCTATTGTGTTATTGGCTAAGTGTTTGCTGTTGTATGTTGCTAGTTCTTGTTTAAGAAGTGTAATATAGTGATAATCTGCAAGTTGTATGTTTTTGAACACATGAATCAATCATATGCTTATAAAATCTTGATTTGTTGATATTTTGGACTGTGATTTGGTGCACACCTAGTTCTAGGCTTATACTTAGGATAAAAAGTGATAAATCATATCCAACATAACCTGTTAAGAAGATTTAAGTGTTTGAATTTGGCTGTGTGGTCAAGTATATCAGCAAGTGTTCATAACTACATGTTCTTAGTTCATCAGTAACTTTTTTGTTCTTGAATCTTGATCTAGACCTTGAACCATTGCATGAAACCTTTTTAAATTTGTTCATTTGAATTTATTATATCTTGTGTATGCTTTTGGTGCAATTTGGTTGGCTGATTTTTGCTAAAAGTGCTTATTGAACCAAAACTGCTTATTTATCATGTTTGTGTCATATCTGCTGATGTTTTGAATTAACTGCACTGATTGGCTGTTTGAAATGGTGTTTTTGTGATTGATATTGACTCCTTATGATTAACTGATCATTTGGGTGCCTTTGCTTAACTTGAATCCACAAAAAGCCACAAAAGACAAAAACTCAAAAAGGTCAAGCAGGGGGAAAAGTTCCCACTGCTCAACCTCCAAAACTAGCCCCTGCTAGTGTAAAACATCATTCAGCTTATTCATAAGCCATATTGGCTTGTCCAGACTGGCAACAACTTATTTTTTGTGATAGATCTTTCTCATTTTGATCCATTTATTTGATCTGGAGCTTATTAGACTTTGACTTTGACTTTTAACTAGAGAACTCATTAAGTTGACTTTTAAACAAGTGCTTATCTGCTTATTCTGGCTTATTTCTTGTGCTTATTTGAATACTTTTTGATTATTTTGCTTAGTTAAGTCATTTAAAAGCTTTTGAAAGTTGAATCAGCACTTGAGGTGGTCTAGAACTCAAAAACAACTATTTTGTCATTTTGTGAAGAGAGTCTTGGCTTATTTCAGGCTTATTTCTTGTGCTTTTTTCGATTTTCTTTTTACAGATCTCCTAAGTAACTCAAAAGAAGCTTGTGTGTCAAATTTTAGCTTATGGCATCAGCTTATAGCTTAATGGGTCAAAAAGCCCATTAAGAATAAGCTGCTTTGAAATAAGCTAGCTTAAACACATTTTCAGCTTTTTGGCCTTCAGAGTTTTGTTCTTAAAATCAATTTTTAAGTCAGATAGAAGATTTTGGGCTTATTTGGACAACATTTTTCTTATTGGGCCAACTTGAGCCCATTAAGGGACTGTTTGGTCTTTTAGCCCATTTCAAGGCCCAATAGGGGTATTTTTATAATTTTAACTTCATTTCTGTGTTATTTAGGTTAAAATAAACTAGTTTGCAACTTTTTAGAATTTTTTATAAATTTTGGATTTTTATTAATATTTTATTATTATTTTATTATTAAAAATTAAAATTTAGATTTTTCAAGTTTTTTTCATTTTTCTTAGATCAAATACTTTAATTTAGGAATTTTACAATTCTAGAATATTTTTATTGTCATAAGATTAATTTTTAGAATTATTTTAAGTTTTAATAGTTTTTATTTGTTTTAAATAGTTTTAATTAATTTTAAAATTTTCAAAAATAGTTATAAATTTAGTTAAGGTATATTAGAGGTTTACAAGTGAAAAAAATCTCATTTTGGCCTTTTTGTTAATTAAATTGATTTTTTGGGCTTTAATTAGCATTAAAAATTATTATTTAATTAAATAAAAGGTTTGAGTGTTTTTTTATTTTTTGTAAACTCTAATTACATTTTTTAGGATTTATTGCAATTTTCTAGTAATTTTTAGGGTAAATTTTTAATTTTGTCACTTTTTACGGTTTTACGTGCACGACTATTCGTCTTAGTTTAATTCATAATCGGAACCGTCATTCTCTTCTAATCAATTTTCTTCTTTTCATTTCTTATCAATATAATCACAAACCATTAATCATTTCTTAACACAACACACTTGCCTCCTTGGGAAACGAACTTGAACTTCATTGGTCATTAGTGCTTGGTTTGCCTAAACCGACACTAAATACTTGCCCTATTTACCTCCTTTTCCTAAAGGTGTGTAAAATCACTACATCACACATACACACATACATAAAGATCCATCCTTCTTCTTAACGAACAAGACTGGAGCTCCCCAAGGTGACGAGCTCGGTCGAATAAAACCTTTATTAGACAACTCCTTGAGTTATTCGGATAATTCCTTCAATTCGGAAGGTGCTAATCGGTAAGGCGCACGTGCCACCGGTGCAGCACCAGGAACTAGATCGATTCGAAACTCGACTTGCCTTATTGGCGGAAGTCCGGGTAAATCATTGGGAAATATCTCAGGAAAATCACAAATAATAGGCACGTCTTCTAATCGTTTCTCCTTAGACTCATTCCCGGTCACTTGAGCTAAGAATAGCTCGCAACCGTTCATGATATACTTTTGGACTTTAATACATGAAACAATTTTCAGACGGGATTCACCTCGATTATCATCAATTACTAACGTTCTATTCTTAAGAGGAATTTTAACCTTCTTTTCGCCACATAAAATTGTAGCATCATTCAAGGGTAACTAATCCATTCCAATAATAATATCAAAACTACCTAGTTCTATTAACATCAAATCGATTGGGAAGGAATGGTTCAAGAGATTTAGAGAGCATCCTTGCAACAACTTATTAGTTCTTACCAATTTACCATCAGCCAATTCTACTTCGTAACTGGTATCTATCTCAATAGGTTCAATGTCAATAAGGTCACTAAATTTGGTAGATACAAAGCTCCTATCAACACCCGAATCAAATAGAGCAGCAACATAATGATTGTTGAGTAAAAACGTACCAGTAACGACAATCGGATCCTCCTTCTTAACCTCAACCGTCCCAGGAAGATAAGCACCACCCTGGTTGTTACTTCCTTGGCCATTCTTTTTCAATTTCGGACAATCTGGCTTCTTATGACCCTCTTCTCCACAATTGTAGCAAACAGTTCCCCTCTTACACTTTTTCACCTTATGTCCTAGCTTTCCACAAATTCGGCACTTCCACCAATCACCAGCATGCCTCTTATTACCATACTTTGGACACTTTTCATCACTTCGCGGGGCGTTGTTGGTCAAAGCGTTTGCATTTCCTCTCATTTGATTTTGACGGAGATTGAAACTTTTCCTATTGTCACCTCGACCTCCATGATCGCCTTCACCCTTTCTTTTCTCACCAGCATGTGCTTCATCCTCCTTGTCCTGAATGATTTGTCCAATGAGCTGGTAAGCCATCCGAACCGCATCATCAATGGTCAACGGCTTTGACAATGTCACATCCCCTCGGATGTTCTTGGTCAACCTCTTAATGTATTGCTCAATCCTTGTCTCCTCAAGTTCAACCAACCGGGGACACAACAAAACCAACTCATGGAATCGATTAGTATAACTATAAATGTCCACACCTTTCATCTTCAAATGAATCAACTCTTGTCCCAACCTTATGATCACACTACGAGGACAAACCTCTTGTGTCATCCACTTCTTAATTTCAGCCCATGGAGTAGCATTAGCAACATCAATGCCCAGAAAAGCAATCCTCCCATTCCACCAAGTCAAAGCACGACCTTTAAGGGTAGCCATAGAAAAAGTCACCTTATCTTACTCCTTACACTTACTAATGTGAAACACCGTCTCAATCTTTTCAATCCACTGACTTAATCCTACAGCACCTTCAGTTCCATTAAAAGGGAGTGGGTCACACTTCATGAATGTCACATAAGTACAACCACCGGCTTCTGGTGCATTAGGACCAGGTCCTCCTACATTTCCTCCAGCATTAACATTCACATTATTAACATTCACATTAATACCTCCAGTTCCACTACCGCCAGCTCCACTACCGCCAGCTCCACTACCGCCAGCTCCACTACCACCAGCTCCACTACCGCTAGCTCTACTACCGCCAGCTCCGCTACTGCCAGCTCCATTTCTAGCATTTGCCATAAACTTAGCCATAGATGCGACAACTTGCTTCGCAATGATCCTACGCACTTCTTCCTCAGTCACGTTTCTCTTGGGCGGCATGATTCTATTGTCGCACAAGTCAAAGTATAATAAGCATTCACTCAATGAGGGGTTTTAATAAAAAGGGTCGAATTGATAATCCAGGAAGCAAATATATATAAGGTACGTGATGAGATGGCATTTATACATGATCTCATCGTTCTTTTCGGGCTTTAAATGCATAAAAATGTCATAAAATACCATATATATGCTTGTGTTTGTTTACTTGTGTATTTTAGGTATGGATATCGTGAAAAAGACAAAAGATCACAAGTTACAAGGAAAAACGGACACGAGAAACGAAGCCGTACAAAGAACCGGGTCCTAATCATGAAATATTCAACAAATACCCTTGAAGACTTGAAGACAAACAAGATTGATCCTCAAAGAATGAAGAAATGACACTTAAAACCCTTGTATATTAATAATTACAAGTTTGGTCCCTTATGTTTGTCAAAATTGCAAAAAGGTCCTTCAACTTTGAAGAAATGGCAAGAATAGTCCCTCAACAAATCAAAATTGCCATATATGGTCCCTCATGAAGTCAAAGATACAAAGAAGACCTTTGAAGATCAATAAAGTCCAAGACCAGTCCTTGAACTATTCAAGAATGTCAAATATCACCCTTGAAACACTTTTTCCAAAAGTTTGTGCCAAAAGTGAAAAGATTGGAAAGTTGTTAACAAAGGAAATCGGGTTATGTGGGCTGAAAACCTTATTTGCCAAAAATATCAATGGATAAGGACTGAAGTTGTGCACTTGAAACTTTCAAACACAAACACGCGCCAAACATCCTTTTTCCCCCAAAATCGGATCAAACCAAGTTACTGTTTACCTTTTTCACCCCCAGAATTTACCTCACTTAAACCTTGGGTAAAACGCAATTAACTTTGCACATGTGTGATTCACACACGCAGGAACCCATCCCAACCCTAAAACCTGTAAACCCACTCACTATGGACCCTACCCCCAATTCCTTTTCCACCAATCAGAGTACACCTTGGCCTCCAAGTATTGTGACGTGTCCAGAATCAACAGCTGTGATTTAATGCTTACTCCCAACGCAAAAAGGAACGATTGAGATCAAATATGACAACTCATACCTCAAAATCGTCTAGAAGGATTAGAGGGAATATTTGGGATTTTCATAGATTAGGGTTTGTGTTTTAAGCATTCTAGAGAGTTCTTTTAGCAGTATAAAAGGAGAATGCAACCTGTGCATATCCCTTTGTTCCAGTTTTTCTTCAAAAATTTTGTAATCCCTTTTAATTAAAATAAAAGTTTGGTGTTTGTTTTTAAGCAATATAATTCCTTTTTATGTTTATTTAAAGTTGGTATTTATTGTTGAAGAGAAACTGAGTTCCATTTTTAAGTTGGTGAAATAATTTTGTGTTTCAAAATTATTTCAAAAGTTTTCTGAATTTGAGTTTCTTGGTAAGAATCTGTTTCAAGTTTAGTGATTAAGAGGTTTAAGTAATTAGTGATATAGTGTTTATAAAACGTATTAAGAAGGTTTCAAAGGTTTTGGAAGAGTTTAAGAAAGAAAGAAAAGAAAACAGAAAGAGTATATTGGTTATTATACTTGTGTTTTTTGTTTGATTTTTCTTAACAGGTTGTGGATAGTGTTGATAAAAGGTTCAGCACCAACCCCAGTTGGTAGGAGGTGGATTTACATCCACTAGAGCCTTGGATGTAAGGTTCTAAGGTAAACACCTTTTACCTTTTTGAAATTTTCAGAAAATAGTAGTTTCATGTGATTTGTTTGATTTGGTGCTATCTGTGTGTTAATCTGTTGGATTTGAGTTTTTAAGCATTTTTATGCATGTTTAGAAGGTTGAGAATCAGTTTGATTGCTTTTGAAAGTGATTTTGTTTGAAAAATTTGGTTTCAAAGATTTTAAAGGGTTGTTTGGATAAGTGTTTAAGCAGGGTAAAAATCTTGATTTGTGATTTTAAAACGTGTTAGAGTCACTGAAATAGGTTGATATAGGTTGCAAGTTAGTTGGTAAGTAAATTTGGAAAAGTTTTGGAGCAAGTTTAAGTGTTTAAAAAGGAAAAGTATAGCCTAAATCTGCATAACCACTAATCTGCTTGTTTTTGCTATAACTTGAGCTTGGATTTTGAAATCTGTTAAGTGTTAGGTTAATAGAGGGTTTTAGATTGATTGTGTGCTAGATTGAGCTTGTGTGTGCAAAATTTTGGGATTGGGAAGTCATTAGTGTGCAAGTTGCTAGCTTAGAAATACCCACAGACCTCATAAGGGACATCAGCAACTTCTATTTGCTTGGTATGGACTTATTTGTGAATTCTTGTGCTAATTGTTGTTGATTTGCATTTGCTATTGACTCCCTACACTCAGAAAGAGTGTAGGGGTGCCTTTGTTCCAAGAAACATCACCAAATAAGCCGCAGCCAAGCCCTCTTGGCTTCTCACCACCTGTGAAGAAAACAAGAACAAAGTGTAAACCTGCTTGTGTTTAAGTTGAAACTGGACACGTTTTGTACTTAATCTGGGCTTAATCTTGATCAAAAAGTGAGTTGGATTGTGTTACTAGGGTTTATAGGTGTACTGGTTTGTGTTAAAAAGAATAAAAAATAAAAAAGAAAATTATAGCAAAAAGTCGCCCGCAACGGACTCGAACCCTCGACCTGCAGCTCAGGAGTAAAGGGCTCTACCGTTGATCTAGACGCTTTTTTTACGTTAGAGTTTGTTTTCATTACCCTTTTAACCCCTTGTTCTTTCTAGCTTATTAATATAAAGCCGTAGCTTATTTTCTAAATTCTAGCTTATTCAATCAGTGTTTTTGGTTATTTTGATTTTTCTTAGGATTATTATTAGGTTAGTGATTTTTCTAGCTTGGTTTTAAATTTTTCCCTTTATTAAATTATTTTCTAATTTTTCTTTATACGTTTTTTATTAATTGCTTAAAAAATAGAAAAAAGAGTTTTAATTTTTAGGAAAAATAAGTTTTAGCTTTTAAATAAATATTTTGAGGTTTACATCTAGTTTTGGTTTTAAAAACTTTAATTTTTAATTTTATATTATTTTAAGGTTTTTTATAAACTTTAATAATTTTTATAAAATTATAAAAAAGGTTTTAGGAGCTTTAATTTACTTTTCTATCTTAGTTAGATTATTTTAAGATTTTAGAAATTTTTTAGAATTAATTTTAGAAACTTTTTATTTTTAGTATTATTTTATTATTAAAAATTAAAAGTTTTGTTTTTATTTCTTTTTCATTTTTCTTAGGTTCTTTATCATTAATTAGGACTTTTCCCATTTTTAGAATAATTTTATAGCTTTTAGATTTATTTTTTATAATTATTTTAAGTTTTATTAGTTTTTAATCATTTTAAATCATTTTTAGAGTTTTAAAAATAGTTTTAATAGCTTTTAATTTTTAGAAAATTACTTTTTAGTCTTCTAATGATATAAGTTAAGTAATTATTCAATAAAATCATATTTTAGACATTTGAATTAGTTATATTTAATTTTAGGGCTTTAATTAGCATTTAAAATTAAATATTTAATTAATAAAAGGTTTTAAAATATCTTTGTTGGATTTTTATCTTTATTTATATTATTTTAGACTTCTTTTTAGCCTTTTTAATCTTTTATTTATTTTGTTTTTGGCTTTAGTATCATTTTTAATTTGGGTAGTTTTTTACGACTTTACGTTTACGTTTTCTACGTCGTAGTGTAATTTTAACGTAACCGTCTTTTCATCCTCTCATCCCCATCCTCTTAATATTAATCTCAAATAATTACAAGTTAAAACACACACATATACCTCCTTGGGAAACGAACTTTCTCTCCATCAAGGGTCATTAGTGTTGATTTTTCCTAAAATCATCACTCGATACTTACCGCTATTTACGCTCTTTTCCTAAAGGGTGTATTTTACTACAATCATTTTGGCGCCGCTGCCGGGGAGGTGTGTTGTGCTTTAATTTGGAAGCTTTTGTTTTTGATATTATCCATAATAAGTATTTGTGTTAAGTGGAACTCCCTTAACACGTATTATCGGTTTTCTTGGTTTTTTCTTGTATAAATATTACTATATTGTATTAAGTATCACAATCAATATACAATATCTCCAAAAGTGTGAAAACACAACCTTAATTGGGATTTGATCTCCTAATTATTGTATTCGAATCTCAAACAAAAAGAAAAGGCAAAAATAGATAAATACTTTCGTGAAGCTCGATTTTGAAAAATACAAACTATAAGGTGGGTATAAGGCGGGTATTATAAAATATACCCTAAGGAAAAAGGCTCTTAAGTGCTTCGCGCCGCCTCGTTTCCCCGCTTGCTTGTGAGTATTTTAAGATTAAAGGCTAATCGAGGGTTTTGCCGCCCAAAGTATTATTACGTATACTATATTTGCTTGGTTTTCTTTGTGATTAAACCCTCTTGAACAATTTGGTTTTCACCAAAGTTCTAAAGTCATTCGAAGGCGTTCACTCCACGTGATGGTTTTCATTCCTTTGAGGCTTCTTTAATCAAGAGTTTGATTCGAGGAGAGATTTTGTAGATTGTTGTCTACGAAGATACACCAAAATCCAAAAAAATTAAATATCATCAAAAACACAAAAAAATTAAAAATTCACAAAACAACCAAAAAGAATCTTCTTTGCTCACCTCCATTTCTTCGTGAAGTTTATGATCACTCGTAATCAAGCAAAACGAGCTCGTAAACGACTTCAAAAGCAAGCAAATCAAGAGACGTTGATTGTTGAAGAACCTCCAATTGTTGAACCTATTGTAGAACAAGAAGTCGTCATGGCTAATCGTACTATGATGGAGTTGCTACAAGCACCCACCGAGGGTTTTGGAGAGGCTATTGTGATTCCCGCCATCCTTGCGGAGAATTTCGAGATTAAGACGGGTTTAATGTCGATGCTACAAGCAAACAAATTTCGAGGTCACGAGAAAGACAACCCACATTACCACATTAGGAATTTCAACCGTCTCACCGCCACTAGCAAATTTAAGGATGTTCCACATGACGCCATTAAGATGATGTTGTTTCCATACTCGTTGGATGGTCCCGCAAAAATTTGGCTCGAGAAAGAACCGCCAACTTCGATTTTGACATGGACCGATCTCGTTTCTAAGTTTGTGAACAAGTTTTTTCCACCATCTAAAACAACACACTTAAAAAATGAGATTTCACGATTTGTGCAACGTAATAATGAAAGTTTTTCAATGGCATGGGAACGGTTTAAAGAGATGTTACATGAATGTCCACACCATGATTTCACGGAATTGTATCAAGTGGATACTTTTTATAATGGGCTTAATGATCATGAACGAGATTATTTGAATGCCGCCGCGGGTGGTAATTTTTTGTGCAAGACGACTAATGAGGCTTTACAAATCATTGAAAATAGATCCAAGGTTTATAACCCTCGTAACACACCGAGTGTTGCCAATATGGGTTCGTCATCTTCGTCACAATCGTCTCGTAGCATTAATGCCTTACATGATGAAGCTAATGAGGAAAATCGTTTTTTTGATAGATTTGCTAATCTTATGTCCCATTGGAAGGCTCAAGAAGCTTCCAATTCCGCTTCGGTTAAAGCGGTTTATAAGAGTTGTTTATCTTGTGGGGGAGCTCATGATCTTTCCGAGTGCATTACCGCGGATGGTAACACTTCGAGTGCTTATGTAGCAACGGGAACTTATAACCAAAACGGCCAAGGTTCTCGTCCAAATCAAGCTCCACCCAATCAAAATGCTAACAATTATCGAAACAACAACCAAGGTAATTACCAAGGCAACACACGCAATTACAACAAAGGGAATTATCAAAGTGGGAATGGACAAATCTCTAATCAAAACCAAAACCGTGATTTTCAAAACACTACATAAGGTTTTCAAAATGCTCACACAAAAAATTTGCAAGGAGAATTTTTGGATTATGCAAAAGCAAATGATGCTAAATTTGATAACATGCAACGTGAGATGATTAGCTTAAGATCCGAGTTGAAAAACGAGCTTAAAAATGAACTTGCTAATGAACTTAAAACTCATGCTAACAAAATGGAAGGAAATGTCCAACGTCTTCAACAAAACCAACAAAAGATGGAATTAGGACAACATGAGATTAAGCAAGAGTTATTGAAAGCGGATGCTAGGCAATCTAAATTTGAGGACCGAATGGCTAAGATGTTTGAAGCAATCATGTGTAAGCCCTCTTCTTCGGGTGGTCTTCCTAGTGATACCATTGCAAACCCGAAGGGAGAAATGAAGGTTATTACTACACGAAGTGGTAATACTTTCAAGGAACCAATCTCTCGTCCAAGTACTTCTACGGAGAAGGAAATCGAGAAAGAACCCGAGGTGATGGTCGAAAAGGAGCATATTACAATCCCACGAAGTACCGCTCAAACCACACCTACGGTTGAACCAATACCAATTGTGGAACCCGAGTTTCCAAGGCCGTTGCCTAATGACCAACCCACACCACCTTTACCCTACCCTTCGAGACGAAACAAAGAGAAGTTGCAAGAACGTAACAAACAACAAATCGAGCTTTTTATAAAAATGTTTCAACAAGTGCATTTTGATGTGAGTTTAGCCGACGCGTTGTTATATATGCCTCGTTTCGCTTCCACTTTTAAAAGTATGATGAGCGATAAGGAAAAGCTTTCAAAGCTTGCTAATTGTTCTTCGGTTTATCTTAACCGCATACCGGAAAAAGTTGGTGATCCCGGAAAGTTTCTCATTCCTTGTGACATACAAGATATGAAAGAATGCCTCGCCTTGGCCGTCTTGGTGCGAGCATTAATTTGATGCCATTTTCCATTTGGAAATCGCTTTCGCTTCCGTCTCTCATTCCTTTGAACATGTCCATCGAGATGGCCGATCATTCTACGATTATGGCATGTGGAGTAGCCGAAGATGTTTTCGTGAAAGTGGGGAAGTTCTACTATCCCGTTGATTTCATAGTAGTTGACATCCCCGCGGATCCTCAAGTTCCTCTAATTTTAGGTCGTTCATTTTTAGATACTTCGAGATCGCTTATCGATGTTCATGCGAGAACTATCACTTTGAGATTCAACGAAGAGGAACTTGTTATAGACGCTACTCAAAACTCGAAACCTTCTAATGTTTATGCAATCGCTACCATCAATCACATTGACATCATTGATGTGGTTTGCGATGAGTTTTCACAAGAAGTGTTAGGTTTTTCCGATAGCTCGTCAAGTGGCAATCCCACTATTTTGGATCCGATTCTTGCTAATTCCACACCAAATCTCACTCCATTCCAAGGAGGCGATCTCACTTCAAATGAAATCGACAATGAAGATGAGGTGTTGATTAGTGATGATACTTCTATTCCACCATTTCTTTCGCCGATGGAAGTTATGAGTATTGAACCAAAATCTTCAATCGAGGAACCACCTATCCTTGAATTGAAAGATCTTCCTTCTCACCTTGAATATGCATTCTTGGAAGGTGATGACAAGTTGCCGGTTATTATTGCAAAAGGTCTTGCTAATGATGAAAAAACCGAGCTCTTAAAAGTTCTTAAAGCTCATAAAGGGGCAATTGCGTGGAAAATATCCGACATTAAGGGTATTGACCCAAAATTTTGTACTCACAAGATTTTAATGGAGGAGGACTACAAACCCGCAATTCAAAGTCAAAGAAGGGTGAATCCCAAAATTCACGATGTCATTAAAAAGGAGGTCCTTAAACTCCTTGACGCGGGAATGATTTATCCTATATCCGATAGCCCATGGGTGAGCCCAATCCATTATGTCCCTAAAAAGGGAGGAATGACCGTTGTGCCTAATGAAAACAACGAGTTAATTCCCACTCGTGTTGTGACCGGTTGGAGGGTGTGTATTGACTACCGAAAGTTAAATGACGCCACTCGTAAAGACCACTTTCCTTTGCCCTTCATGGATCAAATGTTGGAGCGACTTGCGGGAAATGAATTCTATTGCTTTTTAGATGGTTTTTCCGGTTACTTTCAAATCCCTATCGACCCTCGTGATCAAGAGAAGACTACGTTTACGTGTCCTTATGGAACGTTCGCTTATCGTAGGATGCCTTTCGGACTTTGTAATGCACCCGGTACATTTCAACGGTGTATGATGGCGATTTTTCACGACATGATCGAGAAGTCGATGGAAGTGTTTATGGATGACTTCTCGGTGTTTGGTAATTCGTTCACGTCATGTTTATCTAATCTCGAACAAATGTTAAAACGTTGTGAAGAAACCAATCTTGTGCTTAATTGGGAGAAATGTCATTTCATGTGTAAATAAGGAATCGTCATAGGACATAAGGTGTCGAAGGCGGGGATTGAGGTCGATAAAGCTAAGGTAGACGTCATCGCCAAGTTACCTCATCCCAAAACCGTTAAGAGAGTTCGTAGTTTCCTAGGCCACGCGGGCTTTTATCGTCGTTTCATCAAGGACTTTTCGAAGATTTCTCGCCCTATGACTCACCTTCTCGAGAAGGATGCTCCTTTTAACTTTAATGAGGATTGTGTTAAGGCTTTCGAGACTCTAAAAAGGAAACTTACCGAAGCTCCCATTCTTGTTGCTCCTAATTGGGAATTACCCTTTGAAATCATGTGCGATGCAAGTGATTATGCTATAGGGGCCGTCTTAGGGCAACGTTATGACAAGCATTTTCGTCCTATCCACTATGCTAGTAAGACGATGACCGAGGCTCAATTAAAGTACACCACAACGGAAAAGGAATTCCTTGCTGTGGTCTATGCTTTTGAGAAATTCCGACCTTATCTCGTCTTGACTAAAAGCATCGTGTATACCGACCATTCGGCTATCAAGTATCTCTTGGCTAAGCAAGATGCTAAGCCGAGATTGCTTCGTTGGATGCTCCTCCTCCAAGAATTTGATGTCACCGTGCTTGACAAAAAAAGAGCCGAGAATCTAGCGGCCGATCATCTCTCTCGTCTAGAAGATCCTCACAAAGATGTTTTCGAGAACAAGGAAATTACCGAAACATTTCCTCTTGAGACTCTCGGTGTAGTGAATTCTAAAGACACCACCCCATGGTTTGCCGACATTGCAAATTACCATGCGGGCAATTTCATAATCAAGGGTATGACGACACAACAAAAACGAAAATTTTTTCGTGACGTCAAGTTCTATTTTTGGGACGACCCTTATCTCTTTCAGATTTGTGCGGATCAACTCGTTCGACATTGTGTTTTTGGTACCGAAGCTTCTAATATCCTTAGAGCTTGTCACGAGGGACCCACGGGTGGTCACCACGGTGCTAATCTCACGGCTAAGAAAGTGTTCGATGCCGGTTTCTTTTGGCCTTCTATCTATCGTGATGCACACACACTTGTGAAGTCGTGTGATTCGTGCCAAGGTCAAGGAAAATCGTCTCAACGTGATGAAATGCCGCAAAACATAATTCAAGTGTGTGAGATTTTCGACATATGGGGAATAGACTTTATGGGGCCGTTCCCATCGTCTCATGGCAACAAATATATCCTCGTCGCGGTGGACTACCTTTCTAAGTGGGTGGAAGCTAAGGCTTTGCCTACTAATGATGCTCGTGCGGTAGTGAAGTTTTTGAAGTAACTATTCTCTCGGTTCGGAACCCCTCGTGCTATTATAAGCGATCGTGGGACCCATTTTTGTAATGACCAATTCGAAAAGGTTCTAAAGAAATATGGAGTTACACATCGTCTTTCTACGGCTTATCACCCGCAAACGAGTGGGCAAGTCGAGGTTTCGAACCGAGCTTTGAAGAGGATTTTAGAGAGGTCAATTGGGGAAAACCGTGCTTCGTGGTCCGACAAACTCGATGACTCTTTATGGGCCTTTAGGACCGCTTATAAGACACCTATCGGTTGCACTCCTTATAAGTTAGTCTATGGGAAGAATTGTCATTTGCCCATTGAATTGGAGCATAAGGCATATTGGGCCCTTAAGCACGCTAATTTTGACTTGAAGACCGCGGGAGATCACCGGAAAATACAATTGAATGAATTGGATGAATTAAGGGATAATGCTTATGAAAATTCATTAATTTTTAAAGAAAAGACTAAAAAGTTTCATGATTCAAAGATTAAAAACCGGGTTTTTAACGTTGGTGATCAAGTGTTGCTTTTTAACTCTCGTCTTAAGATATTTTCCGGGAAATTGAAATCTCGTTGGTCGGGTCCGTTCACCATTACACAAGTGTTTCCATATGGTACCATTGAGCTAGCTCAAGATGATGGTCCCAATTTCAAGGTGAATGGACATAGGCTTAAGCACTACTTTGGTGGGGAAATTCCTTCAATGGTTGCCCCCGACCAAGACACCTTCCCCAATGATAATTAACATTGAGGGGATCGAGTCGAGCTCATGACTCGGTAATCAAAAACGAGGTGCCTCGTGGGGGAGATCCCATGCTTATCTTTATGCTTACTATTCACTAATAAGGGGACTTGTACCCTTTCAACTCGTTGTCTCGTGGTTGTTTGTGATTGTGTTATCTAGATCATCATCATCATCTACGATTGAAGACTCTCGTGTTCGTTTACGTGAGCCTCCATCATTCGTTTGAAGAAGTTTTTCACGATTCCATGACATATCCTTTATTGTTCTAACATTTATCTTTTAGCATAATTAATAAACGGCTTTAGATATATTGTTGATTACCCTTTCCATGCTAGATCCTAAGCATTCGACTCTTCGTCTCTAGTATGGGGGTACTCCACCTTTAGACTCGTAACATTGAGGACAATGTTTACTTTTAGTATGGGGGGGTGAATAGGTACTTGCTTTGCTACGCCCTCACGTTTTCCAACTTTCAATGTTTTGTTTTGCTAATAAGGCTAAAAATGGCCAAATTTTAAAATTTTTCTTAGTTTTCATAAGTGTTTTTAAGACACGAATGTATATTTTCCGATGGGTAGAATAAGAGTTAATTTTTGACTTGATGGGCATTTGGAGCCATTTACATTCCTTAACCCGCTCAATTCAAGTTTTGCTAGACTTTTATATAGGGAGCTTTAAAACGCGAAAGTCTTAATTCATTCGGATTAAGAACAAGAACTTTTCGCAAGTTCCTATAAGTGATTCTAGAAAGTCACTTATCAAGGGAACTATAAAACGCATTCTCTAAACTTGAAAAAGTCCAAGAAAGTGCAAGATCCTATAGGTGGCTTGAAAACCCAAAACTTTGATTTGATATAGTCTTAATGAAAGCTAATCCAAATTTGGCTTAATTTTGACTTGCATGGCTAAGTCTTCACGAGTCTCTTTAATTAGAGGTCTTTATATAGTGAAGAACGAGAAATGATAGAGTTAGACAAGTGATCATGCTAAACGTAGAACATGAAAATGTTCTTTCAAAAACTCATATGTTTTTAATTGTGGCTTTTTCTTCCCATGAGATCAATGCATTAGGAATAAATCATAATTGCAATAAGTAAGGTCGTACGATTTGAAAGGTTACTTAGCCTCTAGCGCAAGATCGTTTAAAAGTTGCTCGGGGTTGAATAGAGTTCATAGCCAAGGCATAACTTATTGAAGCGGGACGCGAAGATTGGCGATTATCCAAAAAGGCCCTAACAAGGCATGAGGAGCTCTATTTTTGCTAAAGATCCAAAGATGATGTGAAGTATCATTATTCCTAAATCAATATGAAGGATCGAGACACACGACGAGAAGCAATTACTCCCCTAAAGAATGGAGAAAGTCTATCCAAAAAGACCCTAACAAGGTATGAGGATAAATATATCCAAGTCCGAAAAGGAGGCGGATCGTTGTATATCAAAATCCAAAGTAAAGATTGAAGAAAAATGATGAAGTCGTGGTCCTATATGAAGAATCTCTCAAAAACGTCAAGTGAAGAAATTCCAAAAATATGAAGAGAAGACCATAATTTCAAGAACGTCTTCCCAAGATTTGAAGTATGAAGTACATGCCAAATATCGGTCCGAGAAAGGTCTCAAATCGTGAAACAAGTTATGCCAAGATATGAACTTAAGGAGATACACGAGAAGCCGTTTTAAAAGATTTTGTCCTTTGGCTAACTATCGATCAAATCGTGCTACTTTGCTTTCGGACTAATAACTACTCAAATAAGTCAATATGTATCACTTGTGATCCATGACAAATAGATAAAAAATGCTAGTAACCCATTTCCTTTTATAATAACTAGGATTGCGGGGAGAAAAAGTATTACACAATTTGGACGTATGAGTAGTGTTAGCATTGTGACTTGTACCAACAATGATCTTGTTTTTGCACTTAACATGGAATGTATGAAAATCAAGGATGACGAAGTTTACTCTAAGGGACATTAACTTGTTTCTATTCTTTGATCCTAAAAGTCACTTTTGGTGATGAAAAGCATACATTATGTCTTTACACATCATCGTAGTTTTTTGCAAGTCTTTTACTTTTCAATAAAGGTTAATAAATTTTAACTTTGGTGATGCTTAGATACTTTATTCTAGCATTGCGTGAGGGCACGGCAATGGCTTAGTATGGGGGAGTGATGAGATGGCATTTATACATGATCTCATCGTTCTTTTCGGGCTTTAAATGCATAAAAATGTCATAAAATACCATATATATGCTTGTGTTTGTTTACTTGTGTATTTTAGGTATGGATATCGTGAAAAAGACAAAAGATCACAAGTTACAAGGAAAAACGGACACGAGAAACGAAGCCGTACAAAGAACCGGGCCCTAATCATGAAATATTCAACAAATACCCTTGAAGACTTGAAGACAAACAAGATTGATCCTCAAAGAATGAAGAAATGACACTTAAAACCCTTGTATATTAATAATTACAAGTTTGGTCCCTTAAGTTTGTCAAAATTGCAAAAAGGTCCTTCAACTTTGAAGAAATGGCAAGAATAGTCCCTCAACAAATCAAAATTGCCAATTATGGTCCCTCATGAAGTCAAAGATACAAAGAAGACCTTTGAAGATCAATAAAGTCCAAGACCAGTCCTTGAACTATTCAAGAATGTCAAATATCACCCTTGAAACACTTTTTCCAAAAGTTTGTGCCAAAAGTGAAAAGATTGGAAAGTTGTTAACAAAGGAAATCGGGTTATGTGGGCTCAAAACCTTATTTGCCAAAAATATCAAAGGATAAGGACTGAAGTTGTGCACTTGAAACTTTCAAAAGACAAACACGCGCCAAACATCCTTTTTCCCCCAAAATCGGATCAAACCAAGTTACTGTTTACCTTTTTCACCCCCAGAATTTACCTCACTTAAACCTTGGGTAAAACGCAATTAACTTTGCACATGTGTGATTCACACACGCAGGAACCCATCCCAACCCTAAAACCTGTAAACCCACTCACTATGGACCCTACCCCCAATTCCTTTTCCACCAATCAGAGTACACCTTGGCCTCCAAGTATTGTGACGTGTCCAGAATCAACAGCTGTGATTTAATGCTTACTCCCAACGCAAAAAGGAACGATTGAGATCAAATATGACAACTCATACCTCAAAATCGTCTAGAAGGATTAGAGGGTATATTTGGGATTTTCATAGATTAGGGTTTGTGTTTTAAGCATTCTAGAGAGTTCTTTTAGCAGTATAAAAGGAGAATGCAACCTGTGCATATCCCTTTGTTCCAGTTTTTCTTCAAAAATTTTGTAATCCCTTTTAACTAAAATAAAAGTTTGGTGTTTGTTTTTAAGAAATATAATTCCTTTTTATGTTTATTTAAAGTTGGTATTTATTGTTGAAGAGAAACTGAGTTCCATTTTTAAGTTGGTGAAATAATTTTGTGTTTCAAAATTATTTCAAAAGTTTTCTGAATTTGAGTTTCTTGGTAAGAATCTGTTTCAAGTTTAGTGATTAAGAGGTTTAAGTAATTAGTGATATAGTGTTTATAAAACGTATTAAGAAGGTTTCAAAGGTTTTGGAAGAGTTTAAGAAAGAAAGAAAAGAAAACAGAAAGAGTATATTAGTTATTATACTTGTGTTTTTTGTTTGATTTTTCTTAACAGGTTGTGGATAGTGTTGATAAAAGGTTCAGCACCAACCCTAGTTGGTAGGAGGTGGATTTACATCCACTAGAGCCTTGGATGTAAGGTTCTAAGGTAAACACCTTTTACCTTTTTGAAATTTTCAGAAAATAGTAGTTTCATGTGATTTGTTTGATTTGGTGCTATCTGTGTGTTAATCTGTTGGATTTGAGTTTTTAAGCATTTTTATGCATGTTTAGAAGGTTGAGAATCAGTTTGATTGCTTTTGAAAGTGATTTTGTTTGAAAAATTTGGTTTCAAAGATTTTAAAGGGTTGTTTGGATAAGTGTTTAAGCAGGGTAAAAATCTTGATTTGTGATTTTAAAACGTGTTAGAGTCACTGAAATAGGTTGATATAGGTTGCAAGTTAGTTGGTAAGTAAATTTGGAAAAGTTTTGGAGCAAGTTTAAGTGTTTAAAAAGGAAAAGTATAGCCTAAATCTACATAACCACTAATCTGCTTGTTTTTGCTATAACTTGAGCTTGGATTTTGAAATCTGTTAAGTGTTAGGTTAATATAGGGTTTTAGATTGATTGTGTGCTAGATTGAGCTTGTGTGTGCAAAATTTTGGGCTTGGGAAGTCATTAGTGTGCAAGTTGCTAGCTTAGAAATACCCACAGACCTCATAAGGGACATCAGCAACTTCTATTTGCTTGGTATGGACTTATTTGTGAATTCTTGTGCTAATTGTTGTTGATTTGCATTTGCTATTGACTCCCTACACTCAGAAAGAGTGTAGGGGTGCCTTTGTTCCAAGAAACATCACCAAATAAGCCGCAACCAAGCCCTCTTGGCTTCTCACCACCTGTGAAGAAAACAAGAACAAAGTGTAAACCTGCTTGTGTTTAAGTTGAAACTGGACACGTTTTGTACTTAATCTGGGCTTAATCTTGATCAAAAAGTGAGTTGGATTGTGTTACTAGGGTTTATAGGTGTACTGGTTTGTGTTAAAAAGAATAAAAAATAAAAAAGAAAATTATAGCAAAAAGTCGCCCGCAACGGACTCGAACCCTCGACCTGCAGCTCAGGAGTAAAGGGCTCTACCGTTGATATAGACGCTTTTTTTACGTTAGAGTTTGTTTTCATTACCCTTTTAACCCCTTGTTCTTTCTAGCTTATTAATATAAAGCCGTAGCTTATTTTCTAAATTATATCTTATTCAATCAGTGTTTTTGGTTATTTTGATTTTTCTTAGGATTATTATTAGGATAGTGATTTTTCTAGCTTGGTTTTAAATTTTTCCCTTTATTAAATTATTTTCTATGCATTTTTCTTTATACGTTTTTTATTAATTGCTTAAAAAATAGAAAAAAGAGTTTTAATTTTTAGGAAAAATAAGTTTTAGCTTTTAAATAAATATTTTGAGGTTTACATCTAGTTTTGGTTTTAAAAACTTTAATTTTTAATTTTATATTATTTTATGGTTTTTTATAAACTTTAATAATTTTTATAAAATTATAAAAAAGGTTTTAGGAGCTTTAATTTACTTTTCTATCTTAGTTAGATTATTTTAAGATTTTAGAAATTTTTTAGAATTAATTTTAGAAACTTTTTATTTTTAGTATTATTTTAATATTATTTTATTATTAAAAATTAAAAGTTTTGTTTTTATTTCATTTTCATTTTTCTTAGGTTCTTTATCATTAATTAGGACTTTTCCCATTTTTAGAATAATTTTATAGCTTTTAGATTTTTTTTTTATAATTATTTTAAGTTTTATTAGTTTTTAATCATTTTAAATCATTTTTAGAGTTTTAAAAATAGTTTTAATAGCTTTAATTTTTAGAAAATTACTTTTTAGTCTTCTAATAATATAAGTTAAGTAATTATTCAATAAAATCATATTTTAGACATTTGAATTAGTTATATTTAATTTTAGGGCTTTAATTAGCATTTAAAATTAAATATTTAATTAATAAAAGGTTTTAAAATATCTTTGTTGGATTTTTATCTTTATTTATATTATTTTAGACTTCTTTTTAGCCTTTTTAATCTTTTTTTTTTTTTTTGGCTTTAGTATCATTTTTAATTTGGGTAGTTTTTTACGACTTTACGTTTACGTTTTCTACGTCGTAGTGTAATTTTAACGTAACCGTCTTTTCATCCTCTCATCCCCATCCTCTTAATATTAATCTCAAATAATTACAAGTTAAAACACACACATATACCTCCTTGGGAAACGAACTTTCTCTCCATCAAGGGTCATTAGTGTTGATTTTTCCTAAAATCATCACTCGATACTTACCGCTATTTACGCTCTTTTCCTAAAGGGTGTATTTTACTACAATCAGTACGACATGGAATTTAAGACAAAAGATACACATTTCGTATATCATAAACAACCACATTGTCTTAGTTAACTTCCACATCATAATTCTAGCACTATACAAGCCCAAAATTTGTGCGAGATCTACTAACCAACATACCTGTTTAGTTAAAGTTTTAAAAAAGATACAAAGATACTACTAAAGATAAACTAGTCTACTAAGGATTGCTAGAAGGTCCATCATCATTCTTCTTTGATATCTTCCTCGGACGATCACAAGACTCGTCATCATCAGTTGGTTGCTTATGAATCACTCCTCTCTCGACCATCTCATCATAAAATCTACTGTTCTAACCAACATACACATTTAACTCTTTTTCTACCTTCTCGCGCATCACACGAGCCACATTCAACTGAATCTCCATTGAGTTCACCTTTTTCTTCATCTCTGCATACTCACCACTTTCCAACATAGACAATCTCCTAAATGCTTCATTCAAACTATGCTCCACATCACTCAAACCCAAATCAAGCAACTCTCGCTCTTTCTCACCAATCTTTGTTTTCAAATCCAATAAAGTAACATGAGTCTGAACAACACCTAAACCAATCTCTGTCATACTACCCTGGACTCTGGAAGCATCTAAATCACGTCTTAAGGATCAAGGTACAAGTCCATCAATATGAGTAGCCTCTCGAACCCTCGACGACTCTCCTACCACATGCACACTCCTCTGAAAGTCAACCCTATCAATCGGCCTATGAGTAGTAATCCCGTTAGTGAAATCAGGTGCATCATCATCATCCTTATCCTCCTCTAAATCAGACTCAGATTCGGACGATTTATCACTAGGTAACTCAGAATCAGAATCAGACCACTCAACTAGAAGGGGGGGGGGGTAAAAGCTCACCATCCTCGACACCATAAGGAAAGATAAGCTCTGCCTCATCATCATCAATCTCATCACCTATATCTACCTCCTCCTAGGCATCCTCATCATCATCCTCATTACTTACATCATATATACCAACCTCATCATCTTCTTCGACACCAACATTATCATTCTCTACAATATCAACCTGAGGGGTAATCTGATCTCCTAGTCCTATTTAAGGCTCAGGATCCTCAAATGGTTCCTCCTCTTCATCAACCATATCATCTTCTACATTATAATCCACTAGGTCTAAGTAAGGGTTATCATCTACGTTAGGTTCAAGAATAGCAGGGTTCTCTACGGGAATATTAGGGTCTGCCATGACAAATCTGCATTATATAATATATCTCGTATTAGCATAAAAATAATTATTAAACAGTTACATACTGAAACCATGATATATATATATATATATATATATATATATATATATATATATATATATATATATATATATATATATATATATATATATATATATATATATATATATATATATATATATATATATATATATTAGATTATATATCAAAATATACATCTTCTCAATTAGGCTTGTTGGTAACATCGGAGATCTTCGTCACCATTATAGTCAAAAGATTTTTAAACATTTTACTCAAATATTTATTTAAAAATATTTATGGTTAAAAGATTTTTGAAATGTTTTATTCAAAACCTTGGTTTTATAAATCTTTCGTTCTCTATAACGAGAGCTCTGGTACCAAACTGTAACACTCTCAAATTTCATATAGGTACAACGGAAGGGTCAATAAAGTGTTACGGGATAGCACAATAACTCAAATTATAGACAACGCATAAAAAGGGTTGTACAAAGTTAAACATACATTCATCCGAATAAATGTTTAGTGTCTACACAAGGTCCCCCAGTTTCACAGTCATAAAGTTTACAAAATATAGTTCGAATGAATATTTTTTTATGTGGGCCATCAGAGTCGATCTCCATCCAAGTTACCTTCAAGCACCTGAGATAAAACATGCAAAAAATATATCAGCGAATGCCGAGTGAATTCATAGAGTTTATTAAAAAACCGTTATATAAAACAGTTATGTAAATCAGAAACACAAGTATTATATCAGTAATGAGACCCCATATTGCTAGTCAGGCAATATATATAATTCCATTCATATAGTATACATTATTTATGAGACTGCATACTCAATATTTACCATTATCAGTATTTATAATCGGATTATTATAAGCCACACGAAATTATTGCCTTTGTATAAAATACAACGGGTCGCGAGCCCGACAAATATGTGCCCATCTAAATCAGCGTGTCATCACTAATATCACGCTATATAAATCTTCTTGTTAATGCAAGTAATGCCTAAAAACATTATTAGTGTCAACTAATCTTTCTTAGTTTTGATCACAACAAACCATACAACACATTTAGTGTAGAAACACAAAATGAATTATTTAACTAACACTATCATCAAGGTAATAATCATATCACTAACCTTTCTTGATCATACTTAGTGATCATCAAAATGATTATCCTTAAAACTCACTTTTGTTAATAAGACAAAAGACTTTTTAATAAACTTTCTTTTTTAGAAAATGTTTTATTAAAATGGAAAATGAAAATTTGAAAATGGCATATTCCAAATGCTGTTAGAATATCCTTTGAAGGGTTCAAATACCTCACATATTCCCACCCCACTAAAAGACAAAAAACGGAGCGGAGTCTAGTGGCGATACCTTAAGTACCTACGCGGTACCTTAGCGATATGGTACCGCGGGGTGAGATAAGGTACCGCGCACAGTAGCCGTTATAGATCCGTTGTAACTTTGTCTCCTTTAAATAGTGGGTCAAATCTCATTTTCCAGCAAGCCTCTTGGACGTTTTTCTCAGCCCTTTTTCTATTTTCTATAACATAATCATTAGTCACTTAATTTGTTAAGGATGTTTACATATGATTATCCTCTTGATCCCCTCCTTTACCATGTCCAATGAGAAGATCACTCACTCACTAGTGTAGTGATAAAGATGAATTTATGAGCTAGTCATATTCATCATGATACCTTTTTGTTTTAGGTCAATCCAATGTATTTATGAATACTTGGACTAGTTGTGTTCATCCAAGTTATTTGTGAATACTTGGATTTGTTATGTACATCCATTGCATATGTGTTTGCTTGGATTTGTGTTGTGTAAATCCAAGCTACATGTGTGTACTTGGATAAGTCTAGTTGAGTTGTAATAGATTTGATTAGGAGTTCTCACTAAACTATAAAGTGATGTGGTTGTGTCTTGTGAGTTCTCACTAAACTTTAAAGTGATTAGTAGTGGTGTTGTGTGAAGTTCTCACTTAGCTTCAAAGTGAAGAATCGTGAAGATTGGTTCTAGCTTTCGATTAGAACTCGACATCTAGCCTTGTGTCGTAAAATGGTGAAGTAGGCAACGTCGTGAAGATTGGTTCTACCTTAAGATTAGAACTCGACATCTAGCCTTGTGTCGTTAAATTGTGAAGTAGGCAACGTCGTGTAGATTGGTCCTAGCTAAAGATTAGGTCTCGACATTTAGCTTAGTGTCGGAAAATAATGTAAGCAACGATGTAAGGTTTTCTCCGCCGAGAAGGGAGCTTGTGGATATAGTGGAAATCTCGAGTAGGTGTACTCGAGGAGTGGAGTAGAAACGAGGATAGAGCCTCGTTGTCGAACCACTATAAATCTTGGTGTCTTCCCACTAGGTTGTTTCCTTCCTTGCTCTTTACTTATTTCATTATCATTATACTTGCTTATTATTCTTGCTAGTGCATTTCAATTGAACCTAATCATTATGCAACTTAGCTTTAAGTAAAAGATAGTTTTGATACAAACCAAATTGAAAGCAATTGTAATTTGGTCAACAATCGAAGAGAAACTATTCAACCCCCCTTCTAGTTTCTACAATTGGTATCAGAGCGATGGTCACTCAAGATCTTTGAAGTATATTGTACTTTAAAACTTGGATCTATCCATTGTCTCCTCAAATTAGAAGGTCTAGTTGTACTAAAGTTTCTCTTTGGTCAAAACTATGTTTTCTTTGAAAAATAGGTCTTTTAATTGATAATATTGCATCCCACTTAAGATTAGTAGCCTTTATGCATTTTAGATATACTCTTGAAATATATCTACTAGTTTGCATCTTGCTTTGTGTAGGTACTCATGAAGATCAATCACTTAATTGGTTGTGGTTTGAGTTACTTGCACTTGTAGAAGAATCATCTTCATTGATCTTTAACATCTTTGAATGATGATACCAAGATGATTGGGAATGATACTAGTCCTTGAAGACTTATTACTCATCATAGTCATTGATTAGGCATAGCACTTATTCCTTCATGGATTGCTCTTTGTGGCCAACGTACGCTTTCGTTCTCCCACACGCCCTTTGATCATTCTCTTGATCATTACTTGACTATGTGTTTATTCTTGGCATCCTTGCCTTGACATTTATTTGTGGTTTGTGCTTCTTTTCTTTTATCCTCTCAAACCTTCATTGCTTGGATACTTGACTCACTATGGTGATGTAGAGTGAGTTAGTAGAAGCTTAAAGTATCAAGCATGATTTCCATGGTTTGCACCCATATGGTTAGTAGGCCCTTTGTGGGAGAGAAAGTTAATTAATACTTTGCTCATATTTTAGTTTAGACTAAGACTATTATTGAAAGTGATCTTAGTTTAGACTTGAATAATTGCTTTGTGCTCATTCATTACCAAAGCCGTTTATCGTTTCGCCGGAAAGGCACGTCTTAAACCACTATATATGACACAAGCTCTTCGTTTTAACTACTTGAAGATTGTCATTAATCCCTTGAGCATTGATCCTAGTCTTGATTCACTTCCCTTGATTTCTCTCCACTTAGTCGTTTTGCTACGGGTAGTCGTTTGTCCGTTTCGGTTCTTTTCGAACTTGATTTAACTCGTAATCCTTCGTTAAGGCATATTGCTTAGTGTTATGATGATCCAATGATATTATAAAAGGATCATGATTTATGTTTAAGTATTTTAGAAAAACTGGATTTTCAAAATTTGGCGTTTTTCAGAGATAGAAACCTGCCTCTGTAGGCGGTTCCTTATCTCCGCGGCTCAAACCCGCGATTCCTTATCGATAAGGTACCGCGGGCAGTAACTTTTGTCAGAGCGCCAGTTTGTGTTTTTTATTCTTTTTCAAACCAAACTCTCTCTCTCTCAAAAACACACAGCCGACGGGTTTTACCTTTTCCACCATTGTTGAAGCTTCCAAAACCTTTAATCACTCAAATTAATTGATTCCAAGTTGTGGGTTTCACTCATCCTTCAATTTCATCTATTTCGTTCTAGGGTTCATCCTTTCATAATTGGGGATTTTTAAAATTGAAATTGAATTAAAACCTTAATAGGAATGTGGGTTGACATGGTAATCTTACTATGATTCCTTAGGTTGATATTCATTAAGATTTCACTAAAACCCACTTGTAGAACAAATCCGAATTTAGGCTAAATGATTTTGGTTAAAAGATGGATTTGAGATGAACCCATGAACAAGTAGGTAATGACATTGTTAATGCTTACCTAAAAACCTTGTTTTGAAAAACCAATGTTCTAATCCATTGTTGATATAACATAGATCATGTGTTCTTGGTCAATGATGGAATAGACACATTGTGAACATGAGAATGATATGGATTCAATCCTTTGTTTGTCAAGAAATTGATATAACACATTCTCATATTCTTTGTTTGTTGATTTTAATTTTTCATATGAGTGATTGGATAGATATTTTCGTGTTTAGGTACTTGTCATGTCTTCAAGATATCAAACAGATCACGAACGAACACGAGCATACATGCCCTCTCACCCTCTTTTGATTCACTCTCACAAAAACTCATCTAAGTCTCTCGAACATTATTGTTTCCATGAAGGACGCATTGTTCGTTCCAATTTCGCAAATGAGTTTATTCGCTTCATGTTTAAATCTATTGGGTTTGATTGTCTTCTTGATATTGATGAGCCAATATTTCCTTCGTTTCTTGTGGAGTTCTTTAGCTCATTCACATTGATAAGCATCAATAATGGTCTGCCTATACGATTTTCCATTATGGGGAAAATCATTATTTACACTCTTGAAGAATTCGGTGATATTCTTGGAGTGCCATCTAATGGTCAATGTCGATTCACCAATGCTTGGAGTTTAGACTCTTTAGAATCAGCCCCTATTGATGCTCATTATGTGACCGTGCTTCCAACTCCTTCGGACATCATTCATACCATTTCTAAACCTCGTGAGCATCCTATTCATGGTAAATTTCAAGGAGTTGTTCGAACTCTCTCTCCATGGGAATTACTATCTAGTGATATTAATGATTTCATGTCTCATTGGGCTGAAATCATTAGGGAAAATGCAATGTCTCTTGATGGGAATCGGGATTCAGTACCCGCTTGTCTTGCACACATGTTGTATTGTGTTGCCACCACAACTCCATACAATCTCGCATTTTTTATAGCTAGAAGAATTAGGTTTGTTATTCTTGAGCCTAAGTCAAGTCTTCCCTATGGAATGCTTCTTTATCATCTTCTTAGAAGAGTCCTTATTGACTTTCTGTCTCTTCTATCTTCACCCTATCACTCCGTTGATCGTGTCATGTCTCCCATTCAAGGGAACATCTCACCCGAGATCAATGTGAACTCGTGTCAAGTCGAAAATACTTCTCAAGAAGAGTCTTCTAGTAACCCTCCCTCAAACTTCAATAACTTCATGTCCTCTTCAATCTCCATCTTGTCCTCCCATGAAGTTGATTCCGACTATCAATTTTATCTCAATCATCTTCTTCGAGAACGCCTCAGAAGTGAATCAAGGAATTAGATGTTATGCTCATAGTAACTTGCAACACTCATCTAGGATGTTTTCAAGACTCTCTTCTCTTCATTTGGTTATGTATTAACTTATGCTTGGATTATTATTTACTTTGATCCTTAATGTTAATTATGCCTTCATGTTTGTGTTTTACATAGCTTTGTGCATGCCATATGATAGTTAGCTTATTAGACTATGCTCTGTAGTTAACTTTGGCTTGTGAAACCTTTGGGAAAAATCTGGGTTTATCAAAAACTAGAATGGGAAATTTTTGAAAACCTTCTGGTCGCGGTTCCATATCGACCCGCGGTTCCTTATCGATAAGGTACCGCCGGTCCTAGATAAGGAACCGCCGGCCACTGTGCACGACAGCATCTTTGCTTTACACTGTTTTCTTAATTTTGTGTAAACCTTGCATGATTTTCAGTAATAAACTGCACATTTCCTAAACTAGGGTATCTAAATTCATTATTCACCTAAAATGATTTTAACCCATTACTAGTTTGGATCATCCCCTCAACCATTTAAACCCACCTTGTTTGCCATGTTCTTCACACATCAAACATACTTCCCTAAACCTTAAACCACCCTAATCAACCATGGTGTGTACCAAAACCTCAAACATTTCCAAGACCTCCACCCCAAGAAAAACACTCAAAATAAGGGTTAAGGTAGCTAAGCCTAACTCTTCACCTTTCCTCACACCTAAGAATGAGAATGTTCCTATCCTCATTTCTTCATCACCTTCCCCACCTCTTTCACCATGCAAGACCTCCTCCACCCATGGTACTAACCACTCCATTGGTTCTACCTCCTCTTCATTCAATTCTATAATGAATGAGCTTTCTTCACCCTTCACTCTAAGTGCACCCTTGTAAATGACCATACAACCTCAACCAATCCAAAGCATTCCTTTTGGGAATGACTTTGATGACCCTTTGGTGACTTCACCATTTACCCCTCACAACTCACCCATTTCACCAACCTTGGAGGATTTACCTCCACATTCACCCATTTCCCCTTTGGGGAACATGCCTCCACTTTCACCCATATCAACCTTGGAGAACTTGCCTCCTCCACCTCCACCCAACTCAAACATCCCAATTTTGGGTATCCCTCTTTCCCTCCTCTTGGGTGATCCTTACTTTGGGTTTCAACAAACTCGTGGTCCTAGATGTACATGTTGTCTCTACAACCACTTCCTCATCCAAAACCTAACGATGGATATGTATGGACTACATAGGGGTTTGCAAGATTTCTTGCTTACTTTGTTCTCCATGCCTCCTCATAGGAGATAAATGATGGAGTTGTCTTAATAAGAGTTTTCAACAAAACCAAGCCTAAGAAAACTACTTATCTAGATTTTAAGATAGCTATGTATTAGTTAGTTTTATTTATCTTTGTACTTGTTTCCTCATTAATGAATGTTTCTTGTTGTTGTGTTATGGATTTAGCTTTGTGTGATTCTATCCTTTTGTGCACACTAATCAACTTTAATTTGAAATTAAAATTGAACCTAAATCTATCACAACCCCTAAACTTGACTAAAATTGGTTCAAAATGATATCTAAATTATTTTGTCACCCTTTGTCAAGACATTCTTTGTGAATGTGTTGCTTTATGCAACCCTAGCATATTTTGGTTCTAATAGAGGTAAAATTCCAAGATTTGCAATTTTTTTTTAAAAAGTCTTAGTTTTACCCAAAACCCAGGAAAAACATGGTTTAAAGTCCACTGGACGCGGTTCCGTAAGGACCCGCGGTTCCTTAGTGATATGGAACCGCCGGCTCATATAAGGTACCGCGGCCAGAAGGTGACTTTTGACGAATTTTTGGTCAAAACCTTTAAAACCATATTCCCAGTCAAGATTCCATGTTTACTCAAATTGACTAAACATTCCTTGACACTACACATTTTGTATTTAAATTCTTACCTTGATTACATTTTACTTATACCCCAACCTTGAGATTTCATTCTGACACCTTCCCAACCTTGAGAATTCATTCTCACATAACCTTGAGATATCATTCTCACACTCTCACAATGCCTAACTCCTACATTCCTAACCTTAACATTTCTTTGTCACAACCCCACTCACCCAAAGCTTCCTCATCCAAGCTTTCAAAGAAACCGAAAATCTCGGTTCGACCCGTTTGGGTTAAGAAGAATGAAACATCTTCGTCCAAACCACCCAAAAACCCTACCTTCTCTCCAATCCAGTATTGGAATGAGACTTACACCATAAACCCCATCACCGGAGCAAAAGAACATGTTCTACCACCACCACAATCCTTCAATACCCCCCAACTCAATGACCTTGCAACCTTCCTAAACCTCACAAGGCATTGTGAAAACACTCCCAAACCCTTTACCCCACCACCACCAAACCCTACGTTTGATGCCATACCCCCATCAAACGACTTTGTGTTGCATCATGGATCCTCGTGTGATTGTTGCCGATTTCAACAAATTTAACTTGCTCATGTGTATGAGAAGTTAAATTTTCTTGAATTCCTCCTCACTCGACCTCCTATTCAAGTTTTCGTTCCGGTGGACAAAACTTCGAATGATGCATCGTCGTCTTTTTAGTTTTATTTTATTTTTAGCAATCTTGAAAATATCACTATTAGAATAGCTTATGCTTAGTGGTTTATTTTCCATATTTATTGCTTTTAGATACTCATAATATGTGTATGACTATCTTCTTTGTTGTATTATTTTTTTTGTAACCTTTGTGTTATTTGTGTGCTATCTAATTAGTTCTATTTTTGAGTTGATCTTGGTTAAATTTTTACAATTGCTTATGGGTGATTCCATCAATTCTAAAGCTTTAACCCATTGACAAGCTTATCATCTTCATTTTATTGAAGTTTGATTTTGTCAATTACCTCTTTGGACATACTTAGCAAAATACTTGCGTCTAATTTGAGATTTCTTCTCTTTCTCCTTCTCAAGTTACTTAGTAGGTAGTGATCATATATACATTGGTGTTTCTTTCCTTTCTACTAACCTTTGTGTAGCATGTCACCTTAGCTCACAAACTTGGTGCCCCAAGCAAGGGGGAGCAACCACCAAGGGGGAGCTACTAGCAAAGTTCGATGCACTTCAAAGACTTATGCTAACCTTTTTGCTATGACAAAGGGGGAGAAATGATAGTGATAAACTAGTTAATAATTCCATAGTTTGTGTTTCTACGTAAATGAGTTTATCGTTTGTCGTAATCAAAAAGGGGGAGATTGTTAATGCAAGTAATGCCTAAAAACATTATTAGTGTTAACTAACCTTTCTTAGTTTTGATCACAACAAACCATACAACACATTTAGTTTAGAAACACAAAATGAATTATTTAACTAACACTATCATCAAGGTAATAATCATATCACTAACCTTTCTTAATCATACTTAGTGATCATCAAAATGATTATCCTTAAAACTCACTTTTGTTAATAAGACAAAAGACTTTTTAATAAACTTTCTTTTTTAGAAAATGTTTTATTAAAATGGAAAATGAAAATTTGAAAATGGCATATTCCAAATGCTGTTAGAATATCCTTTGAAGGGTTCAAATACCTCAGATATTCCCACCCCACTAAAAGACAAAAAACGGAGCGGAGTCTAGTGGCGGTACCTTAAGTACCTACGCGGTACCTTAGCGATATGGTACCGCGGGGTGAGATAAGGTACCGCGCACAGTAGCCGTTATATATCCGTTGTAACTTTGTCTCCTTTAAATAGTGGGTCAAATCTCATTTTCCAGCAAGCCTATTGGACGTTTTTCTCAGCCCTTTTTCTATTTTCTATAACATAATCATTAGTAAATGATCACTTAATCTGTTAAGGATGTTTACATAAGATTATCCTCTTGATCCCCTCCTTTACCATGTCCAATGAGAAGATCACTCACTCACTAGTGTAGTGATAAAGATTAATTTATGAGCTAGTCATATTCATCATGATACCTTTTTGTTTTAGGTCAATCCAATGTATTTATGAATACTTGGACTAGTTGTGTTCATCCAAGTTATTTGTGAATACTTGGATTTGTTATGTACATCCATTGCATATGTGTTTGCTTGGATTTGTGTTGTGTAAATCCAAGCTACATGTGTGTACTTGGATAAGTCTAGTTGAGTTGTAATAGATTTGATTAGTAGTTCTCACTAAACTATAAAGTGATGTGGTTGTGTCTTGTGAGTTCTCACTAAACTTTAAAGTGATTAGTAGTGGTGTTGTGTGAAGTTCTCACTTAGCTTCAAAGTGAAGAATCGTGAAGATTGGTTCTAGCTTTCGATTAGAACTCGACATCTAGCCTTGTGTCGTAAAATGGTGAAGTAGGCAACGTCGTGAAGATTGGTTCTACCTTAAGATTAGAACTCGACATCTAGCCTTGTGTCGTTAAATTGTGAAGTAGGCAACGTCGTGTAGATTGGTCCTAGCTAAAGATTAGGTCTCGACATTTAGCTTAGTGTCGGAAAATAATGTAAGCAACGATGTAAGGTTTTCTCCGCCGAGAAGGGAGCTTGTGGATATAGTGGAAATCTCGAGTAGGTGTACTCGAGGAGTGAAGTAGAAACGAGGATAGAGCCTCGTTGTCGAACCACTATAAATCTTGGTGTCTTCCCACTAGGTTGTTTCCTTCCTTGCTCTTTACTTATTTCATTATCATTATACTTGCTTATTATTCTTGCTAGTGCATTTCAATTGAACCTAATCATTATGCAACTTAGCTTTAAGTAAAAGATAGTTTTGATACAAACCAAATTGAAAGCAATTTTAATTTGGTTAACAATCGAAGAGAAACTATTCAACCCCCCCTTCTAGTTTCTACACTTCTCATACATAAATTCGCTTACCAATCAATGTGGCACGACGGGGATCAACCGTCAAGGCGCGAACTGAGGTGATCTTCCCCAAATAGTACTATTATATGCATAAGCGTCTACCAACTCTCGGTAGTTCACAATTCATGCTAATGGGATCATTCAATCCATTCATTTTGGATCATACAATCAATCGGGTCCATATCAATAAGCATACAAGCGGGACTACTTGTGTTCTATTTTTATTAATACTCACATGTTATCTCCCTCGTGGGTTTACAAAACATTTCATAAAACATTTAAAATAGTGTGAGGCTATGAACTCACGTTTGTTGGGAAAGTTGGGTTATCGGCAATTAGGATGTACGGTACGTGCCTCGATCACGGAAACCTAAGCACATAATACTCGGTCTTAGACTATCGTCAAATAACTTTATAAAAGTAGTTATGTATATGTAATGATGTCATAACATGATGATCAAGTGGGGGTTTATTTCCTTATACAACATTATTAGTTGTTAATTATTAGTTAGCTTAGTCTAGTTATAATAGTTTTAGCCCATTCACATCTTAAGGCCCAATAGGCCCATTAATGGTCCAATATCTTTTTATTAGACCATTTATCTATTTAAGACCAGGCCCATACTCATATGTTGGGCACAAGTGGGTTAAGCCCACGAGTAAGTCCAATAGTGTTAAGCCAAACTAGTTGGGCCTACTGGTCCAACTAGGCTAATTTGGCCCATTATGGTCCATATGTTACAAAGCTCGGTTTTGTCGATTTTTACTTGTAAAATGTGTTTAAATATCAGTATATGTTTTATAAGAATGTTACATTAGACGGGTCGGACCATCTAAGTTCTATTTGGCGAAAACGCCATTCTTTCGGTTTTAGCCGAAAAGACGTAAAAATCTATATATTGTTTGTAGTTTAGAAAACATTTGAGTTTTATTTTTATAAAATGTAATATTTACTTATTATAGTGTATAAACATATTTTACATTAGTTATATCAATTAATTAACTTTTATATACTTATTTTAAATATTTATTTACTTCAAGTGGCATTTTAATAATATATTCTTTAAGTCAAATCTGATGTAAAATTTCAGGTCCATCATTTTGATCATATCTTGAGTTCTACAATGAATTGGAACCCCAAATTTTTACCGTATAAACTACATGATATTTGATAAAAATAACTCTACTATAGCTCCTTCTCAAATAGCTTCTAAGTATTTATAATGATTCGACCAAAACAGACCAGACAGATTAGTACCACAAAAGTGTTTTGGCTATATCTTGCTCATTTTTAACATTCCATTGTATGGACAATTCACCACTTATGTAAAAATAAATTATCTATCATTATATCAAATAATATAATCCATTTAACCAAGTAAAAATATTGAAAGTTTCTGTTTATTGCAGCCTACTTGTTAGATATGATTTTATCAACCTTTACTTGTAGTTTTTGCCTTTTTAACCTAATCTAGTGACACAAAATCCCCATGTAATATATTGATCATCATTTATCATCATCATACATATACATTTTTGAAGAAAATAGACGAATACATTTACAAAATTAATAGGATGATAGAAAGAACAATATGTATACCAACCAATTATGATGAAAAAGATGAAATTTATGATGAACAAGACTTGATCTTGTCACCAAATCTTATGAACTTAGCAAGACCAATTTTATAAATCTACAAGTGAATAAACTCCTTCTTGAAATCAGCCCTTTAACAACATGAAAACTCCTTTTTATAAGTTATAATCACCTCCAAATAGCCTCCTTTCAAGTAGTGATCAACATATGTGAATTATAGATGAACTTGTAGGTTAAATTTTTTATGATGGTGGTGTATGGTAATGGTGTTTGGACGGAAAGAGAGGGAAGAGAGGGAGAGAGTGGAAAACTTTTTGGTTAAGTGTATGAATGTGTGTGTGAGTTAGATGGTTTTGAGGTTGAGTGGTTTTCCAAGTTGCAAGTATGAGACAAGTGTCTCATAGAAACTTAAATTTTTTGACAACAAGGGGTGTGGTACCCTTGTTGTGTCCGCCCACTATGGGTGGTGGGACAAGTGTAACTTGTTTCATCCCTTATTATTTTATGGGTACTACTCGATTCTAGTTTCCTCGATTTGCGTGCCCTCAGGTCGATTTACGAAAAACGTTTTTACAAGTTATGAATCTACGGCACAAAACGATTATAATAAAAATTGTCTCATCAAAAACAGGGCAAAAAAGCGTAAATACGTAAACCTAGGGTTCCCGGTTTAATCGTAAAAGACGTTAAATTATGCACGTAAGCCCTAATTTCATCCCGTAAATATGTGAGTTCATGAACCAACATTAAAATAAAATATAAAAATAATATACGAGAATAAATTTACTACCTTAACATGTCAGGTTGTCACACATGGTATACTCATGTTTTTCAAAAACGCTTTAAGTCTATCATACCAAGCTTTGGGTGCTTGTTTAAGACCATAAAGAGCTTTCTTAAGCTTGTACACATGATCTGGTTTCTCAGAATCATTGAAGCCGGGAGGTTTAGCCACATATACCTCCTCATTGATCAAACCGTTAAGAAATGCACTCTTTACATCCATTTGTTGAAGCTTGAAGTCTAAGCACAAGCATAAGCTAAGAGGATTTTAATGGATTCTAATCTTGCTACGGGTGCGTATGTCTCGTCATAATTAATACCTTCTTATTGATTAAAGCCTTGAGCTACAAGTCTAGCCTTGTTACGAGACACAACACCATTCTCGTCTAACTTATTCCTATATACCCATTTGGTTCCTATGATGGTCGAACTTCTAGGTGGAGGAACAAGTTCCCAAACGTCATTAGCAATGAATTGATTCAATTCTTCTTATTTAATTCGCCTATGACGTTATCAAGAGCGTGATCCTTTGACTCCTTAATGTTTACTCCCTTTTCAACACTAAGGTCTTCAACTCCTATGTTTCTAACATCTTTGGCATTAACTATGTCTATTTCATCCAAGTCATCATATACCAAAGGTGATGTCTTAGATGAAGGAGGTGTTTCATCAAATGTCACGTTAAGTGATTCTTCAATTACACACGAGGTTTTATTTAGGACTATGTGGGCTTTGCTAGTTTGAGAATAACCTAAAAAGATACCTTCGTAAGACTTTGGTTCGAACTTAGTATGGTAATCTTTGGTGTTTAGAATGAAGCTCTTGCTTCCAAACACCCTAAAGTATTCCAATGAGGGCTTTTTACCTTTAAGAATCTCATAGGGGGTCATTCCTAGAAAAAGTCGAATAAGAATTCGGTTGAGAATGTAGGTCGATGTGTCCATGGCATTGCACCAAAATTTTTTAGGCAAAGATTGCTCATTTAACATCTTCCTACTAATCTCTTGGATGGTCCTATTCTTCCTTTCAACTACCCCATTTGATTGTGGAGTGCGAGGAGCCGAGAATTTATGGGTAATACTATGAGCTTCACAAAAGGCACCGAATTGCAATTCATTATCAAATTCCCTACCATGATTTGTCCTAATAGAGACAATTGAACATCCTAGTTGATTTTGAATTCTTCGACTAAAGGTTTTGAAGAGATCGGAAGCTTCTTTCATAGACGCCGAAAATCTATCCAAGTGAATCTAGAATAGTCATCAACTATAACTAGGGTATAAAGGTTACCTCCATAACTCCGTATGGCGGAAGGTCCAAACAGATCCATATGTAGGAGCTCTAAGCACCGAGAGGTCGAAACCAAATTCTTGGCTTTGTGACTTGAGCGAACTTGCTTCCCAATTTTTCAAGCATCACAAAAGTGACTATCAAACTTCATCTTGGGGAGATGTCTTACCAACTCCTTAGAGACTAAAGATTGGATTAAACTCCTATTAGCATGACCTAATCTCCTATGCCAAAGAGTAGAATTATCATCTAAAGTCTCTAGACATAAGTTGTCCTTTGACTTCTTATTGACCTTCATGACATAAAGCCCATACTTTCTAACACCTTTTCCAATGACCTTTCCATCTTTTATGATTTCACTATCATATTCCGAAAGATGACCTTACACTAATTGTCACAAATTTGACCTATACTTAGAAGATTAAAACCTAAGTTATCTACATGCTCTACGTTTTCTATAGTCATAGAGTCAAGAGAGACCGTACCTTTGCCAATGATACTACCACGTCGATTACTTACGAATGTAACGTTACCTCCATCATAAGCTTTGTAGTGCGAGAATAAACTTCGATTACTCGTCATGTGTTTAGAACAACCACTATCCGTAATCCACTCGTCGGGCTCTAAATTGATTCCCAAGCATATCTAGGTAACAACACACAAGATCAAACATTTGGTCCCCAATATCTTATGGGTCCAAATTTGTTAGTTCCAAACATCCCTTGAATTTGGTTGGGATGCATGAATGAAGGAGACATTCCACATGGGGAAAAGTATTGTTGTTGAAAATTGTTCCAATTCATATGGCCATTTTGTTGTCCATAGTTTCTCCTAGGTGTCTTTGATCTTGATCTAGAATTATTATTATTCCTCCTAGGTTTTGGAGTTTTACTTCTAGGTCGTGATTTAGCTTGATCATCTCTTTTTGGTGTAGGTGTTCTACTTCTAGGTTTAGACTCATTTCGTATTCTTGGAGGAGTATATGTTTGTCTAGATAAGTTTCTAGTTCCTATTAGAGGTTTACTCAAGGGCTTGTAGAATTTATCTAGAGTAGGCTTTTCAATAATAGGTACTTTGACCTTGTTAATAAGAATATGTTTTTGTCCTTCACCTAAAATAGAATTTTCAGAAAGTTCAGGATTTTCACAAAACCCTTCTTCTGTCTGCGGTTCTTTAGCTCCACCCGCGGTTCCATAGCAATAAGGAACCGCACCATATGCTGGAGAACCGCGTACATGGGTGCATTTTTCTGAAAACCTAACTTGTTTTGGTTCACTAGTTGATGCTTCATTTGTGTTATATCCTAACCCAAGTATTTCTATAGAATGAATTTGTTTGTTTAACATATCATCAAGAGCATTTGTACCTCTAATGGAGGTGCTCTTGAGATTTTCATTCTCTTGTGTAAGGACATCACATTTTAAACAACCTAGATCAACTTCTTTGTTTTTTTCAAGATTAGCTAATTTCTCTCTTAGCTCACTAATCTCATTCTCAAGCTTAGTTCTAGTTGATTTTAGCACTTTGTTCTTTTCAATGAATTTAAGACTAAGCTTATGTAAGTTATTGTATTGGACTTTTAATTCACAATCATCTTGAGAAGAACTATTGATGTGATCGTGATAGTATATGTGATAATTAGATACGTTATACGGTAAATTAGAAAATTACCTTTAGGAAAAAGTAATAGTCTAAAATTACAAAAGACGGATTCAATTAAAAACGTTGGTGAACCAAGTTCGTTGTACACGAAGATCTTATGAATTTGAGACGTTTTGTATCGATTTGGACAATTGAATCGAATTGGTTTTCGGTTTTTAAACTAAAAATTAATTCTACCAATTTAAAACTTAATTTTATCCTAAAGTGCATGAATCGCTACCCGAATAAATTTAATCTAAAAACAATTATTAAAAAATTAAAGCTAATTAAAATTTAAACTATTTAAAAATCTATTTAAACTCTTTAAAGTAATTAAATCTATAAAAAATTACTTCTACTCCCTTAATTAACCAAATCTATTTTTAAAACTATTTTTATTAAAATCTAAAATAATAAAAATCTAATTACTTAAAAACTAATTAAATTTCTAAAAATAAAACTTTTTTTTATACTTTTTTTATTTTGTTTTTTATTTAATTACTATTAAAACTGAAATTTTATAAAAGAATTAAAACTATTAAAATTTAAATGAAATTAAAATCAAGATTAAGTATTAATTAAAAAACTAACAGCTCTTAAAATATTGACTATATCAATTACGTGACTGAAATTAAAACAAAAAGAGCCAGTTAGCTCAGTGGTAAACATGTTAGGCTGTTGCCCGTGAGGTCACGGGTTCGAGTCCATGGAGGACTCATTTTTTGGAGATATATTTTTATAATGAAAATTAAAGTGTGACAATATAAATTATCATAACCACTAAAAAAGAATGGTACTCTGATAGATATCAGTTAAGTAAAACAGATTCACATCAAATCATATCAGCATAACAAATTCCAATAACAAACTCAATCAGGCAAATGCAGAAACAACAATTTAATAATCTAACACCCCCAATTTACATTGCACAGCAGAAATACACAATTGGGTGCTAGACACAAGCATCATCACACAAGGTATATTGAACGACTACAAATAGAGACGTTTTCACAAAATATAAACATGATTTTCATAAATGGTCTAAAACTTAGATTTCAACCCAAATTGTACTGACACGATACCAGAGTAAAGCGTTTAGTCCCCATGGATCTCGACCAACAACCAACAAGTTTAGTACAGTACATCAACATAAAGTAAATTGTTCAAACATTAAAAGGTAGAAACAGTTTAGACCAACATTCTTCCAAAAGCCAAGACACAACCTCTACAGCAAAGCTCCATGCTCCATCACTTCCTATTACATGAAATACATGCATAAAACGAGTCAACAATAATGTTGAGCGAGACTATAGGTTTATCAAATCACATTTGAACACAAGAAGCAAATCAATCATAATCATTTATAGAATTGTCGTACACACAATCTATAATCAAGGCAGTAATAATAATGATATTAAACAAACATTGTATTTAAGCTCATGACACCGACCCCTTAACCAAATAGTCACCCACACCAAATGCAGGCATGACTAGAATAAAACCATTGCCCCTCTAGGGTGTCAGTTGCTAGAATACCACAATCTTATTCACGTAAAATTATCCTTCCCAGCGGGTTACTCAACGTAATGCCCTGGTCTCAGATAGGGTGGTCAACCCAATAGTAATATCATTAGAATAAGCGGCTATTCCCGACTCACAACATCAAATCAGAAGATAGTTAACGGCTTATGAATTTAGGGTCTTTAGCCACAAGTTACTCAATACAATGAAATCAACTTTAGGCAACATTCGGTTCCAACAATTACTCATGACTTGTGTTCATTTAATTTCAAATAGCATGTATCCCCTCGCGGGTAGTAAAATTATTAAAACAATTAGAAAGCGAGGCTATAGACTCACCTTAGTATAAGAGATCTCGCGAGATAATCGTCGACGATAATGGATGCCTTTCAAACACGAGAACCGCTACCTATCAAATAAGGTGCGTTCGTTAATAATGACTCGAGAATTAAATCATACATAACAACATCAAATTCAAACTCATAAAGTCACGATAAACTGGAGAGAAAACGATATAAATAACTTCATTATACTTTACTACACTTTTACTTAACCATTTTATACTTTTCACAAAGTCTGCCGGTACATACAACATGTACTAGCTTATTTACCCCTTTTAAACTCGTCAACCGTTTATGAAACGACTCGATAAACTAACTTACTATATATAGAAAGTCCTCTTACAAGTTTATCAAATGAAATTACTTCTAAAGTACTTTACCCGACTCATTTTCAAACTACAAAATCCGGACAGATTTACGTTAATTTTTCATACAACCGTTTTAACTTCTTTAAACGACTTCGTTTACAAAACCGACACTCGGGTTTTAAAGTAAACTCAACCTAATAAGTAAACACCTCATTATCAGTAGGTTAAATTTTTCAAAACATCCATTTAGAGTCCCCGGGATTCGATCCAAATATCGACAACAACTACTTGTAGTGCCGATACTCATCTCCCGGTACACGATCATTCAAAACATCATAACTTCGCGCTCGTTTTGAGTTAGAAGCTCTACCTTATATCAAATCGAAGCTAAGAAAATTATCTAAAACCTTAGGCTATAAGTTAAGCCATTTTCAAAACATAAAAATTCGGATTTTACCTTTTACTTACTGTTATAAAATGACTACTCAAAACTTGTACAAAATCAGCTTTTTGATAAAAACCAACCATGGAAATGATCATTACTATGCCCTAATATCATAATACATCAACCATAATATCAAAATCATAATAAAAATAAAAATCATAAGAGTAAAATGATGTTTCTAACAAGATTTTTAGCACAAACCACCATGCATCATCATGATAATGCCATGCATGATCATATCTCCTACCTACCAACATCAAGAAAAAAAAGTTGCTTGCATGTGTAAAATTCTTACACCAATGTGATCCTTGATCAAAAATAAGGTTGGGTCTAGTGTTAGTTAAGCTTGAATCAACCTTAAACTCAATTAAAAATTAAATTTGTATGTGTTTGTGGTGGTGTGGTGGGTTTCGGCATTCACAAGAGAAAAAGAGAGAGAGAAAGTGAAATTTTTAAATGAAGAAAATGGAATGTGTGTGTTAGTTTGTAGTTTATATATAGTGGGGTAGGGACCAAGTTGCAATTTAGTGAAAGTTGTGGCTAGAAATGTAAATAGTTAGCTAAAAAGCGGGAAATAACTATTAGTCAATTTTCAAAATATTTACGGGGCTCGGGTTTCATAAAGATACTTTTAAAATTTTAAAACGTACCTCAAAAATAATAATATCGACTCTCGACTCGACTTAACATGTCATTTAAAATAAAACCTCGAAAATAATAAAAATCGAACAACCGACAATAAAACGTAAAATATTTGGCATCCATCGACATCACGCTTGCTAATACTCCTTATACTTAATAAATATTAAATATAGACCTTCCAACATCGGTTTAAACTTAAACCTCCAAAAATAAATATCGTTCAAACTCATTCAAAAATTTCAAAAATAATCGTAAAATAAGATTAAATAATGACCTCGATTTTGGGTTGTCACATCCCCCCTTCTTAAAAGAAGCGACGTTCGCGGCGCTTAATCCTTCCTAAACAAATGAGGATACTTGTCCTTAAAGAAATCCTCACGTTCCCACGTAAACTCTGGCCCACGTCTAGAGTTCCATCTCACTTTCACAATCGGAATTCTACTATGTTTCAACTTCTTAACTTCCCTATCCATTATCTCTACAGGTTCCTCTATAAAATGCAACTTATCATCAAGTTGAATTTCCTCCAATGGAATCACCACATCCCTTTCAGCTAAACACTTCTTCAAATTAGACACATGAAAAGTATTATGAATCGCCTTAAGCTCATCATGCAATTCTAACTTATAAGCCACCAATCCAATCCTTTGGATAATCTTAAATGGTCCAATAAATCTCGGGCTCAACTTTCCTCTCTTCCCCAAACGTATTACTCCTTTCCATGGAGATACCTTCAACATAACCATGTCTCCTACTTCAAATTCCAACGGTTTCCTTCTGTTATCAGCATAACTCTTTTGTCTACGTCTGGCATATAACAAACGCTTCTTGATTTGCACAATCTTTTCAGTTGTCTCAAATATCATTTTAGGCCCAATCAATTGACTTTCTCCTACCTCACTCCAACACACTGGAGATCTACACTTACGTCCATACAAAGCTTCAAATGGAGCGGCTTTAATACTAGAATGATAACTATTATTGTACGAAAATTCAACCAATGGCAAATGCTTATCCCAACCATTTCCAAAATCAATCACACATGCACGAAGCATATCCTCTAACGTTTGAATCGTTCTCTCACTTTGTCCATCAGTTTCCGGATGATATGATGTTCTTAAACATAACTCGGTTCCCATCGCTTTCTACAATGACTTCCAAAATTCTGAAGCAAACCTACTATCACGATCAGAAATTATCGACAAAGGCACACCATGTCGACAAACAATCTCCTTCACATACACTGTTGTTAACCTCTCCATACTATATGTCTTCTTCATCAGCAAAAAGTGAGCAGACTTAGTCAATCTATCTACAATCACCCATATCATATCACTACCATTTGCAGTCCTTGGCAAACCTGTCACAAAATCCATAGTAATCTTCTCCCATTTCCACTCAGGAATCTCAGGTTTCACTAATAATCCCGACGGTTTCTTATGTTCAGCCTTCACCTTCACACAAGTTAAACACTTATTAACATACTGAGCTATATCTGCCTTCATATTCGGCCACCAATAAACTCTCTTAAGATCTTGATACATCTTGTCCGATCCAGGATGTATTGAATACAACGACTTATGAGATTCATTCATCACTAAATCTCTCACCCCTAACGAATCTTCCTCAGACGGACACAACGGTAACCAAATCCTATTCTTAAAATACCCCAATCCACTCGACCTTACTTCAAACAAAGGCTTCAACATTCTACCCAAGTTTTCTTCCTCAACGTTCTCTTCCTTCATACCATTAGTTTGGGCTTTCAATATCGCTTCTTTCAAATCAACACTTTCCAACATCGTCAAAGCTCTAACTCTTATAGACTTATCTCTTTCCTTTCTACTAAGTGCATCAGCTACCACATTCGCTTTACCAGGATGGTAACGAATCTCGCAGTCATAATCACTCAGTAACTCAACCCATCTCCTTTGCCTCATATTAAATTCCTTTTGATCCAAAATATATTGCAAACTCTTATGATCAGTGAAAACCACACACTTGGTTCCATACAAGTAGTGTCTCCACAGCTTCAAAGCAAAAATAGCAGCCCTAAGTTCTAAATCATGCGTAGTGTAATTCTCTTCATGCTTCCTTAATTGTCTCGACGCATACGCTATTACTTTCTCCCTTTGCATCAATACAGATCTAAATCCTTTATGAGACGCGTCACAGTACACTACAAAATCCTTAGATCCTTCTGGCAAAGACAATATTGGCGCAGAACACAACTTATCCTTCAACATACTAAACGCAGATTCCTCTTCCAATCCCCATTCAAACACTCGATTCTTCTCCGTAAGCTTAGTCAACGGCTTAGCAATTAATGAAAACTTCTCAATAAACCTTCTATAATACCCAGTCAAACCAATAAATTGGCGAACTTCAGTCGGCGTCTTCGGCACTGACCAATCCTTAATTGCTTCAGTCTTAGCAGGATCCACACGAACACCTTCACTATCAATCACGTGCCCTAAAAATTGCACTGATTTCAACCAAAATTCACACTTAGAAAATTTTGCATACAACTTCTCCTTCTTCAACAATTCTAAAATTGTTCTCAAATGCTTCTCATGTTCCTCTTCACTCTTGGAATAAACGAGAATATCATCAATGAATACGATAACAAACTCATCCAAATACGGCTTACATACACGATTCATCAAATCCATAAATACAGCAGGCGCATTTGTTAACCTAAAAGGCATCACTTGAAATTTGAAATGTCCATATCGAGTACAGAAAGCGGTTATAGGAATATCTTCTTCCCTAACTCTCAGTTGATGATACCCAGATCTCAAATCGATCTTCGAGTATACACATGACCCAGATCAGTTGCAAGGGTAAAACAAATCATCAATCCTCGGCAGTGGATACCGATTCTTGACAGTCAATTTGTTAAGCTCTCTATAATCAATACACATTCTAAAAGAACCATCTTTCTTCCTAACAAACAAAACAGGCGCACCCCACGGCGACGAACTTGGTCTAATAAATCCCTTATCCATCAATTCCTTCAATTGATCAGATAATTCTTTCATCTCAGATGGAGCTAAACGATACGGTGCACGAGCAACAGGCGCAGCACCCGGCACTAAATCAATACGAAACTCAACTTCACGATGCGGCGGTAATCCTGGAAATTCCTCAGGGAAAACCTCAGGATACTCTCTAATCACAGGCACATCCTCCAATTTCCTTTCATTCACACCATCATTACTTATCTGTGCAAGGAACACATCACAACCTGCTTCTATATACCTCATCATCTTTAAACAAGAATCAACTCTCAAACGAGACGTACATTCAACACCTTTCACCGTCAATACCCTATTCCTTAGCGATATCTGAACTAATCTTTCTCCACAAACAAGTACTGCACCATTACCAACTAACCAGTCCATTCCAACAATCACGTCAAAAGATCCTAATTCTATTGGCATCAAATCAATACTAAACACATAATTACCTAACTTCAAGGAACAACCTTTCAGTATAGAACTAGTGCTTACAACCTTACCATCAGCTAACTCCACATTATAACTAGTTGTCAATCTCACTGGTTCTCTATCCAATAGCTGACTGAATCTAACATCTACGAAACTTCTATCGGATCCAGAATCAAATAACACACTAGCATAACAAGCATCAAGTAAGAATGTACCAGTCACAACGTTCGGCCCTTGAGGTTTGTCAGCATCTCCCACGACATAGGCTGGAGCAGCAATCCCAGCTGCAACAGCAGCAACATTGCCTCCCTGTCGTATGCCAACCCTTGGACAGTTCCCTTACTTATGTCCATGGCCTCCACATCCAGAACAGTAAACTACCTTAACAGCATTAGCCCCAGTGGCTACACCCTTGTTTCTATAATCTGCCATCTTATGTCCAGCCTTCCCACACTTGTTGCAAGCAGGTGGACGATTTCCAACATGATACAGATTACATCGACCACACTTCAGATTCAGCTTGTTACCTTGATTTCCTGTAGCAGCACGAACACCATCATTCCTTCTCAAATTATATTGCTGATTCCTATTCGGTCCTTGGTTATTGTTATTACGGTAACCACCTCGATTCTGCCCTTGACTTGAGTGTGCAGCTTCCCACTTTCTCTTAATTCCTTCAGCAATACTATCCTTTCGATCCTGCATCTTTACATCCATTAAAGCATGAGCCATTTGAACAACTTCATCAAATGACTTGGGTTTCAACGAAGTAGTTTCTCCTTTGATATTACTAGATAAACCCCTAATATACTGTTTCATCTTCTTACGGTCATCAGCAAACATATTAGGACACAACAAACATAAATCAGAAAACCTCCTTGTATAAGCTACAATATCATTGTTCCTCAGCACCAAATGCCTCAATTCATCTTCCAACTGACCAAACTCTTCCTCAGGACAAAACTTTGTAGTCAACAGTCCATTGGTCACAGTCCATGTTCTAGCGTTAGCTTCAACTAATCCTATAGTAGCTACTTGACTATTCCACCAACTCAACGCATCATCCTAAAAAGTAGCTGCAGCAAATTTCACCTTACTAGCTTCTGAACATCCACTGATTTCAAAAGTACTTTCAATTTTCTCAATCTACCTCCTTAATTCCAATGCACCACCAGTACCACGAAATTGGGTAGGTCCACATTTCATGAAACTAGCATAAGAACATTCCATTTGAACCTGCTGAACAGTAGCATTACCTCCAACTTGTCCCGCAGTATTTCCTTCTGCTTGTTCATCAGCATTACCTCCAGCCTGATTTCCAACATTCCCTCCAACCTGACCAGCAGCATTCTTATTCTCAGCCTCTTGGTTCCTCGCAACACGTTCAACTTCCAAAGCTCTAGCGATAGCTTGCTCAATCATGGTATTAACAGTAGCAGTCGTCAATTTAGGCGGCATGTTTACATGAAACTAACCAAACAATAATTTAGTAAAGTCAGAAAAATGCCTCCCAACTCCTTCCTGTCACCATAATAGAAAAAGAACAAGTAAGTATTCATATCAAGATAAGAAGAAGGATTTCTCTATCAAGATGTAGCATGGATACTACATGCACCAACAACACAATTCACAACGAATCATTAACCAATCACACAAGAACTAATAAGACAAATCATAAGTCATGAAGGTAATTTTGGATTGCTTTGGAAAATCTCCAGAAAATTGTGACAAGTAATGTCACTACAATCCTTCATCACAACAACTTAAAGTCATTAAGTTTCATCACAAGTTAGAGTACGAGTCTACATAAGTTCTATTACAACAAAGCCAAATAAAAACAACAGAAAAGAACTAAACATCACTTCCCCGCAGATTCTTGTAATCGTCTCGTCGTCACCAGATTCTTCCTCCACTTTTTCCTTACCTTTACGACTACCTCCTTCACTCGGCTTCACCGACACCTGAGCTTCAACCTGATTTGGCACATCACGAATCACAACACCTTGACTAGGAAAAGATCTCACCGGCAAACCCCACGCACTCAACCTAGCATTCCTTTCTTGCTCCCTACGCAACCTTTCAACTTGCCCACTCAAATTCAACACCATAGACCTCAATCTAACAACCTCATCCATTTCCTTGCCCTAACAAACTCTGACCTCCTCACACTACCAACCTTTCAAACTTTTTCTCATTCTGTTCAAACCTCCTAATCACACGAGTCTCAAGCAAATACCTCTCAAACAAAGACCGATCAAACTTCTTAAGAAACCAGAAAATATCATCATAAGACCTAGGACCTGGACAATAAACCTTTGGAATACCATCATGAACAGATCGAGCACTAGCAGCCCTACTCGACTCAACAGGAACATCACCCCTAGCAAATGCAATCCCAGGAAAACTACTAATATAAGCATCACATGTAGGAGTCGAAGAACGAACAACCGGTCGCTGACAATCTGGAACAGTCTGTGGCACAACATTGACCCTTGGAACATGACTACCTTGTATCAACTCAGGCTCTGTCTGACCAACTGCAGTAAGTTGAATCCCATCATCTAAAAACTCAAAAGGCTCCTCACCGTCACTAGCACCAAAGTTATCTACTTCCTCACCATCCACTACATTATTCAAATCAATCCATCCATCCTCACGAGGTAAACCAGCCATTTTCTATAATTATAAGGGTTAAGGATACTTAAGGTCATCGTTAATAAAATAATAATTAGTATGCAATGCTCATGCAAATATCATACGTTATCCATGCTATGCAACACAATGCAAATGATGTTTATGCAATGCTCGCAAAAAAATATGATACTGACAAGCACTCAGCGTACTTTCAATAATTCCAATACAATATCGTATTATTTACTTAATAAATACTCGGGAAATCATTTCAGTTATGAGGGATACATCTACAATGCAAAACAAAACTAAAAGTGATCTTACCGGAGCGTTGCAGAGGAGTTGTGTGCTTTTGAAGAATAAATACTTTCGACACCAAAGTTATAGTTTAGGACAATTTTATAAATCGACCCAGTTCTCATAACTTGCATCTCTGATTACCAATCTCTAACACCCCCAATTTACATTGCGCAGCGGAAATACACAATTGGGTGCTAGACACAAGCATCATCACACAAGGTATATTGAACGACTCCAAATAGAGACTTTTTCACAAAATATAAACATGATTTTCATAAATGGTCTAAAACATAGATTTCAACCCAAATTGTACTGACACGATACCAGAGTAAAGCGTTTAGTCCCCATGGATCTCGACCAACAACCAACAAGTTTAGTACAGTACATCGACATAAAGTAAATTGTTCAAACATTAAAAGGTAGAAACAGTTTAGACTAACATTCTTCCAAAAGCCAAGCCACAACCTCCACAACAAAGCTCCATGCTCCATTACTTCCTATTACCTGAAATACATGCATAAAACGAGTCAACAATAATGTTGAGCGAGACTATAGGTTTATCAAATCACATTTGAACACAAGAAGAAAATCAATCATAATAATTTATAGAATTTTCGTACACACAATCTATAATCAAGGCAGTAATAATAACGATATTAAACAAACATTATATTTAAGCTCATGACACCGACCCCTTAACCAAATAGTCACCCACGCCAAATGCCGGCATGACTAGAATAAAACCATTGCCCCTCTAGGGTATCAGTTGCTAGACTCAACTTAGTATAAAATCATTAAAACAATTAGAAAGTGAGGCTATAGACTCACCTTAGTATAAGAGATCTAGCGAGATGATCGTCGACGATAATGGATGCCTTTCAAACACGAGAACCGCTACCTATCAAATAAGGCGCGTTTGTTAATAATGACTCGAGAAATAAATCATACATAACAACATCAAATTCAGACTCATAAAGTCACAATAAACTCGAGAGAAAACGATATCAATAACTTCATTATACTTTACTACACTTTTACTTAACCATTTTATACTTTTCACAAAGTTCGCCGGTACATACAACATGTACTAGCTTATTTACCCCTTTTAAACTCGTCAACCGTTTATGAAACGACTCGATAAACTAACTTACTATATATAGAAAGTCCTCTTACATGTTTATCAAATGAAATTACTTCTAAAGTACTTTACCCGACTCATTTTCAAACTACAAAATCCGGACATATTTACGTTAATTTTTCATACAACCATTTTAACTTCTTTAAACGACTTCGTTTACAAAGCCGACACTCGGGTTTTAAAGTAAACTCAACCTAATAAGTAAACACCTCAGTATCAGTAGGTTACATTTTTCAAAACATCGATTTAGAGTCCCCGGGATTCGATCTAAATATCGACAATAACTACTTGTAGTGCCGATACTCGTCTCCCGGTAGACGATCATTCAAAACATCATAACTTCGCGCTCGTTTTGAGCTAGAAGCTCTACCTTATATCAAATCGAAGCTAAGAAAATTATCTACAACCCTAGGCTATAAGTTAAGCCATTTTCAAAATATAAAAATTCGGATTTTACCTTTTACTTACTATTACAAAATGACTACTCAAAACTTATACAAAATCAACTTTTTGATAAAAACTCACCATGGAAATGATCATTACTATGCCCTAATATCATCATACATCAACCATAACATCAAAATCATAATCAAAATAAAAATCATAAGATCAAAATGAAGTTTCTAACAAGATTTTTAGCATAAACCACCATGGATCATCATGATAATGCCATGCATGATCATATCTCCTACCTACCAACATCAAGAAAAAAAAAGTTGCTTGCATGTGTAAAATTCTTACACCAATGTGATCCTTGATCAAAAATAAGGTTGGGTCTAGTGTTAGTTTAGCTTGAATCAACCTCAAACTCAAGTAAAAATTAAATTTGTATGTATTTGTGGTGGTGTGGTGGGTTTCAGCATTCACAAGAGAAAAAGAGAGAAAGTGAAATTTTTAAATGAAGAAAATGGAACGTGTGTGTTAGTTTGTAGTTTATATATATTGGGGTAGGGACCAAGTTGCAATTTAGTGAAAGTTGTGGCTAGAAATGTAAATAGTTAACTAAAAAGCGGGAAATAACTATTAGTCAATTTTCAAAATATTTACGGAGCTCGGGTTTCATAAAGATACTTTTAAAAATTTAAAACGTACCTCAAAAATAATAATATCGACTCTCGACTCGACTTAACACGTCATTTAAAATAAAACCTCGAAAATAATAAAAATCGAACAACCGATAATAAAACGTAAAATATTTGGCATCCATCGACATCACGCTTGCTAATACTCCTTATACTTAATAAATATTAAATATAGACCTTCCAACATCGGTTTAAACTTAAACCTCCAAAAATAAATATCGTTCAAACTCATTCAAAAATTTCAAAAATAATCGTAAAATAAGATTAAATAATGACCTCGATTTTGAGTTGTCACAAATAACCAAATCAATATCAGTGAAAAACCATTATAAACAGATTTCCAAAGCTTGCAAAATATTAAAGAATATAGAACAGATTAGGCAATTAAATCAGTTTCATAGATATTATAAAGACTTCTAATTGAAATATTCAACAATCAATATAAAAGATCAGCAATCTACTAATATTATCCCATCAAAACAGCAGACAATGTGTTCAATTTAAATCGGACTTTTAACCAGCAAGTCTAAACAATAATCAACAGAATAGTTATCAGAAACCTACCAAATTCCTAAAGTTAACCTTCAAAATCAACCCCTTAATCATATCCCATAATAATCTGACAACAAATTATGTCAATACTCATTTCCACTAAATCAAGTATTACTTATTACTACAAATTCAGCATACAGGTTAACTAAGCTATATCAAGTTAAACTAGTAGACAGAAATTGCCACCTCAGCAGCTAAAAACATTCATCAGTTACAACCAATCAATCCAACAAACTAATCACGCTAAAGCAGATTGACAATCTAATATTAAATCCCTAAAGTCATAAGCATAAGTAGATTAATAAGACACAATAATAATAACCCTTCAAGTCTAATCAATCTATCATTCAAATCATTAACACTCTTAAACAGATTTATGTAAATTAAACAACATTAAAATAAATGAATGAAACCTTTTGGAGAAAGCCTTTGGGAAGAAGAGCGGCGTTGAGCCGTCTTAATATCTCGAAACAGCATCACCATTTACCACCATACGAACCAACTCCATACGAACCAACACCATCAATATTCGAACCATATTTATAAACTTTCCAGTGGGGAAAGTTATCCCAATTCTTACTTTAATTAATTGATTTAAGCTCTTGATTTAACTCAACCAATTAATTTTCAAGTTATGTTAATATAGATTTAAGAGAGAAATATTGTAATTAACTTTAAATAATATCAAAAACAAGATAGTCGAACAACAAAATCGAACTTTTTATTAATATAGAAAGCAAATTACAATACTATAGAAAGAAAAATTACAATAATTTTCCTAAACCTATTTTAACAGAATAACATTAAAAATAAAAAAATTCGATCCTTTACACATCTTTTGAAGGGGGTATTTATAGGGAACCCGAGAGGTTGTGGAGTGAGGTGTTTGTTGATGAAGAAATGATCCAAACCTTTCAATTAGCATCTTGGTTTTCTCTCTCCTTTCAGTTTTCATCCTACGATTGATATTCACACACTAGCACACGGATAGCCAACGTGGCATCCGTTGTGCTAGTTGTGCTACTTTGATTGCTGATGTGTCCTTCTTCAATTGGTAGATTGAGGAGTGGTGTGTTGTCTTGTCCAATAAAACTTTGCCACGTTATCATGCTCCTCCATTCTTCAACATCCGAAAATATGGGGGATTTATCCACCCTTGTGTGAATCACACGTGTGAACAAAAGCCCCAATTAATATTAACTTTTGGGTATTTTGTGAATAGTAATTAGGGTTAGGAAAAAAAGTATTACTGGTTTATTTAAGATGGGAGTGAAGGAGATGAGAAGCATAGGGAGTATCGAAAATGTTTGGGAGGTGTGTGTGGTGGAAAAGTGAGTGGGTAATTAACGTGTGAATAAGTAAAGTAAATAACAAACGTTATAACTTATTTTATTTTTGTATAACCGTCTATGAATGAAAACATAATGGTTAAATAAGGCCCATCATAAACTTTTCGTCTCACACATTGCAATTTGCTTTGGGCTTTTTAAATTCTCCATCCGTCTCATTGAATTGTTAACGAAATGGGTTTTAAGGCCCATGAAACACACATCCATTTTTAACAACTAAATTGATAATGGGCCTTAATCCGTCTCATGGGCTTGTAGATAACTTGGACTCCTTATTGGACTTTTTGGGCCCAATACCCAAATGTGGGTCCCACTTGGCCCGTTTTATATTAAATCCTCTAAAAACGACTTGAAATTGGCTTCGTTGATCTTTTCTTCAAATCCCGTGTCATTTTTGCCGGTTTTCGTGAACTTCGGTACCTACACACATGAAACAACAAAAACACATATACAATGCTATTTTCATTCATTTTATGCATATTATGCTTGTTTATTGATACAAATGATATGAGTAATTTAACTCATATCAAACTCCCCCTTGCTAAGCAATTGTCGTGTCCTCACGCAATGATAAAATAAAACACTAACTACATCATGTATTACTTTCATTATTTGAAAAATAACTTTTAGGATCATAAAACTAAAATAGATTCATCGTCCTCGACTTTTCACTTTTCCATGCCAAGTGCAAAAAACAAGATCATTGTCAATCATAAGCCCCAAAATTAAACCAACTCATACAAGTAATTTGTGTTAAACTCAATCTCCTATTATTCCTAATTGTATCTCTAGATTTTATTTGTCATTCACCCAAAGGCTCATTTGACTTTATTTGATATTTATTAGTCCAAAAATGAAGGCAAGAACGGTGTAAACTCAACACTCAAAACCTAACCTCGACTTCAAAAACCGTTGTCACTAAATAAAGCCCACATCAAGGGTAACTTAACACAATTTTAGGGATAAATCCCCGGACCCAAAATTTGGCTAATAGGACTACTTAAAAGAAATAATAAAAACCTCCAAAGTCAATTATGACCTTATTAAATGGAGTTAGCAACAACTACATCATAACACCTTGTCGCTCTTTAAGATGCAATTGTGCTCCTTATTTAAAATCCACACCCGAAGTCTCCTTGGAAAAAAAATAAGGGAATTGACATCACCATCCCACCTTACGTCTCATGATGATGAAGCAATTTTTATTCAACACGTCCCCTTGCCATACACCCTAAGGCTCTAATGACAAGGTTAGTGCTACATGACTCCCACCCGAAGGCTCCTAGAGAACATGTTTTTTATTTACTTTTCTTTATTAATATGATATGTATAGTAAGCCAAATTTCCACAATCCCATGATCAAAAGTCCATGACGCTGACACACTTAATGTGTCCTCACTTTAATTACAAGGGAAGAAAAAGAAGGAGTTACGTGTTAAGATATCAAGCCTAAACCGCTAAAAAACTTAATTTATTAAGCAATTATTATTCAAGTGTGGAAAGTAAATACGAGGAGATTAAATCAAACACAAAAATACTTGCACAAAGAAGAGTTAACCTTAGAAACTTATGATTAAACTCTATCATCTCTTGTTCTCCATATTGTAAAATTCCAAAAATGAGAAATCAATGGATACTTAGCCTATTAAATCAAAGTTTTGGGTTTTCAAGTCATCTATAGGATCTTGCATCTTCTTAAACTTTTTCAAGTTTTAGAATTTGCGTTTTAAAGTTCCCTTGATAAACGACTTTCTAGGATCATATATAGGAACTTGCGAAAAGTTCTTGTTCTTAACCCGTATGAATTAAGACTTTCGCGTTTTAAAGCTCCCTATATAAAAGCCTAGCAAAACTTAATTCAAATACGTTAAGGAAAAGCTAAGGTAAAAACCGAGTCGAGTCAAAAACTATTTTTATTTTCACCAACGGAAAGCCTACATTTGTGTCAAAAGCACTTATTTTATTTATTAAAACTTAAAAACAACACTAAAAATTTAAATTTTTTATCAAACATGAGAAAAAATTACGTTTAGACTCGACAAAAGCAATAGCAAGCGGTTATATAGATTGACTCCCCCATGCTAAAACCAAACATTGTCCTCCATGTTTCCTAGCTCAAAAGTAAAACCCCCTTGCTAAAACACGAAGAGTCCAATGCAAAATCCTAACATGGAAAGAGCACACACATCTATAAGCCGTTTATTAATAATGCCTCAAGATAAAACGTTAGTCGATAAAAATCAAAGGATAGAGAGTGTGCCCCTTTTTAGCATTCAAAGAATGGAAGATCAAGTGGACTGGCAAAAACCGAACACGAGAGTCTTCAAAAATTAGGGTCATACCTAAGATTCACAACACAACAAAACACGAGCGAGAGCTTGAAAGATCAAGCCTTATTAGTATTAGAAAATAGAAAGAAGATAGAATGTATGGGACTCCCCCACAAGGCACCTCGTTTTTGTTAACCGAGTCATGAGCTCGACTCGATCCCCGCATTCATTGGTCCTTAGGGAAAGTTTGAAGATCCGGGACAACCTCCGTAGGTATGTCCCCTCCAAAGTAGTGTTTCACACGATGACCATTCACCTTAAAGTTAAGCCCGTCTTTTTGAGCTAGCTCAACGGTGCCATAAGGGAAAACTTGTGCAATGGTGAATGATCCGGACCAACGGGATTTAAGCTTGCCCGAGAAAATCTTAAGTCTAGAGTTGAATAAGAGGACTTGATCACCAACATTGAAAATGCGGTTTTTGATCTTAGAGTCATGAATCCTCTTAGTCTTCTCTTTATAGATCAAAGAATTTTCATAAGCTTGATCCCTTAATTCACTTAGTTCATTCAATTGAACCTTGCAATGATCACCCACGGTCCTCAAATCAAAGTTACAATGCTTAAGAGCCCAATACGCCTTATGTTCGAGTTCAATTGGCAAGTGGCATGCCTTTCCGTAGACCAACCTAAATGGTGTACAACCAATTGGCGTCTTGTAATCCGTACAGAAAGCCCACAATGCATCGTCCAATTTATCCGACCATGAAGTGCGATTTTCTCCAATAGAACGCTCCAAAATCCTTTTAAGAGCTCGGTTTGAAACCTCCACTTGACCACTCGTTTGAGGGTGATAAGCCGTAGAAAGTCGATGAGTGACACCATATTTCCTTAGAACTTTTTCAAATTGTTCATTACAAAAATGGGTCCCACGATCATTTATAATAGCCCGCGAAGTTCTAAACCTAGCGAAAAGTTGTTTCAAAAATTTCACCACAACTCGAGCATCATTCGTAGGCAAAGCCTTAGCTTCAACCCATTTAGACAAATAGTCCACGGCTACGAGAATGTATTTATTTCCTTTAGAAGATGGAAATGGCCCCATAAAATCGATCCCCCACATGTCAAAGATTTCACAAACTTGGATAATGTTTTGAGGCATTTCATCCCTTTGTGAGTTCTTTCCTTGACGTTGACAAGTATCACAAGTCTTGATCAAGTCTTGGGCATCACGATATATGGAAGGCCAAAAGAAGCCGGCATCAAAGACTTTCTTCGCGGTGGCGTTGGCACCATGATGTCCCCCGGTGGGTCCCTCATGACAAGATTTAAGGATATCTTGAGCTTCTTTGCCAAACACGCACCTACGAATCACTTGATCCGCGCACACACGAAACAAATAGGGGTCGTCCCAAAAGTAATAGGATATATCCTTGAAAAACTTCCGTTTTTGTTGGGACGACATACCCTTGATCACAAACTTCCCCGCATGGTAATTTGCGATGTCCGCAAACCATGGGGTATTATCATCACCACGAAAAGCAATCATACCAAGCGTCTCGAGAGAAAATGTTTCATTGATTTCCTTGTTCTCTCGATCGCTTTGGTAAGGATTCTCAAGTCGAGATAAATGATCGGCCGCGAGATTCTCGGCTCCTTTTTTGTCTAGAATTTTGACATTAAATTCTTGAAGGAGGAGAATCCACCGGAGCCACCTCGGCTTAGCATCTTGTTTATTAAGAAGATATTTGATAGCCGAGTGGTCCGTATACACTATGGTTTGAGACAAGACGAGATATGGTCTTAACTTTTCAAAAGCATACACAACGGCAAGTAACTCCTTTTCCGTTGTAGTGTACTTTGTTTGAGCATCCGTCATAGTCTTACTTGCATAGTGTATAGGCAAGAAGTGTTTTGACTTACGTTGCCCCAAAACCGCACCTTCCGCGTAATCACTAGCATCACACATAATTTCAAAAGGTAGGTCCCAATCCGGAGAAACTTCGGTTAATTTCCTTTTAAGCATCTCAAAGGCTTGAATACACTCATCCGAAAAGATGAAAGGAGTCTCTTTTTCCAAAAGATTGGTGATAGGCCGAGCTATCTTAGAGAAGTCTTGTATAAAACGTCTATAGAAGCCGGCATGGCCGAGAAAACTACTAACTCCCTTAACGGTGGTGGGTGGAGGTAATTTGGCAATCACGTCGATTTTAGCCCTATCAACCTCAATACCGGCCTTAGATATCTTATGTCCTAACACTATTCCCTCTTTGCACAAGTGACATTTTTCATAATTAAGCACAAGATTCGTTTCCTCACAACGTTGCAACATTGTTTCAAGGTTAGAGAGACATGAAGTGAAAGAATCCCCGAAAACCGAAAAGTCATCCATGAAAACTTCCATGGTTTTCTCGATCATATCATGGAAAATGGCCATCATGCACCTTTGGAATGTCCCAGAGCATTGCATAGTCCAAAAGGAATTCGACGATAAGCAAATGTTCCATAAGGACAAGTGAATGTGGTCTTTTCTTGATCACGAAGGTCAATCGGGATTTGGAAATAGCCGAAAAATCCATCCAAATAGCAATATAATTTATTCGCCGCTAGTCTCTCTAACATTTGATTCATAAAAGGTAATGGAAAATGATCCTTCCTAGTGGCATCATTAAGTTTCCTATAGTCAATACAAACACACCAACCAATCACAAGTCTAGTAGGATTCATTTCATTATCCTCATTAGTAACAACCGTCATTCCTCCTTTCTTTGGAACACAATGCACGGGGCTAACCCATGGACTATCCGAGATAGGGTAGATCATTCCGGTGTCTAGAAGTTTAGTGACATCCTTTTTTATCAGCTCATGAATCTTTGGATTGACCGTTCTTTGATTTTAGATAACGGGTTTATAATCATCCTCCATTAGAATTTTATGAGTACACGATTTTGGATCTATACCCTTAATGTCAGAGGTTTTCCATGCAATGGCCCGTCTATGTTTCTTAAGCACTTTGATAAGTTCATCCTTTTCATTTTCCTTTAATCCCTTAGCAATAATCACCGGTAATTTATCCGTTCCTTCAAGAAAAGCATACTCCAAATGAGTGGGTAGTTCCTTAGTTTATAATTCGGGTGCTTCTTCAATAGATGTGTTCACTTTAGTCTCATTAGCACTCATAAATTTTAATTCCATTGGTGGTGATTCAAAAGGATCCATATTCAACAATTTTTCAATTAATGCAATATCTCCCTCGGGATCAAATTTCTCACTATCAAACTCACTAGAAGCGAATGGTTTGCTAAGATAATCATCAATTTCCTTATCGATTTTTGAATAACCATTATTTTCAAGCTCTTCAAGAACGAAGTCCCCTCCCTCAAATGGAGTGAGTGGAGGTTTAGCCAAAGAGGTAATAGGATTTGATGAAGTGGGATTTCCACTTTTGGAAGTATCCGAAAAACCAAGCATATCTTGCGAAACCTCTTCACTAGCAACATCAATCACATCGATTTGATTGATTGATTCCTCGTCGTCCTCGGAAGAAGGCTTCAAGATATTACCAACATTAAGAGTGATACTTTCATCATCAAAACGTAAAGTCAATTTCCCCTCTTTCATGTCAACTAAAGAACTAGCCGTATTTAAAAACGGTCTTCCCAAAATAAGAGGCACACGAGAATTTTCCGGATTATCACAAATCACAAAATCCGCTGGGAAGATGAGCTTTCCTACTTTGACTAACACATCTTCGGCTATACCTTTTGGAAAGGCGGTCAATCGATCCGCTAGCTCGATAGTCATCTTAGTAGGTGTAAGCTCGGGAAGTGATTACCTTTTCCACACGGAAAGAGGCATCAAATTAATGCTAGCGCCAAGATCGGCTAATGCTAAGCCTTCTTTCATATTAGGGAAATCACATGGTATCAAAAATTGACCGGGGTCTCCAAGCTTTTTGGGAAACTTTTTAGAGAGAACCACGGAACAACTTTCATTTAAGGACGTAGATACTTCAACCAATTTCTCCTTATCGTTCATCAACCTTTTGATTGTTGAAGCAAACTTAGGCATGCTAAGCAATAACTAAGATTAATATACATTTTCTTAAACACGTCAAGAAACGTAGACACTTGAGCATTGGTCTTTTCGCGGAGCTTTTCTTTGTTAAGTCTCGAAGGGTAGGGTAGTGTGGGTTTAGTCTTCGGAAGCTCGGGTTCCGGAATAGGCAATTGGTCTACCTTTGGTGTAATAAGAATTTCCTTTTCTTTAATCACCTCGGGTTCTTTCTCCACTTCCCTCACCGGAGAGGTACTCACATGTGGAAGCAAAGGTCCGTCTAAAGCTTTCCCACTACGTGTGGTTATAACTTTCATCTCTCCCTTCGGGTTTGGAATGTTGTTACTAGGTAAGCAACCCGAAGAAGAGGGGGTTTGCTCATAAAAGACTCAAACATCGAAAGCAATTTGTTTTGACCTTGTTCCATACTTTGTTGCATACAATTTTGACTTTGCTATAATATTTGCTCAAATCTTTGTTCAGTTCTTTGTTGATTAAGCTCAATCTTATTATTTTGCCCTTTAATTGTATTTTGAAACTCATTTTTCAATGTTGCCATTTGTCCTTGCATATTATTTTGAAAAGCCTTCAAATTTGCCTCATTTGTTTTAATGTAGCTTGACAAATCATTGTGGTTATTGTAAAAACCTTGATTGTTTTGATTAGCATTAAACCCATTTCCTTGATTATAATTCCCTTGGTTTCCACGCTTAAAATTATTCCCATTATTTCCATTGTTGTACCTATTTTGGACCAGTGGAAAACCCGGTGGAGCAACATATTTTGACGAGGAACTTGACCGTTGGAGCCATAAGTTCCCGTCGCGGCAAAAGCATTAGCTTGATCAAACCCCGTGGTTAAACAAGCATAATTAGGATGTGCTCCACCACATGATACACAAAAATTCTCAACCATATTAATCGATCCATGAGGATTCTTCCTAAGCTCATTCAAAAGCGTGTCAATCTTAGAGTCCAATCTAGCAATCTCGGTATTAGACGAATTCACATTGGAAGCACTCGGTGTGTTTCGTGAATATTGCACTCTAGATTTATTCTCAGTTATACCCCACGCATCTCTCGGAGTTTTTCTTAAAAGATTACCACCCGCGGCGGCATTTAAAGAATCTTGTTCAATCATATTAAGACCATTATAAAAAGTATTTATTTGATGCAATTCCGAGAAACCGTGGTGTGGACATTGTCTCAACAAATCTTTAAATCTTTCCCAAGCAACCCCAAACGATTCATGCACTTTTTGTTCAAATCTAGTGCTCTCGTTTTTAAAGTGTGTTGTCTTAGATGTTGGAAAGAAATAATTCATGAACTTAGACACTAAATCATCCCATGTCAAGATCGAACCCGATGGTTCTTTCTCATACCAAATCTTAGCATTACCCTCGAGCGAGTACAGAAAAAGCATGAGCTTAATCGCGTCATTCGGCACATCTCTAAACTTGAGAGTCGAGGTAATTCGAAGAAAATTCCGAATGTGAGAATGCGGGTTATCGGTCTCATTGCCATAAAATTGGTCGGCACGAATGAGCGATAAAATACCCGACTTAATCTCAAAATGATCCGCCAAAATAGCCGGCACAACGATTGCTTCCCCATACCCTTCGGTGGGTGCACGGAGCAATTCCTCCATTGTTCGGTTATCGACCATCTCTACAACAATAGGTGGAAGCTCGGGTTCCACTATTCGTTGTTGACAATTTCTATTTCTACGAGGAATATTTTCAAGCCTATTAAAATCAATCACAAGTCGAGAAGAACGTAATTGCATACACTACAAAGACGAGAATTTAGAGGATTGAAGAAAATAAATTAGACAAGAAGAAGATTATTTTTGGTATTTTTATTTGGTATTGCTCAATCAAAAATTATCGATAAAAAACAAGGAATAAGGATAACTACTATGGAAGTAAATTACCCCCGGTCGACTTTGAAATGATAGGTGAAAACCTAAACGTCTCGAGGTTCAATAAGTAAAATACAAAAATAAAATTTATTACTACTTGAGTTGGCAAACCAATAATAGGTGGCACAAAGCACTTAAAAACCTTTTTCCTTAGACGACCTTTTATAGCAAGTCGCCTTATACCCACCTTATAGTTTGTATAAATCGAGTTCAAACTTATTATTAGTATTTATCTATTTTTCCTTTTATTTTTGTTTTGGATTCAAATACAATAGCTAGGTGATGAAATCCCAACTAAGGTCTTATTTGAAAAGTAGGTAAATTTATTGTTCTACGTAATACAATATATTAATCACAAAAAACGAGAAAAACGATACATACTATGATAATAGAAAAATAACAAACTTTCCAAGGACGGAAAGGGTCTTCAAATCAACGATCAACAAATCTCAACGAAAATGAATCGTACACAAGATCCCCGGCAGCAGCGCCAAATTTTTTGATGTGATCGTGATAGTATATGTGATAATTAGATACGTTATAGGGTAAATTAGAAAATTACCTTTAGGAAAAAGCAATAGTCTAAAATTACCAAAGACGGATTCAATTAAACACGTTGGTGAACCAAGTTCGTTGTACACGAAGATCTTATGAATTTGAGACGTTTTGTATCGATTTGGACAATTGAATCGAATTGGTTTTCGGTTTTTAAACTAAAAATTAATTCTACCAATTTAAAACTTAATTTTATCCTAAAGTGCATGAATCGCTACCCCGAATAAATTTAATCTAAAAACAATTATTAAAAAATTAAAGCTAATTAAAATTTAAACTATTTAAAAATCTATTTAAACTCTTTAAACTAATTAAATCTATAAAAAATTACTTCTACTCCCTTAATTAACCAAATCTATTTTTAAAACTATTTTTATTAAAATCTAAAATAATAAAAATCTAATTATTTAAAAACTAATTAAATTTATAAAAATAAAACATTTATTTTATTTATTTTATTTTGTTTTTTATTTAATTACTATTAAAACTGAAATTTTATAAAAGAATTAAAACTATTAAAATTTAAAGGAAATTTTTTTCAAGATTAAGTATTAATTAAAAAACTGACAGCTCTTAAAATATTGACTATATCAATTACGTTGACTGAAATTAAAACCAAAAGAGCTAGTTAGCTCAGTGGTAAACATGTTAAGCTGTTGCCCGTGAGGTCACAGGTTCGAGTCCCATGGAGGACTCATTTTTTTGAGATTTATTTTTATAATAAAAATTAAAGTGTGACAGTATAAATTATCATAACCACTAAAAAAGAATGGTACTCTGATAGATATCAGTTAAGTAAAACAGATTCACATCAAATCATATCAGTATAACAAATTCCAATAACAAACTCAATTAGGCAAATGCAGAAACAAAAATTTAATAACCAAATCAATATCAGTGAAAAACCATTATAAACAGATTTCCAAAGCTTGCAAAATATTAAAGAATATAGAACAGATTAGGGAATTAAATCAGTTTAATAGATATTACAAAGACTTCTAAATGAAATATTCAGCAATCAATATAAAAGATCAGCAATCTACTAAAATTATCCCATCAAAACAGCAGACAATGTGTTCAATTTAAATCGGACTTTTAACCAGCAAGTCTAAACAATAATCAACAGAATAGTTATCAGAAACCTACCAAATTCCTAAAGTTAACCTTCAAAATCAACCCCTTAATCATATCCCATAATAATCTGGCAACAAATTATGACAATACTCATTTCCACTAAATCAAGTATTACTTATTACTACAAATTCAGCATACAGGTTAACTAAGCTATATCAGATTAAACTAGTAGACAGAAATTACCACCTCAGCAGCTAACAACATTCATCAGTTACAACCAATCAATCCAACAAACTAACCACGCTAAAGCAGATTGACAATCTAATATTAAATCCCTAAATTCATAAGCATAAGCAGATTAATAAGACACAATAATAATAACCCTTCAAGTCTAATCAATCTAACATTCAAATCATTAACACTCTTAAACAGATTTATGTAAATTAAACAACATTAAAATAAATGAATGAAACCTTTTGGAGAAAGCCTTTGGGAAGAAGAGCGGCGCTGAGCCGTCTTAATATCTCGAAACAGCATCACCATTTACCACCATACGAACAAACTCCATACAAACCAACACCATCAATATTCGAACCAGATTTATAAACTTTCCAGTGGGGAATGTTTTCCCAATTCTTACTTTAATTAATTGATTTAAGCTATTGATTTAACTCAACCAATTAATTTTTCAAGTTATGTTAATATAGATTTAAGAGAGAAATATTGCAATTAACTTTAAATAATATTAAAAACAAGACAGTCGAACCACAAAATTGAACTTTTTATTAATATAGAAAGCATATTACAATACTATAGAAAGAAAAATTACAATAATTTTCCTAAACCTATTTTAACAAAATAACATTAAAGAAAAAAATGGGATCCTTTACGCATCTTTTGAAGGGGGTATTTATAGGGAACCCGAGAGGTTGTGGAGTGAGGTGTTTGTTGATGAAGAAATGATCCAAACCCTTTAATCAGCATCTTGGGTTTCTCTCTCCTTTCAGTTTTCATCCTACGATTTGATATTCACACACTAGCACACGGATTGCCAACGTGGCATCCGTTGTGCTAGTTGTGCTACTTTGATTGCTGATGTGTCCTTCTTCAATTGGTAGATTGAGGAGTGGTGTGCTGTCTTGTCCAATAAAACTTCGCCACGTTATCATGCTCCTCCATTCTTAAACATCCGAAAATATGGGGGATTTATCCACCCTTGTGTGAATCACACGTGTGACCAAAAGCCCCAATTAATACTAAATTTTGGGTATTTTGTGAATAGTGATTAGGGTTAGGAAAAAGAGTATTACTGGTTTATTTGAGATGGGAGTGAAGGAGATGAGAAGCATAGGGAGTATCGAAAACATTTGGGAGGTGTGTGTGGTGGAAAAGTGAGTGGGAAATTAACGTGTGAATAAGTAAAGTAAATAACAAACATTATAACTTATTTTATTTTTGTATAACCGGCTATGATTGAAAACCTAATGGGTAAATAAGGCCCATCATAAACTTTTCGTCTCACATATTGCAATTTGCTTTGGGCATTTTAAACTCTCCATTCGTCTCATTGAATTGTTAACGAAATGGGTTTTTAGGCCCATGAAACACACATCCATTTTTAACAACTAAATTGATAATGGGCCTTAATTTGTCTCATGGGCTTGTAGATAACTTGGACTCCTTATTGGGCTTTTTGGGCCCAATACCTAAATGTGGGTCCCACTTGGCCCGTTTTATATTAAATCCTCTAAAAACGACTTGAAATTGGCTTCGTTGATATTTTCTTTAAATCTCGTGTCGTTTTTGCCGGTTTTCGTGAACTTCGGTACCTACACACATGAAACAACAAAAACACATATACAATGCTATTTTAATTCATTTTATGCATATTATGCTTGTTTATTGATACAAATGATATGAGTAATTTAACTCATATCAACTATTATTGCTATAATAATCGATTTCGTAATGTACCTCTATAGAAGTGTGAATCATAAGACATTTTTCATCTTTGGGGTTGTCATCAACATCTTCACCGCTATCGCTCCATGAACCTCCAACAAACGCCGTGTGGTTCTTGTCGCGTGAAGGATTAGGACAAGCACCTATGAAATGATTTGGATCACCTCATCTAAAGCATTTCCTATCACCTTTATCATCTTTGGCAAATCGGTTTTTGGAGAAGGGTTTCTTGTCGTTGTTTGGTTTCCTCACGTATTGACCTCATCTTTTGAAGAACTTCTTAATGTCTCTAACCGCCATGGCATATTCCTCATCATCACTATCCGAGGAACTTTCATGTTCACTTTGCGCCTTCTTGGCCTTGAGTGCAAGAGGCTTTCTTTCACTCTTAGTTTTCACCATTTCCGAGTCCTTCAAAATTTTCATCTCATGAACCTTCAAGTTACCAATGAGTTCATCGAGTGATAATTTGGCGAGATCCCTTGATTCTTCAATCGTCGTGACATTAGCTCTCCATTTTGGATGCAATTCCCTAAGAAACTTCCTGATAGGTGTGAAAACACCCATCCTTTTACCACTTAATTACAATAATAACCAAGCCAAAACGTGTATTTTATGTCGTAAATGTTGGAATTATGCGTGGTTTGTGTTTTTGTTGTGATTTAGGACCAGAATGTGAAAAGGAAGGAAAACATGGGCTTTCACGGGCTTTTATCGAAGAAAAAGACAAAAGACGAAGTCAAGAGATCAAGGGTGCAAAAAGAACAGAAGTCCAAGGCCAATTCTGAAGATTTATCAAAGAAAAAGTCCAAAGACGGAAGTTTAATAAAGCCGAGAAACTCAAGTCTTATTAATGAATAATTTTCAAGACGAGTTTAATTAATCCCGAGACAACGTCGAAAAAGTCGAAGAATTAAGAAGACGAAAAGACGGAAAGAAAGAAAGGAGGAAGCAACACATGCTTCCCTTCTCCCTATAAATATTGTCCATTTCATTTCATTTCACTTGTTGGCTATTTGACAAATAGCTCTTCCACTTTTCTTTTCATGTCAATTTTAATTCTTGTCAATTTACTTTCATGCACCTTCAATTTGTAAGATCTTGATTCTTTAAGTTTTTGTTATTGAGTCTTTACTTTTTAATCAAGCTTTTAATTCCTCTTCTTCTTCCTTTCTTTTTTAATCTTTCCTTATGTTCATGGTTGTGTTCTTGAGTTTTTATAGTTTTAATCAAGTGGATTTTGATTGCTTTGGTTATGATTGTTAGTTTTATTGATTTGGATTGATATGTTATTGTTAGTAGATGATTATTGGTTAGTTTTGCTTAATCCTTTGATTTAATTTGGTTAGTTTTGATTAAAATTCGTAGCTTTTATTTCCCTTGTTCTTCGCACTGTTTAGTTTCCCAGATTCCGAATGAATTCTTTTTATTCCGAATGAACCCTTTTCACCAGTTATTCCACATGAACATTTTTATTCCGCATCAGTAGTTTTATTCCGAGTGAACGTTACATTCCGAACCAGTTAGATATTCAGGATGAACAAGTTTATTCCGGATGAAGGAATTCATTCCGGATGAAGGAATTTATTCCGGATGAATGAATTTATTCAGGATGAACAAGTTTATTCCAGATGAAGCCATACTTTCCGAATGAAGCTTTTAGTGTAATTATTCCGGATGAAGCTTTTATTCCGGATGAGGTCTTTTTCCGAATCAACATATTTATTCCGGATGAAGGATTTATTCCGGATGAACAAGTGATTCCGAATAAGCAATTATTCTGGATGAATGAGTTATTCCGGATGAATATTTATTCCGGATGAGCGTGTTTTTTTTTGGTAAAGGAAACATTCCGGATGAAGGATTTATTCCGCATGAGCTGATTTTTTTTGTAGTTTTGCAATTTTATACATTTAGTTTTAGACTTTATTTTTCCCGCCTTTTTACTTAGTCGCACTTTTAATTTACTTGCCTTTAGTTTAAGTTTAAGGTTGCCTTATTTACTTTTAAGTTTGCCTTTTAATTTCTCGTCATTAATTTCCGGTCAAGTTTTTATCTTTTATTATTTCTTTTTACCATCTTTATTTTTATTGTTTCAAGTCTTTATTTTTAATTAGTGTAGACAACGACAAATATTCTATTTCTTTTCCACCAAGAACAACTGAGTCACACATTTAACCAGTAATCAATTCGAGGAGACCGGATTCAACGAACTTAATTTTTATACTAGGTAAAAACCTTGTATTACTTCTTAACATTGTTCTTGCTAGAAAAACCTTTATCAAGTGCTTTTAGACTAGTAATAATAGTGTTAAATCTAGCAAATGCACTATCAATAGTTTCATCTTCTAAGATGACAAATTTTTCATATTGTTGAACAAGAAGATCGATTTTACTTTCCGTGACTTGGCTATTACGTTGGTGGGTTACTAAAAGAGTGTTCCAAATACTTTAGCAGTTTCACACATAAAAATCCTTTCGTACTCTCTCTTTGGTAAAGCATTATAAATCACCATTTTAGCCTCATCATTTTTAGCAAGTTTCCTTTTAGTATCATCATTAGCTTTGTCAAAAGTGACTATCTCTTTGCTTTTAGAAACTTCATTATATTGATATGGCAAAAAATCACCATTGGTAATAACATGCCAAAGATCTAAATCTTTTGATTTCACAAAAGTCTCAAATCTATTTTTCCAATAAATAAAACTATCAGTTTCAAAAAGAAGTGGTCTTTGCATGGATTGCCCTTCTAGATACTTGTTGGAATCCATAGATCGATTCATGTTAGCAACCACGCTCTGATACCAATTGTAGAAACTAGAAGGGGGGGGGGGGGTTGAATAGTTTCTTAAATTTACTTGTTAAAGATTGGTTTTTAAAAATCCTTTTCAAAAACTTAGGCTTGAGTATTTATGTGAAACCTTCTTATACATAATATGAACAAGGTATAGTGAAACTAAACTAATAATCACAAGTATAAAGAATAATGAATGTAAAGAGATAAGGGAAAGGAAAGATCAAACCAAACACCAAGGATTTATAGCGGTTCGGCAACGAAGCTCACTCCTCTTTCCTACTCCACTCCTTGAGTACTCCTTACTCGAGAGTTCACTAATCAACAAGCTCCTTGAGGTGGAGAAACCGTACACAACGTCGCTTAACCAATTTCCGACTCTAAGCTAAAAGTCGAGCCCTAATCTTAGCTAGGACCAATCTACACCATACTTTAATGATCAAGTATTAATCTTAATACATACACAACTTCCAAATAGACACAACTACTTGGATCTTCACAATAATGACACAACAATGAATAGATAAGTTTGGATCTTCAATGGATATCTGAGGTAGACACAACACTTCAAGGATGATAGTGTTCTTCTCTTTGCACTTTGAGAGGAAAAGATGAGAGAAGAAAGATTCACTTCTAAACAAGTAGTAATCAAACAAATGATCAAGGATTTGAGTGATTTAAGAAGTATGAAAGAATATGGAAATGTATGTGCAAAAGAGGTGAATTGAAAGTCTGAGAATGGTTCACTATTTATAAGACAAACATCCAACGGCTATATCTCCCGCGGTTCCTTATTGGAGCCCGTGGTTCTTTATCGATAAGGAACCGCTATAACTGCTAAGGAACCACCTGCGTAGAATCCGCTCCCTTTTGTATTTTAGTGGATTATTTCGAATCTGGGGATTAAAATATCCTGAAAGGATATTCCAAACCAAGAGAGAATATGCCATTTTCAAATTTCAAATTTTCAAATAGTTAATTTAATAAAACATTTTCTTAAAAATAAAGTTTAATAAAAAAACTTGTCACACTTAATAAAAAGCGAGTTTTAAGAAAAGATTAAACTTGTCACATTTAATAAAAGTGATAATGGTTGAAATGAAAAATATTTGAACTCAAGAATTCGTTTTTCGTTGTTTTCATGAATGCTTGTTTTTACATATTGTCTTAATCAAAACAAAGCGAGACCGAAAAATGCAAGTAAAGTTTTTAGGCATCATTGCATTAACAGACGGCTCCAAGGGCATGCTCACTTGCATCACACATAAGCACAAATGGAAGGTTCCAATTGGGGCTTGCAATAATTGGTGTTCATGTAAGCTTTGCTTTAAGTGTTTTAAATGCTAAAAGGCATTCATCATTAAAATCGAATGTTCTTTCTTTTTTAAGAAGTTGAGTTAAAGGTCTTGCGATCTTCGCAAAGTCTTTGATAAATCGTCTATAAAATCCAGCATGACCTAAAAACGTCTAATGCATTTCACATTAGTAGGTGCTGGGTGTTTTGAAATTACGTTTATTTTTTATTTGTCAACTTCTAAGCCTACGCCAGACACTTTGTGTCCAAGCACAATTCCCTATTTAACCATAAAGTGACATTTTTCCCAGTTTAGCACAAGATCTGCTTCTTTACATCGTGTTAACATTTTATCAAGATTGTTAAGACAGGTGTCGAAAGAATTTCCAAACACGAAAAAATCGTCCATGAAGACTTCAACTGATTCTTCAATCATATCGTGAAAGATTGCAATCATACAACTCTGAAAAGTAGCAGGTGCATTGCATACGCCAAAAGGCATGCGCTTATACGCGTAAGTTCCAAATAGACAAGTAAATGTGGTTTTCTCTTAATCCATAGGGTTGATTGGGATTTGAAAATATCCGGAAAAACCCTCGAGGAAACAAAAGTATTCATTCCCTGCGAGTCTTTCTAATATTTGATCCATAAATGACAAAGGAAAATGATATTTCATTGTTACGTCATTTAATTTTCGATAGTAAATACAAACTCTCCATCCGGTGATGGTTCGTGTAGGTACTAATTCATTGTTCTCGTTATTTACTACAGTGATACCTCCTTTTTTAGGTACACAATCAATAGGATTAACCCAGGGGCTATCGGAGATTGGGTAGATTATTCCAGAATCGAGGAGTTTAAGGTTCTCTTTTTAACAACGTCCTTCATGTTTGGATTTAGTCTTCGTTGTTTTTCAACAATCGGTTTCTTGTTATCTAAAAGTTGGATTTTGTGTTTACAGAACGACGGACATATGCCAGGAATATCAGAAGTTTTCCAAGCAAAGGCTTGTTTATGCTTCTTGAGAACTTCAATTAGATCGTTTTTGTGTTCTTCCGAAAGATGGGATGAAATAATCACAGGTAGTAATTTTTCTTCGTGAAGAAACGCATATTCCAGATGTTCAGGAAGAGGTTTAAGTTCTAAATCTGTAGGGGGCTCTTCCACATATTTCTTAACTTTGAAATCGGTTTCGAAAGTTATGGTTTCAATTGGTGTTTCTTTTTCTTCTTCAGGTGTTTCTATAGGTTCGTCAGTATTAACGGCTATGAAGGCGTCAAATTTAGGAAAAAAATTCTTCTTCGAGGATGGTTCCTTAGATAGAATATAAAATTTCGCTTCCTTCATCAAGAAGAGCGTTGAAATCGGCTTCAACGACTTCGTCAAAGACATCAATACTAAAGCAAGTATCGTCATTAGAATAAGAGTGTTTCATTGCTTCATCGATAGTAAAGGAAATTCTATCTTCTCTAACTTCAAGGTTGAGTTGTTTTTGTTTCACACGAATCACAGCTTCAGCTGTATGCAAGAAAGGTCTACCAAGGATAAGTGGTACCTTGCTATCTTCTTCCATCTCTAGGATTACAAATTCGAACGGAAAAATGAATTTTCCATCTTCAACGAGCATGTTTTCCGCTATGCCCATTGGGTATTGAAAAGAACGGTCCGCGAGGCGAACACTCATTTTTGTGGGTTTGAGAACATCTTTTGAGAGTAATATTGGCACCAAGATCGGCCAAGGCGTTACAAGAGTATGAGTGATGGAAAGTACATAGAATTAGAAAACTTCCAGGATCTCCAAGTTTTGGTGGTACTTTGTTTTGGATAATGGCAGAACATTCATCATTTAGAAAAGCTGAAGATACATCTTCAAACTTATGTTTGATTTTGATAAGTTGTTTGAGAAATTTTCCACTGTTTGGCATTCCAGACATAACATTGACTAATGGCATGTTAATTCTAACTTATTGGATTAAGTCGAGGAATTTACCATACTGATCTTGCATATTTTTCTTGCGTATGCGTTGGGGGTATGGTACTTTTGGTTTATATGGTATTGGTGTTGGGTTTGGATTTTTAATGGGTTTGTTTTGGTTGGTTGGGATTCATCCTCATCGTCACTATCGAGTGGGATTTCGATTGGTGTGTCTTGGGCAGGTTTGGTAGGTGATTCATAAGATATACCACTCCGCGTGAATACGACATTCACATGTTCATTACGAGCTTGTGGTGGTTGATATTTGTTGTTGTTTTTGGGGTATGGGTTGGTGTTGCTAGGTAAAGAACCAGAAGCGCTATTCGATGGCTTATCAACAAAAGGATCAAACTTAGCTTCAAGGTTTTGAATGGAAGCTTGGTGGTTTTTGTTTGAAGTCTCGAACTTTGTTTTGAGGTTTGTGAATGTATTTCGCATGAAAAGGTTGGTTTTTTTTGAAATTCGATAAAATTGTCGAGCTTCGTTTCGAGGTTGGGTTTGTTTTTAGTTTGGTTGGGTTTCTTTTCGTCTCGATCGTAACTAGGTTCATCGTTAGATCTCCAGTTAGCGCGGTCACGATTATGATAATCGTTATAAAATCGAGTTTGACGAAAGGTGTTCATGAAATTGGCTTCTTCTTCCTTTGTCATAGGGGTATCATCGTCATCACATTCACTAGAAGGATGGTTTCCTCCATGGTGTTTGCAGGTTTCACGACTTTTATTTTTCATCTCTTTATATTAAGTGTCGATTTTGAGAGACATGGAGACCATACGATCCATAATTTTTCAGTGTCGGTTGGGTTGTTTCTTTCTTCGACAAAAGCTACGGTTTTTCGTGGGGTTTGTTCTTGTGATTTTTGGACCAATCAAGCTTGAGTAAGATTTTGTCATCTAACAGTTGGTAAACTTGGTTAGGGGTTATGTAAAGGAAAATACCGCCCACTGCGGTGTTCAATGCATCTTGGGTAGAATCTTCAAGACCATGATAGAAAATATTGATTATTCCTTTCTTTTTTAGTCCATGACCATGGCAGTTTCTGCGTAATTCTTTCATTCTTAACCATGCGTCAGTAAGAGTTTCTCGATCTTGTTGAGAAAAGCTTCAGATTTCTCCGAGGAGTTTAGTCGGCTAATGAAAGCGGTTCTAAGACCTTCCCATGTTCAAATGGTTCCTTCGTTAAGTTCGTCGAGCCATGACTTGGCTTCTCCAGTGAGGGATGATGGAAACATCATGAGTTGAACGGCTTCGGCTTGTCCTTCTCCATAGTTAAACATTTTGCATATTCCGCTAAATTTGTGGATGTGTTTATGAGGATCGGTTTTGATTTGACCATCAAATTGGTGGTATTTGACAACTGTCAAGTGGTTTCCTTTGATTGCAAAATCGTTCGCAATTTCAGGTAAACCAATTCCGGAGCCAGGAGTTGGTGTTACAACTCTATCGGTTGACCACATTGGTTCATCATCGGTGTCCGACATTGGATCGTAACGGTTTATGAGTTTGGTGAGAAATAGGAATTAAGAAAGGTTGTCGAAAGGTTGGTTGATTACGCGATCTTGATGTTGCTCGTGTCTCCTATCGAAAGGTGCACGAAGGTGAAGTTTACGTAACCTTCGGTTAAGCATACATGCAGATTATGATAATGGTGATAATGGTGGAGTTTCGGATGAACGGGTGATGAGATGGCATTTATACATGATCTCATCGTTCTTTTCAGGCTTTAAATGCATAAAAATGTCATAAAATACCATATATATGCTTGTGTTTGTTTACTTGTGTGTTTTAGGTATGGATATCGTGAAAAAGACAAAAGATCACAAGAAACAAGGAAAAACGGACACGAGAAACGAAGCCGTACAAAGAACCGGGCCCTAATCATGAAATATTCAACAAATACCCTTGTAGACTTGAAGACATGCAAGATTGTTCCTCATTGAACGAAGAAATGACACTTAAAACCCTTGTATATTGATAATTACAAGTTTGGTCCCTTAAGTTTGTCAAAATTACACAAATGGTCCTTCAACTTTGAAGAAATGGAAAGTTTAGCCCCTCAACAATTCCAAATTGCCAATTATGGTCCCTTATGAAGTCAAAGTTATATTGAAGACCTTTGAAGATCAACTATGTCCAAGATCAGCCCTTGAATTATCTCAAAATGGCAAAAACAACCCTTTGAAACCTTTTTCTAAAGTTTGGTGCAAAAATTGTCAAGTTGTGAAAGATATTAACAAAGGAAATGGATTTTATTGGCTGAATAACACGTTTTACAAGTTTTACCAAAACACAAGGGCCAAAAGTGAGCAAATGAAACATTTAAACATGAAAATGCGCCAAACAACTTGGTTTCCCCCAATTTCGGATCAAAGACACAACTGTTTACTTTTTTCACCACCCAGATTTTACACCAATTAAACTTAGGGTAATTTTCAATTACCTTTGCACACACTTGATTCACATGTGCAGAAACCCATCCCAACCTTAAAACCCTTAATCCCACTCACTATGGACCCCACCCCCAATTCCCGATTAACCAATCACATGACAACTTCACCTCCAAGTTATCTGACGTGTCCAAATCAACAGCTAAGGATCCTTGCTTCATTCCAAAGCTAAAATGAACAGCCAAGATCACTTTGGACAGCTCACACCAAGAAAACGTCTAGAAGACTCAGGACATTTTAGGGAATTCAGTTCTAGGGTTTGTGAATAGTGCTAGCATTGGCATTTGCCTATAAATAGACTCTTCAACCTGTGAGAGAGCTTTGTTCTAGTTTTAGGCTATTAAATCTTTGTAATTCCTTTTTAATTAATAAAATTTGATTTTCTGCATTTTGAGAAATCTCTTTTATATTTTCTTAAAAGTTGGTGTTAGAATAGCCTGATTCTGAGTTCCATATACATGTTTGAAGGTTTTTGAGGCAAAGTTTTAGTTGATAAAGCTTGGGTTTCAAAAATATTAAAGTTTGGTTTATTTTGATCTCACCTTTGTGGTTTGTTCTTCTTAGCAGCTTGGAAGCTGGTACTTGTTCTGCTAGTACCTCAGCTCAAACAATCCAAGGCCTGGATGTAGGTCTTGGAGGTTTGCACCTTCTTCCCTTTTCATTTTCTCTCTTAATTTTATGAATTTTGTGATATTGGCTTGTTTGTTCTTCAATCTGTGATTTGGTGGTTGATTATTGTTAATCTGGTGTTGTTTGATGATATTTAAGTCTTTGAGGTTTGATTTGTGGTTTGAATCTGGATGATCCTTTGAAAAGTTGTGAAAACAGGTTTTTAAGGGGTGTTTCGGTCAACTGCATAGATTGGATTTGTGGTGTTTTAAGTGGTTGTTTTGTGTTAGCAAGTGTTAGTATCTATTTATTTGGTGCTATTGTTCACCTGTTTGCAGGTTTTGAGGTTTGAAACACCTTGATTCATAAATTGGGTATAAAATCTTGTTTACTTGGTAAAATTGGCTAGGATGTTGAGGACACCTAGATCTAAGCTTAGGCTAGGGCTAACAAGTGCTAAATCTTAGTTAATTACACCAGGAGAAGAGAATTGAATGCTTGAATTTGGATCTAGTGTCAAATAGATCAGCAAATAGGTTTCTACATATGTACTTTGTTCATCAGTAACTTTATATGCTTTGATCTTGTTTTTTACTTTGATTTAGTGTTTGCTATAAGTTTGTTTGTGCTTATTCATAGTTTATATAGCTTGTGTATGCATCCTGTTGAGTTTGGTTGGCTTATTCAGTCTTAATCTGCTTATTATTTCATAACTGCTTATTTTCCATGTCTGTGCATGATCTGGTGACTGTTTGATCATTTGTGGCTTATTGTGTGAACCAAATTTGGATTTTCTTGTTGCTATTCACTCCTTGTGATTCACTGATCACAAGGGTGCCCTTGTTTCCAATTGAATCCAACTAAATCTCTCTAAAAAGGCTTGGTCAAATAGTCAAAGCAGTGGGAACTCCTTTCCCCTGCTAGTTACCACTGCTAGTGTTAATTGGGTTTCAGCTTATCAATAAGCTATAATAGCTTATTTTAACCAGCAACAACTTGGATTTTGTAATAGGTGCTCATTATTTGACCAATTTGTTCATACTGGAGCATTTTGTGGGTTGACTTTAGGGTTTGACTAGAAAACCAACTTAATTGACTTTTTCATAAGTGCTTATTGGCTTATTCTGGCTTATTGGTTTTGATTATTGGAATTTTGTTGATTGTTTTGGCTTATTGAGTCCATTTGTGATCTTTTGCAAGTTGAATCAAGTCCTGAGGTGCCTTATTTCCCAAAAACGACTATTTTGTCTTTTAGTGAAATAATACTTTGCTTATTTCTGGCTTATTGAGTGTGCTTTTTCAAAATTTCTTTTTACAGATCTCATAAGCATCCCAAAAGAAGATTGTGTGTCAAATTAGAACTTATGGCATTAGCTTAATGCTTAATGGGCTAAAAAGCTCAATAAGAATAAGCTGTTTGCTTATTAAGCTGTGATAAGCTCACATTCAGCTTTTAGGCCTTTAGAGTTTTGTGTTTAGAATTAAATTTTGAGTCAGATTGGGCTTTTCCAAGTCAATTGGGCCAAGTTTGACTTTTTGGGCTAAAAAGCCCATTTAGGTTGACTGTTTTTGGTTTTGGCCCATTTGAGGGCCCAATAGGGGTATTCTGGTCATTTCACTTTAATTTTCTGTTTATTTAGGTTAAAATAAACTAGTTTGCAAGTTTTTAGAATTTTTTTTAAATTTTGGATTTTTAATATTATTTTAATATTATTTTATTATTATTTTTCAAATTTCACATTTTCCAACTTTTTACATTTTTCTTAACTTAAATACATTAAAATAGGAATTTAGCAACTTTTAGAATAATTTTATCACTTCTAGATTAATTTTTATAATTATTTTAAGTTTTAATAGTTTTTAAATCATTTTAAATAGTTTTTATTAGTTTAAAATTTTCTAAAAATAGTTTTCAATCTTTTTAGGTCATTTTAGAGGTTTACCAATTGAAAAATCTTTATTTAGGCTTTTTGATAATTTATTTGATTTTTAGGGCTTTAATTAGCATTTAAAAATTGAATATTTAATTATTTAAAAGGTTTGAAAAAGTTTTGATCATTGGTAAGCTCTTAGTTTATTTATTTTGCTTTTTGGTGATTTTTGGTAATTTTAGATTTAATTTTTATTTATGTAGTTTATACGGTTTTACGTTTTGTCGTCGTAGTAGTAATTTTCACGTCTTCGTCATCTTCTTTTCTCATCCCCTTCTAAACAAATATTAATCTCAAATCATTTACAACTTAGTCACACACATATACCTCCTTGGGAAACGAACTTGGAACTTCATTGGGTCATTAGTGTTTACGTTTTCCTAAACGTACACTTAATACTTACCGCTTTTACGCTCCTTTTCCTAAAGGACGTAATTTACTACAATCATTTTGGCGCCGCTGCCGGGGAGGTGTGTCGTGATTAATTTGCATTGTTGTTTTTAATATTAACCACAAATAGTATTTGTATTAGTAGAAATCTACTAATACGTATTATCGGTTTTCTTGGATTTTCTTGTGAAAATATTATTACTATATTGTATTAAGTATCACAACAAATAAACAATATCTCCAAAAGTGTGAAAACATAACCTTAATTGGGATTTGATCTCCTAATTATTGTATTCGAATCTCAAACAAAAAGAAAAAGGTTAAAATAGATAAATACTTTCGTGAAGCTCGATTTTGAAAAATACGAACTATAAGGTGGGTATAAGGCGGGTATTATAAAATATACCCTAAGGAAAAAGGCTCTTAAGTGCTTTGCGCCGCCTCTTTTCCCCGCTTGCTTGTGAGTATTTTGAGATTGAAGGCTAATCGAGGGTTTTGCCGCCCAAAGTATTATTACGTATAATATATTTGCTTGGTTTCTTTGTGATTAAACCCTCTTGAACAATTTGGTTTTCACCAAAGTTCTAAAGTCATTCGAATGCGTTCACTCCACGTGATCGTTTTCATTCCTTTGAGGCTTCTTTAATCAAGAGTTTGATTCGAGGAGAGATTTTGTAGATTGTTGTCTACGAAGATACACCAAAATCCAAAAAAATTAAATACAATCAAAAACACAAAAAAATTGAAAATTCACAAAACACCCTAAAAGAATCTTCTTTGCTCACCTCCCATTCTTCGTGAAGTTTATGATCACTCGTAATCAAGCAAAACGAGCTCGTAAACGTCTTCAAAAGCAAGCCAATCAAGAGACGTTGATTGAAAAACAACCTCCAATTGTTGAACCTATTGTAGAACAAGAAGTCGTCATGGCTAATCGTACTATGATGGAGTTGATACAAGCACCCACCGAGGGTTTTGGAGAGGCTATTGTGATTCCCGCTATCCTTGCGGAGAATTTCGAGATTAAGACGGGTTTAATGTCGATGTTGCAAGCAAATAAGTTTAGAGGTCACGAGAAAGACAACCCGCATTACCACATTAGGAATTTTAACCGTCTCACCGCCACTAGCAAGTTTAAGGATGTTCCACATGACGCCATTAAGATGATGTTGTTTCCATACTCGTTGGATGGACCCGCAAAAATTTGGCTCGAGAAAGAACCGCCAAATTCAATTTTTACATGGGCCGATCTCGTTTCTAAGTTTGTGAACAAGTTTTTTCCACCATCTAAAACAACACACTTGAAAAATGAGATTTCACGATTTGTGCAAAGAAATAATGAAAGTTTTTCAATGGCATGGGAACGCTTTAAAGAAATGTTACATGAATGTCCACACCATGATTTTACGGAATTGCATCAAGTGGATACTTTTTATAACGGGCTTAATGATCATAACGAGATTATTTGAATGCCGCCGCGAGTGGTAATTTTTTGTGCAAGACGACAAATGAGGCTTTACAAATCATTGAGAATAGATCTAAGGTTTATAACCCTCGTAACACACCGAGTGTTGCCAATATGGGTTCGTCATCTTCGTCACAATCGTCTCGTAGCATTAATGCCTTACATGATGAAGCTAATGAGGAAAATCGGTTTTTTGATAGATTTGCTAATCTTATGTCCCATTGGAAGGCTCAAGAAGCTTCCAATTTCGCTTCGGTTAAAGCGGTTGCTAAGAGTTGTTTATGTTGTGGGGGAGCTCATGATCTTTCCGAGTGCATTACCGCGGATGGTAACACTTCGAGTGCTTATGTAGCAACGGGAACTTACAACCAAAACGGTCAAGGTTCCCGCCAAAATCAAGCTCCACCAAATCAAAATGTTAACAATTATCGAAACAACAACCAAGGTGGTAATTACCAAGGCAATTCACGTAACTAGAACAAGGGGAATTATCAAAGTGGGAATGGACAAGTGACTAATCAAAACCAAAACCGTGATTTTCAAAACACTACACAAGGTTTTCAAAATGCTCACACTAAAAATCTTCAAGGAGAATTTTTGAATTATGCTAAAGCAAATGATGCTAAATTTGATAACATGCAACGTGAGATGATTAGCTTAAGATCCGAGTTGAAAAACGAGCTTAAAAATGAACTTGCTAATGAACGTAAAACTCATGCAAACAAAATGGAAGGAAATTTCCAACGTCTTCAACAAAATCAAAAAAAGATGGAATTAGGACAACATGAGATTAAGCAAGAGTTGTTAAAAGCGGATGCTAGGCAATCAAAATTTGAGGACCGAATGGCTAAAATGTTTGAAGCAATCATGTGTAAACCCTCTTCCTCGGGTGGTCTTCCTAGTGATACCATTGCAAACCCGAAGGGAGAAATGAAGGTTATTACTACACGAAGTGGTAAAACTTTCAAGGAACCAATCTCTCGTCCTAGTACTTCTACGGAGAAGGAAATCGAGAAAGAACCCGAGGTGATGGTCGAAAAGGAGCACATTACAATCCCACGAAGTACCACTCAAACCACACCTACGGTTGAACCAATACCAATTGTGGAACCCGAGATTCCAAGGCCGTTGCCTAATGTCCAACCCACACCACCCTTACCTTACCCTTCGAGACGAAACAAAGAGAAATTGCAAGAACGTAAAAAACAACAAATCGATCTTTTTATAAAAATGTTTCAACAAGTGCATTTTGATGTGAGTTTAGCCGACGCGTTGTTATATATGCCTCGTTTCGCTTCCACTTTTAAAAGTATGACAAGCGATAAGGAAAAGCTTTCAAAGCTTGCTAATTGTTCTTCGGTTTATCTTAACCGCATACCAGAAAAAGTTGGTGACACCGGAAAGTTTCTCATTCCTTGTGACATACAAGATATGAAAGAATGCCTCTCCTTGGCCGATCTTGGTGCGAGCATTAATTTGATGCCATTTTCCATTTGCAAATCGCTTTCGCTTCCGGCTCTTATTCCTTCGAACATGTCTATCGAGATGGACGATCATTCTACGATTTTAGCATGTGGAGTAGCCAAAGATGTTTTCGTGAAAGTGGGGAAGTTCTACTATCCCGTTGATTTTATAGTAGTTGACATCCCCGCGGATCCTCAAGTTCCTCTAATTTTAGGTCGTTCATTTTTAGACACCTCGAGATCGCTTATCAACGTTCATGCAAGAACTATCACTTTGAGATTCAACGAAGAGGAACTTGTTATAAACGCTACTCAAAACTCGAAACCTTCTCATGTTTATGCAATCGCTACCATCAATCACATTGACATCGTTGATGTGGTTTGTGATGAGTTTTCACAAGAAGTGTTAGGTTTTTCTGATAGCTCGTCAAGTGGCAATCCCACTATTTTGGATCCGATTCTTGTTAAATCCACACCAAATCTCACTCCATTCCAAGGAGGCGATCTCACTTAAAAAGAGATCGACAATGAAGATGAGGTGTCGATTAGTGATGATACTTCTATTCCACCATTTCTTCTCACCTTGAATACGCATTCTTGGAAGGTGATGACAAGTTGCCGGTTATTATTGAAAAAGGTCTTGCTAATGATGAAAAAACCGAGGACTTGAAAGTTCTTAAGGCTCATAAAGGGGAAATTGCGTGGAAAATTTCCGACATTAAGGGTATTGACCCAAAATTTTGTACTCACAAAATTTTAATGGAGGAGGACTACAAACCCGCAATTCAAAGTCAAAGAAGGGTGAATCCCAAAATTCACGATGTCATTAAAAAGGAGGTCCTTAAACTCCTTGACGCGGGAATGATTTATCCTATCTCCGATAGCCCATGGGTGAGCCTAATCCATTGTGTCCCTAAAAAGGGAGGAATGACCGTTGTGCCTAATGAAAACAACGAGTTAATTCCCACTCGTGTTGTGACCGGTTGGAGGGTGTGTATTGACTACCAAAAATTAAATGACACCACTCGTAAAGACCACTTTCCTTTTCCCTTCATGGATCAAATGTTGGAGCGACTCGCGGGAAATGAATTCTATTTCTTTTTAGATGGTTTTTCCGGTTACTTTCAAATCCCTATTGACCCTCGTGATCAAGAGAAGACTACCTTTACGTGTCCTTATGGAACGTTTGCTTATCGTAGGATGCCTTTCAGACTTTTTAAGCACCGGGTACGTTTCAACGGTGTATGATGGTGATTTTTCATGATATGATCGAGAAGTCGATGGAAGTGTTTATGGATGACTTCTCGGTGTTTGGCAATTCATTCACGTCGTGTTTATCTAATCTCGAGCAAATGTTAAAACGTTGTGAAGAAACCAATCTTGTGCTTAATTGGGAAAAATGTCATTTTATGTGTAAACAAGGAATCGTCTTAGGACATAAGGTGTCGAAAGCGGGGATTGAGGTCGATAAAGCTAAGGTAGACGTCATCACCAAGATACCTCATCCCAAAACCGTTAAGGGAGTTAGGAGTTTCCTAGGCCACGCGGGCTTTTATCGTCGTTTCATCAAAGACTTTTCGAAAATCTCTCGACCTATGACACACCTTCTTGAGAAGGATGCTCCTTTTAACTTCAATGAGGATTGTGTTAGAGATTTTGAAACTCTCAAAAGGAAACTTACCGAAGCTCCCATTCTTGTTGCTCCTAATTGGGAATTACCCTTTGAATCATGTGTGATGCAAGTGATTATGCTATAGGGGCCGTCTTAGGGCAAAGTTATGACAAGCATTTCCGTCCTATCCACTATGCTAGTAAGACGATGACCGAGGCTCAATTAAAGTACACCACAACGGAAAAGGAATTCCTTGCCGTGGTCTATGCTTTTGAGAAATTCCGACCTTATCTCGTCTTGACTAAAAGCATCGTGTATACCGACCATTCGGCTATCAAGTATCTCTTAGCTAAGCAAGATGCTAAGCCGAGATTGCTTCGTTGGATGCTCCTCCTCCAAGAATTTGATGTCACCGTGCTTGACAAAAAGGAGCCGAGAACCTAGCGGCCGATCATCTCTCTCGTCTAGAAGATCCTCACAAAGATGTTTCCGAGAACAAGGAAATCAGCGAAACATTTCCTCTCGAGACTCTCGGTGTAGTGAATTCTAAAGACACCACCCCATGGTTTGCCGACATTAAAAATTACCATGCGGGCAATTTCATAATCAAGGGTATGACGACACAACAAAAGCGAAAATCTTTCGTGACATCAAGTTCTATTTTTGGGACGACCCTTATCTCTTTCGGGTTTGTGCTGATCAACTCGTTCGACGTTGTGTTTTTGGTGCCAAAGCTTCTAATATCCTTAGAGCTTGTCACGAGGGACCCACGGGTGGTCACCACGGTGCTAATCTCACGGCTAAGAAAGTGTTCGATGCCGGCTTTTTTTAGCCTTCTATCTATCGTGATGCACACGCACTTGTGAAGTCGTGTGATTCGTGCCAACGTCAAGGAAAATCGTCTCAACGTGATGAAATGCCGCAAAACATAATTCAAGTGTGTGAGATTTTCGACATATGGGGAATAGACTTTATGGGGCCGTTCCCATCGTCTCATGGCAACAAATATATCCTCGTCGCGGTGGACTACCTTTCTAAGTGGGTGGAAGCTAAGGCTTTGCCTACTAATGATGCTCGTGTAGTAGTGAAGTTTTTGAAGCAACTATTCTCTCGGTTCGGAACCCCTCGTGCTATTATAAGCGATCGTGGAACCCATTTTTGTAATGACAAATTCGAGAAGATTTTAAAGAAATATGGAGTTACTCATCGCCTTTCTACGGCTTATCACCCGCAAACGAGTGGGCAACTCGAGGTTTCGAACCGAGCTTTGAAGAGGATTTTAGAAAGGTCGATTGGAGAAAACCGTGCTTCATAGTCCGACAAACTCGATGACGCTTTATGGGCCTTTAGGACCGCTTATAAGACACCTATCGGTTGCACTCCTTATAAGTTAGTCTATGGGAAGAATTGTAATTTGCCCATTGAGTTGGAGCACAAGGCATATTGGGCCCTTAAGCATGCAAACTTTGACTTGAAGACCGCGGGAGATCACCGGAAAACACAATTGAATGAATTAGATGAATTAAGAGACAATGCTTATGAAAATTCACTAATTTAAAAAAAAGACTAAAAAGTTTCATGATGCAAAGATTAAAAACCGTGTTTTTAACGTTGGTGATCAAGTGTTACTTTTTAACTCTCGACTTAAGATATTTTCCGGGAAATTGAAATCTCGTTGGTCGGGTCCGTTCACCATTACACAAGTGTTTCCTTATGGTACCATCGAGCTAGCTCAAGACGATGGTCCTAACTTCAAGGTGAATGGACGTAGGCTTAAGCACTACTTTGGTGGGGAAATTCCTTCAATGGTTGCCCTCGAACAAGTCACCTTCCCCAATGATAATTAGCATTGAGGGGATCGAGTCGAGCTCATGACTCGGTAATCAAAAACGAGGTGCCTCGTGGGGGAGATCCCATGCTTATCCTTTTATGCTTACTATTCACTAATATGGGGACTTGAATCCTTCCAACTCGTTGTTTCGTGGTTGTTTGTGATTGTGTTATCTAGATCATCATCATCTATGATTGAAGACTCTCGTGTTCGCTTACGTGAGCCTCCATCGTTTGCTTGAAGAAGTTTTTCACGAATCCATTGACATATCCTTTATTGTTCTAACAATTATCTTTTAGCATACTTCATAAACGGCTTTAGATATATTGTTGATCACCCTTTCCATGCTAGATCCTAAGCATTCGATTCTTCGTCTCTAGTATGGGGGTGCTCCACCCTTAGACTCGAAACATTGAGGACAATGTTTACTTTTAGTATGGGGGGTGAATAGGTACTTGCTTTGCTACGCCCTCACGCTTTCCAACTTTCAATGTTTTTTTTTGTTGCTAATAAGGCTAAAAATGGCCAAATTTTAAAATTTTCTTAAGTTTTCATAAGTGTTTTTAAGACACGAATGTATATTTTCCGATGGGTAGAATAAGAGATAATTTTTGACTTGATGGGAATTTGTTTACATTCCTTAACCCGCTCAATTCAAGTTTTGCTAGACTTTTATATAGGGAGCTTTAAAACGCAGAAGTCTTAACTCTTACGGGTTAAGAACAAGAACTTTTCGCAAGTTCCTATAATTGATCCTAGAAAGTCACTTATCAAGGGAACTATAAAATGCATTCTCTAAACTTGAAAAAGTCCAAGAAAGTGCAAGATCCTATAGGTGGCTTGAAAACCCAAAACTTTGATTTGATATAGTCTTAATGAAAGCTAATCCAAATTTGGCTTAATTTTGACTTGCATGGCTAAGTATTCACGAGTCTCTTTAATTAGAGGTGTTTATATAGTGAAGAACGAGAGAGTAAGACAAGTGATCATGCTAAACGTAGAACATGAAAATGTTCTTTCAAAAACTCCTATGTCTTTAATTGTGGATTTTTCTTCCTATAAGATCAATGCATTAAGAATAATCATAATTGCAATAAGTAAGGTCGTACAATTTGAAAGGTTACTTAGCCTCTAGCGCAAGATCGTTTAAAAGTTGCTCGGGGTTGAATAGAGTTCATAGCCAAGGCATAACTTATTGAAGCGGGACGCGAAGATTGGCGATCATCCAAAAAGTCCCTAACAAGGCATGAGGAGCCCTATTTTGTTGCTAAAGATCCAAGATGATGTGAAGTATCATGATTCCTAATTCAATATGAAGGATCGAGACACACGACGAAAAGCAATTACTCCCCTAAAGATCATGGAGAAAGTCTATCCAAAAAGACCCTTACAAGGTATGAGGATATATATATCCAAGTCCGAAAAGGAGGCGGATCATTGTATATCAAAATCCAAAGTAAGGATTGAAGAAAAATGATGAAGTCGTGGTCCAAATATGAAGAATCTCTCAAAAACGTCAAGTGAAGAAATTCCAAATATATGAAGAGAAGACCATAATTTCAAGAACTTCTTCCTAAGATTTGAAGTATGAAGTACATGCCAAATATCGGTCCGAGAAAGGTCTCAAATCGTGAAACGAGTTATGCCAAGATATGAACTTAAGGAGATACACGAGAAGCCGTTTTAAAAGATTTTGTCCTTCGGCTAACTATCGATCAAATCGTGCTACTTTTCTTTCGGACTAATAACTACTCAAATAAGTCAACATGAATCACTTGTGATCCATGACAAATAGTTAAAAAATGCTAGTAACCCATTTCCTTTTATAATAACTAGGATTGTAGGGAGAAAAAGTATTACACAATTTGGACGTATGAGTAGTGTTAGCATTGTGACTTGTACCAACAATGATCTCGTTTTTGCACTTAGCATGGAATGTATGACAATCAAGGATGACAAAGTTTACTCTAAGGAACATTTACTTGTTTCTATTCTTTGACTCTAAAAGTCACGTTTGTGATGAAAATCATACATTATGTCTTTACACATCTTAGTAGTATGTTGCAAGTCTTTTACTCTTCAATAAAGGTTAATAAAATTGAACTTTGGTGATGCTTAGATACTTTATTCTAGCATTGCGTGAGGGCAAGAAAATGGCTTAGTATGGGGGAGTGATGAGATGGCATTTATACATGATCTCATCGTTCTTTTCAGGCTTTAAATGCATAAAAATGTCATAAAATACCATATATATGCTTGTGTTTATTTACTTGTGTGTTTTAGGTATGGATATCGTGAAAAAGACAAAAGATCACAAGAAACAAGGAAAAACGGACACGAGAAACGAAGCCGTACAAAGAACCGGGCCCTAATCATGAAATATTCAACAAATACCCTTGTAGACTTGAAGACATGCAAGATTGATCCTCATTGAATGAATAAATGAAACTTAAAACCCTTGTATATTCATAATTACAAGTTTGGTCCCTTAAGTTTGTCAAAATTACACAAATGTTCCTTCAACTATGAAGAAATGGCAAGTTTAGCCCCTCAACAATTCCAAATTGCCAATTATGGTCCCTCATGAAGTCAAATTTATTTTGAAGACCTTTGAAGATCAACAATGTCCAAGATCAGCCCTTGAATTATCTCAAAATGGCAAAAACAACCCTTTGAAACCTTTTTCGAAAGTTTGGTGCCAAAATTGTCAAGTTGTGAAAGATATTAACAAAGGAAATGGATTATGTTGGCTGAATAACACGTTTTACAAGTTTTACCAAAACACAAGGGCCAAAAGTGAGCAAATGAAACATTTAAACATGAAAATGCGCCAAACAACTTGGTTTCCCCCAATTTCGGATCAAAGACACAACTGTTTACCTTTTTCACCACCCAGATTTTACACCACTTAAACTTAGGGTAATTTTCAATTACCTTTGCACACACTTGATTCACATGTGCAGAAACCCATCCCAACCTTATAACCCTTAATCCCACTCACTATAGACCCCACCCTTAATTCCCGTTTAACCAATCACATGACAACTTCACCTCCAAGTTATCTGACGTGTCCAAATCAACAGCTAAGGATCCTTGCTTCATTCCAAAGCTAAAATGAACAACCAAGATCACTTTGGAAAGCTCACACCAAGAAAACATCTAGATGACTCAAGGACATTTTAGGGAATTCAGTTCTAGGGTTTGTGAATAGTGCTAGCATTGGCATTTGCCTATAAATAGACTCCTCAACCTGTGAGAGAGCTTTGTTCTAGTTTTAGGCTATTAAATCTTTGTAATTCCTTTTTAATTAATAAAATTTGATTTTCTGCATTTTGAGAAATCTCTTTTATATTTTGTTAAATGTTGGTGTTAGAATAGCCTGATTCTGAGTTCCATATACATGTTTGAAGGTTTTTGAGGCAAAGTTTTAGTTGATAAAGCTTGGGTTTCAAAAATCAGAAAGTTTGGTTTATTTTGATCTCACCTTTGTGGTTTGTTCTTCTTAGCAGCTTGGAAGCTGGTACTTGTTCTGCTAGTACCTCAGCTCAAACAATCCAAGGCCTGGATGTAGGTATTGGAGGTTTGCACCTTCTTCCCTTTTCATTTTCTCTCTTAATTTTCTGAATTTTGTGATATTGGCTTGTTTGTTCTTCAATCTGTGATTTGGTGGTTGATTATTGTTAATCTGGTGTTGTTTGATGATATTTAAGTATTTAAGGTTTGATTTCTGGTTTGAATCTGGATGATCCTTTGAAAAGTTGTGAAAATATGTTTTTAAGGGGTGTTTGGGTCAACTGCATAGATTGGATTTGTGGTGTTTTGAGTGGTTTTTTTGTGTTTGCAAGTGTTAGTATTTGTTTATTTGGTGCTATTGTTCATCTGTTTGCAGGTTTTGAGGTTTGAAACACCTTGATTCATAAATTGGGTATAAAATCTTGTTTACTTGGTAAAATTGGCTAAGATTTTGAGGACACCTAGATCTAAGCTTAGGCTAGGGATAACAAGTGCTAAACCTTAGTTAATTACACCAGGAGAAGAGATTTGAATGCTTCAATTTGGATCTAGTGTCAAATAGATCAGCAAATAGGTTTCTGCATATGCACTTTGTTCATCAGTAACTTTATATGCTTTGATCTTGTTGTATACTTTGACTCAGTGTTTGCTATAAGTCTGTTTATGCTTATTCATTGTTTATATAGCTTGTGTATGCATCCTGTTGAGTTTGGTTGGCTTATTCAGTCTTAATCTGCTTATTATTGCATAACTGCTTATTTTCCATGTTTGTGCATGATCTGGTGACTGTTTGATCATTTGTGGCTTCTTGTGTGAACCAAATTTGGATTTTCTTGTTTCTATTCACTCCTTGTGATGCACTGATAACAAGGGTGCCCTTGTTTCCAATTGAATCCAACTAAATCTCTCTAAAAGGCTTGGTCAAATAGTCAAAGCAGTGGGAACTCCTTTCCCCTGCTAGTTACCACTGCTAGTGTTAATTGGGTTTCAGCTTATCAATAAGCTATAATAGCTTATTTTAACAAGCAACAACTTGGATTTTGTAATAGGTGGTCATTATTTGACCCCTTTTGTTCATACTGGAGCATTTGGTGGGTTGACTTTAGGGTTTGACTAGAAAACCAACTTAATTCACTTTTCATAAGTGCTTATTGGCTTCTTCTGGCTTATTGGTTTTGCTTATTGTAATTTTGTTGATTGTTTTGGTTTATTGAGTCCATTTGTGATCTTTTTAAAGTTGAATCAAGTCCTGAGGTGCCTTATTTCTCAAAAACGACTATTTTGTCTTTTAGTGAAATAATACTTTGCTTATTTCTGGCTTATTGAGTGTGCTTTTTCAAAATTTATTTTTACAGATCTCATAAGCATCCCAAAAGAAGGTTGTGTGTCAAATTAGAGCTTATGGCATTAGCTTATTGCTTAATGGGCTAAAAAGCCCAATAAGAATAAGTTGTTTGCTTATTAAGCTGTGATAAGCTCACATTCATCTTTTGGGCCTTTAGAGTTTTGTGTTTAGAATTAAATTTTGAGTAAGATTGGCTTTTCCAAGTCAATTGGGCCAAGTTTGACTTTTTTGGGCTAAAAAGCTCATTTAGGTTGACTGTTTTTGGTTTTGGCCCATTTGAGGGCCCAATAGGGGTATTTTGGTCATTTCACTTTGATTTTCTGTTTATTTAGGTTAAAATAAACTAGTTTGCAAGTTTTTAGAATTTTTTAGAATTTTTTATAAATTTTGGATTCTAATATTATTTTAATATTATTTTATTATTATTTTTCAAATTTCACATTTTCCAACTTTTTACATTTTCCTTAACTTAAATACATTAAAATAGGAATTTAGCAACTTTTAGAATAATTTTATCACTTCTAGATTAATTTTTATAATTATTTTAAGTTTTAATAGTTTTTAAATCATTTTAAATAGTTTTTATTAGTTTAAAAATTTCTAAAAATAGTTTTTAATCTTTTTAGGTCATTTTACAGGTTTACCAATTGAAGAATCTTTATTTGGGCTTTTTGATAATTTATTTGATTTTTAGGGCTTTAATTAGCATTTAAAAATTGAATATTTAATTATTTAAAATGTTTTAAAAAGTTTTGATCATTGTTAAGCTCTTGTTTCTTTATTTTGACTTTTGGTGATTTTTTGGTAATTTTTAGATTTAATTTTTATTTTTGTAGTTTTTACGGTTTTACGTTTTGTCGTCGTAGTAGTAATTTTCACGTCTTCGTCATCTTCTTTTCTCATCCCCTTCTAAATAAATATTAATCTCAAATCATTTACAACTTAGTCACACACATATACCTCCTTGGGAAACGAACTTGGAACTTCATTGGGTCATTAGTGTTTACGTTTTCCTAAACGTACACTTAATACTTACCGCTTTTACGCTCCTTTTCCTAAAGGACGTAATTTACTACAATCAACGGGTGTGCATCCAACAAGGGTTTTGGGTTTACAAAAGAAATGTGCGTCGCACTTTTTTGATTGCGCGGCGTACTTTTGTTCGCTACAGGAATTGCGTCGCACTTTTTGAATTGTGCGGCGTACCATCTGTACTGCAGAAAATTTTTTGGTTTTTTTAGTGGGAAATGGTTCAATTCTTCAATGTTTAGGAAATTTTTGGTTACAAAATAGTATTATAAGTCAACGACAGCGGCGCCAAAAACATGATGTTCGTTTTGCAAGTCTTAAATTTATATTATAAGGTTTAGACAAAACAAGGGACTAGAAATACAAACACGGGCAACTAAGCTCAAAAGTTATGTTTATTCGAGCGACTAAGCTCAAAACAAGTTGCCAATGAGTTCATTATTTTATCACGGTTTCTAAGCGGATCTCTCCAACCAAAGATTCAAAACCATAGACTAGTCTTTTAAAAACTTATTACAACGATTTGCGTTTCTCAACGCCAAGCCATCGTAACCACTCAATTCTAGATAAAATATGGTTTATAGAAATAGGTGGTAAATGGTTCTACAACATTAGCTTGAAATCAATTCATAAAGGATCATATCATAGCATCATCACTAATCATAGTCACATACCATATAGTCGCAAATAGCTTAGCCTAACATAGTAATCAAAGTAACAAATGGAAAAGAGTAAGATAACATCATACTTAGATTTGATCGAATGAATGAGTACATAAGTGTCACGATTTTATCGTTCCTCCAAGAATCAAAGAGTGGAATACCCTCGTTACAAGTATTTCCCAAAAGTGGATACTACTGAAAATACTACTATGAAGCTAAGAATACTCGGATTAGAGTAGTCGTTTTTAGAATGAGATATATCAAATGAGTGAAAGTGGCTTCTATTTATAGTTCCGGTTGAGAGAAAATGTGTGCCTCACTTATCCGAAAGTGTGCCGCACTTTGGATGTGGGAATGTACGCCGCACTTCTGACAAAGTGCGCCGCACTTTTGTGCATTCCAGAATCTTCTTTCAATAGTTAGGCTAATTTGCACAATAAGGAACCTCCTTTGTATTTTCTTCACTTTGCTTGTCCATACTTCATACCTGCATATAAAACGCAATATATTAAGTATCGAAAGCACTTATTTATAATACAAAGTGGCATTATAATAATGTGTTGAATATGTATATTTTGGTCGTTATCAGTTTCCTATCGGGAAAATCTGTACAAATATCTTTGCTTTACAAGTGCATGTTGTTATTCCATGGCTGCGAAGATTTTCCAGCTATCGGTTATGACACGAATTTTGAAGTTTCTTTATTCATAATCAGCCGATCATTTCAGAGTTTTCGAGATGTATTTCTAGATGAACTTCTGGGTATACATCCTATCCACTTGGTGGAACTTAACCTCGAGCATGTTGAAGGACCAGCTGCACGAGATGTTGGAAGAAGCTCATTCGCCAGGTGTATCACCATGGTGTGTACTGGTTCTGTTTATTTAGGATAAGGGCGGTAACATGAGATTATGTTTCGACTACCGTCGATTTAAGAAAATCACCCTTCATAACCGTTAACCTCATCTACGTATTGACGACGTATATGATCGACTACAGGGTGCTAAACACTTTTCCAATATTAATTTGCGATCATGCTGACAACAGTGACGAGTGAAAGAGTAGGACATTTCCATGACTACTATTCGTACATGAATTGGTCATGCTAAATTAATAATATTGTTTTGGTCTCACGAATGTTCCAACAGCATTTATGGACTTGATTAATGGAGTTTCCCCATGAACCCATAGACAATTGATTATTGTTTTCATCGACGACAGCTTGACCTTCTCTAAGTCTAGAGAAGAGCACGAAGACCATATTTTCACTATGTCGTAAATTCTACGATAGAAGAAATTTCACCCTGAAATTTTCCAGTATGAATTCTTGTTGATTACAGCGACACGCTGAATCACATTGATCCTCACGGTTAATCTTATCATGACTCAGCTTACGCATAAAGGAGAGAACCTTACACTATATTATGTGTTCCAAAGATTCCTACGCTAAGAGAAGTCTAATTTCAGAGACTCGTAGTTTTTCAAACCTCTATGTATCCAGTTTCTATGAAGCCAGATACAGTTACGTTCATATTTGAGAACCTGACATACCAGCAGGCTAGAATAGAACACCAGTAGACTAGGAGCTATGTCCACCATTAGGAATGATGAACAGGGAATGGAGAAGATCTCCATGGATTTTGTCACTGGACTAACGTAGGCTCAGAAGACGCATGATGTTATCTGGGTTGTTTTCAACCGTTTGACTAAGTCTGGGTATTCCTTCCATCTACAAAGATTTCATTGTTAGCATATTTTCCGATATTTTCCAGCCAAAGATTGTACGATCACTTGGCACTCTTTCAGCTATTAGATCAGACAAAACTTCACGTTCGTGTTCATTATTACGTTCACGTCCTTGTTTAATTTTACGATTTGCTTTCGCACTCAAGTTCATGACACTGTTCACGTTCATGAATGTATTCTAGCTTACGATTGTACGTTTCACAGTTCGTTCTGGAAAGTTTTGAAGAAAGCGTGGGAGACCAGATTCAAGTTTAATAAACTTTCCATTCTCTGACAGACGTTTCACGTCATATTTTGTGTCTCATCTCTTATCTTTTTGTGTTACCTCCTTAGTTATCTCATGTTCACGATATGTTACACATGTCATGTTCATTCCACGTTTCTCATATTACGTTCATGATATGTTGCACGTATCATCGTCCACCATATGTTTTCCATATTACACTCACCATATATCCATGTATCACGTTCATAATTTTTCACGTATCACGTTCACAATTGTTCACGTACTACGTTTCAGTATATCTCGCGCAATTTCTAAGATGTTATTAATGTTAGTTACTCCGGGTTATTTTGCATCGTAACGGTTCATTTACCCTTGCAAGTTAATTCTCATCCACTCGATCAGATGTATGAGGACCTATCTTACGTTGATGAACCAGAAAATGTTTTGTACCGTCAAGTCAGGGTCATGAAGACCAAGAATTTCATTCGCCTCAAGATCTTTTAAAGGGACCGTTCCGAGCGGGAGGCCACTTGGAACGGAGGAGTCCATCCGGACTTCTTATTCTTTTCTTTCCATTAATCAGATACGTTCTTTCCGTCACGTCACATTCAAAATCAATAACAATGGCTAGAGTCGAACACTAACTATTCCCAATTCATTCCTATCCGCGACATTTCTCAATCTTAGGGGTTGATTTCAAAAACCCTCTTTTTTTATATTATATCCAACAAGATAATCCTATCCTAATCAATATCCCTATTTCTAATTATAAATCAAAATGTAATTCAATTATGAATAACTAAGAACCCTAATTAAAAAATTAATCAAAATTTAAACCCTAAATAAAATAAAATGTAAATGAATAAAAAATAAAAACATACCCTAGACATGATCTCGAGTAAGAATTGGAGTAGGAGACGAAAATATTTTTTTGGGTGATGATTCAAAATCGTCAAGTGTGTTTGTGTGTTTTTTTAGTTAGTTTCAAATGAGATAAAAGGAAGTATATACAAAAATTCGCCCAGAAGTGCGGCTCCAATTCAATCGATCTCATAAAAGAAAATTAACAAGTCCAAATAGGAAAACATTTCCTTCATCTAAGACCATCTGAAAACTTCTAGGACTCTTAGATTTCAGTTCGTTTTATTTTTTTATCTACATACAAAAAGTAAAAATGCATAAAGTAACTAGGAGCCGATGGTGCATTCCTCGATTCCTCCATTTCCTTAGATGTTGCAGAAGTTTAGAGGTGACATGATATCACTCTCTGTGTAACGTGCTGAGACCTCTCTATTGGTGTCTTTTCTCTCGTACACTTTTTCGTACCTCTTTCCACATGGATCAATAATGACCATGGCAACATGCCACTCACTATCTCCATCTTTAGCAATGTTTTCAAATTCTTGTTTGTTCCCCACTTTGCCAATCTTTGTATTTTAATGAAACGGGAAGTGCTCCAAGCATTCCCACAGTCTTCTTGTATACACATATCTCAAAGAAAGGGTTATGGTAGCTTCTTTCACTTAGTGATGCGTACAAAAGTTCTTCCTGTTCCGTCCATGGTTGCAAAAGTAGACCACAAATTGGCATACCATTCTCATCTCTTTTCACAGTGTAGTGCTTATTGTCCTCATCATCACAATCATCATGTTTCTTTGCTTTTAGTACATGATAGTTTTGATGGACAAACCCATCAAAGCTAGTCATAATAGCTTTTCCAACATCTATGTTTGCACCAATGGTGTGCAAAAATTTTCTTCCAACCACTAATTGAATCTGTGACAATCTAACATTTTCAGGTAGTAAAATATTTTCTTGTATAATATTTTGAAACTTATTTTTGTGTTGGTTGACGAACTCACAATTTACGGATTTAAATTTGGGCTTACGTGCATAATTTGGCGTCTTTTACGACTAAACCGGAAACCTTAGGATTATGTATTTACGTTTTTGAACTCCGTTTTTTATGAGACAATTTTTATTGGATTCGTTTTGTGACGTTGATTCATAATTTATAAAAACGTTTTTCGTAAAACGACCCGAGGGTACGCAAATCGAGAAAACTAGAATCGAGAAATACCCGTAAACTAGTGAGATGGGACAAAAAACATTATCCCACCCCACTAGCTTGGTTGGGACGGCATAACTTGACACCACACACTAAGGTGGCATCAAGTTAGCTAACACATTCCATGTGTAAGCCATGCTTACATACTAAGCTAACACATTCCACTAACACTCAAAACTAGCTACTTGTTTTCACTTCCACCATTTCATACATGCAAAATCCTCTCAAAACTCTCTCAAACTCCATCCCTTGCCGTCCAAAATAAACCAACAAACACCCCATTTGATCTCTTCTAGCCATGAAACACATGTTTACTAGCTCTATTAAGGAGTTCTCTTGAAGCCTTGATCATTTGGTGGCCATATTAACATCTTTGGAGGTGATTTGCTTGTGTCCTAGGGCTGATTTTTCAACATATGTTCTTGATATTTGATGGTCTTGGAGATACTTGTTGTGTTCATCAAGTTCTTGTCTTCCAAAAACAAGAAATCCACTTGGTTGGTAAAGAAGATCATCCTCTCCATTTTTCTCTTGTTATTTTGTAAAGAACAAATGTATTTTCTTTCATTTTGTATATGTATATGATGTATATATGATGATAAAAATGTTGTGTGGGGATCAAGTGTTGATAAATATGCTTAAAAAGGTTGATAACTATAAGAAATGAAGCAAAACTCTTGATTATTTAGTTGGCTGTATAAAAACAGTAGATAACTAAAAGATGAACTGATAAAATTGCATGGTTTGATCCATTTACAGTAAGTATAGTATGTTATACACATGTGAGAGTTGGCCATGCAATGGAATCAAAATAATGAGTGAGATATGATCAAAACAAGTTAGGTGGTCTAATCTGAATAAGCAGTTTTGTAAGGACTGTTAAGGCATGATAAACTTAAAATGGGAAGTAGCTATAGCTAAGTTAAATGTAGCACATAATATGAAGAACATGTCACCCAAAAATGAGCTTCTAATTCATTATAGAACTCTAGATATGTTAAAAATGGTGAACATGAAGATAAAAATCAGATTTTTGGAAATAATGTTTATTAATATTATATAAGCACTCACATTTTATTTTATAAAATGTAAAAATATAAACCCAGTAACTTATAAAACATATTTATATAAATATATAAAAGGTTAATTAAATGAATAAATTATATAAATGGTAATGAAATAATATTTATAAGTAATAAAAACTATAAACTTGATTTTTACGACTTTTTCGGCTATCGCCGTAAAATTAACGTTTTTCGCCAAATAAAACTTAGACGACCAAACCCGTCTAATGTAAAGTTTATAAAAGTCATATACTGATATATAGGTAACTAATACAAGTAAAAACCGATAAAACCCGAACTATAAGAATTACGGACATTTACGAGCTAACTAAACATATTGGACTTATAATTGGACTAAATGAGTTAACCACTTATAAAAAGAGCTTATTGGGCTTAACCCATTTGGGCCCAACATGAAAAGTATATATACTGATAATATAGGTATAAAAGGGATAAAAACAAGTTGAAGAACTTATAGAAGGCTTAATGGACTTAAAATAAGGTAAATAGGTAAAACTAGCAAACTAGTAAGACGTTACCAAAACATAAACACTAAACTGAGTAGACAAGGATGTATAAACCCACTTGATCATCATCATATGTACAAAATCATCATATGTATATTGTTATTTTGATAAAAGTCATTGGACCGAGTCTAAGACCGATTATTATTTATATAGGTTTCCGTGACCGAAGCACGCCCGTAGCTGATAATCCGCCTTTCATTAACAACGTGAGTTCATAGCCTCGCACTCTTTTAAATGTTTTATAAAATGATTTGTAAACCCGCGAGGGAGATAACATGCTAGATTTTGATAAAAATAGAACACAAGTAGTCCCGATTGTATGCTTAATGATATGGACCCGAATGATGCTATTACCCTATAAACGAGACTAAAAGGATTATTAGTAGTTAGGTTATGTCACTTAAAGTCCCATTAGCATGAATTGTGAACTACCGGGATTTGGTAGACGCTTATGCATTTGATAGTACTATTTGGGGACGATCACCCCAGTTCGCGCCTTGACGGTTGATCCCCGTCGTACCACATTGATTGGTAAGCGAATTTATGTATGAGAAGATTCCATAGCATGATTTTTGTGACGACACGCTAACTTAGATGGGCAAATTGTTTGTCGGGTTCGCGGCCCGCTGTTTCACAGTAAGGTAACAATGTCATGCGGCTAATAATAATCCTATAACCTATTCAATCTATATAATCTAAATATCCGATATGATACGACGCTATTAACGATGAATATATTACCTATCATGGTAATATAGAGACTACGGTCTCATGGACGGTTTAAGATGTATGCTTGATATATATTGCCTAACTAGCAATATGAGGACTTACTTCCGATATTATACTTGTGTTCTGATTTTAAATGATTGTTTTATATAACGGTTTTTATTAAACTCTATGAATTCACTCGGCATTCGCTGATATGATTTTTGCATGTTTTTATCTCAGGTGCTTGAAGGTAATCCGGATGGAGATCGACTCTGATGGCCCACATAATATTAAAAGTGTTCATTCGATCTATGTTTTCTAAACTAAATGACCTGTATAATTTGGGACATGTTGTACACTTTGAAACTTTTTATCGAATGAATGTATGTTAAACCTTGAACAACCATTTTTATGTGTTGTCTATGATTGGAGTTATTGTGCTATCCCGTAACACTCTAAAAGACCCTTCCGCTGTACCGATATGAAATTTGAGAGTGTTACAGTTTGGTACCAGAGCTCTCGTTATAGAGAACAAAAGATTTTAAAAACCAAGGTTTTGAACAAAACTTTTCAAAATCTTTTGACAATGAACATTTGAGAAAATATTTGAAAAATCTTTTGACTATAACGGTGCCAGAGATCTCCGACGTTACCAACAAGCCCTATTGAGAAGATATATATTTTGATATATATAATTTAATTTATATATATGTATATATCGTGATTTCAGTATGTAATTGTTTAACTAGTATGTTATCCTAATACGAGATATATATATAAATGCAGATTGTCATGGCTGACCCTAATATTCCTGTAGAAAACCATGCTATTCCCGAACCTAATGTAGATGATGATCCTTATTTAGACTTAGTCGATTATGATATCGATGATGAGGAGGAACCATTTGAGGATCCCAAGCCCGAGTTAGGACTAGGAGATCAGATTGCCCCTCAGGTTGACTTGGTAGAGAATGAGATTAAGAATGTGGATATTGAGAATGTTGATATTGAGAATGATGATGAGATTGGGTTAGATAATTTAGATGACGAGATTAATGACGAGGATGTCGAGGAGGATGTAGGTATAGATGTTGAGGTTGATGACGATGAGGAAGCCGAGATTATTTATCCTTATGATGTTCCAGAGGGCGAGCCTTTGCCCCCACCAGTTTGTTTGTCTGATTCTGAGGATGAGTTACCTAGGGATGAAATGTCTGAATCATCTGAATCTGATTCTGAATCAGAGGAGGATGAGGACGACGATGCACCTGACGGTACTGATGGTATTGCTACTCGTAGATGTGAGATAGGAGAGTCGTCTAGTGCTCGAGAGGCTACTCATATTGATGGTCTTGCACCATGGGCCTTGAGACGTGATCTATATGCTTCCCGTGTTAAGAGTTGTGTGACAGAGGTTGGATTAGGTGTTGTTCAGACTCAGGTTGCTTATTTGGAGTCGAAGACTAAGGTTGGCGAGAAAGAGCGGGAATTGCTTAGTTTGGATTTGAGTGATTTAGAACGTGGTTTGAATGAGGCTTTTAGGAGGTTATCGGTGTTGGAAAGTCGTGAGTTTGCTGAAATGAAGAAAAAGGTGAATACTATGGAGATTCAGTTGAGTGTGGCTCGTGCGATGCGTGAGAAAGCCGAAAAGGAGTTGAATATATCTGTGGGTTGGAACAGTAGATTTTATGCTGACATGGTTGAAAGAGGAGTAATCCGTAAGCGCCCAGCTGAAGATGTGTCTAGTGATCGTCCGGCGAAGATTCAGAAGACGATGAATGATGGACCATCTAGCGGTTCTCAGTATACCAGTCTGTATTTAGTAGTGACCTTTATATCTTTTGTGCTTTTGTAGATTTGACTGAACCGACTTGTTAGTAGTAGACTTGGCACGAATTTTGAGTGTATATAGTGCTAGAACTTTGATATGGGATGTAACTAAGACAATACTTTTGTTTCAGATCGAATGATATATGTATCTTGTCTTGAATTCCATATGGTGCCTTATTTGTATCTTGATTATGAATTCGATCCATATTATATGAATCCTTTGTTGGGTGAATGCTTAATACTTTGAAATTGTGAAATTATAGAACTATGCCGCCCAAGAAGGATGTGACTGAGGATGACGTACGTAGGATTATTACGGAGCAAGTTACCGCATCTATGACTGAATTTATGGCAAATGCTAGAAATGAAGCTGGCGGTAGCGGAGCTGGCGGTAGTGGAGCTGGCGGTAGTGGAGCTGGCGGTAGTGGAGCTGGCGGTAGTGGAATTGGCGGTAATAATGTGAATGTGAATTCTAATAATATGAATGCTAATGCTGGAGGAAATGTAGGAGGACTTGGAGCTAATGCACCTGAAGTTGGTGGCTGTACTTATGTGACGTTCATGAAGTATGAACCTCTACCTTTTAATGGAACTGAAGGTGTTGTAGGATTAAGCCAGTGGATCGAGAAGATTGAATCGGTGTTTCGGATTAGTAAGTGTAAGGAGGAAGATAAGGTGACTTTTGCTATGGCTAATCTTAAAGGTCGTGCGTTGACTTGGTGGAATGGGAGAATTGCTTTCATGGGTCTTGATGCTGCTAATGCTACTCCTTGGGCTGAAATTAAGAAGTGGATGACTTTGGAGTTTTGTCCTCGTGGTGTGATCATTTGGTTAGAACAAGAGTTGATTCATTTGTGAATGAAAGGTGTGGACATTGATAGTTACACGAACCGATTCCATGAGTTAGCCTTGCTATGTCCTCGATTGGTTGAACCCGAAGAGATCCGAATTGAGCAATATGTTAAAGGGTTGACCAGGAATATCCGGGGGGACGTGACATCATCGAAACCACTGACCATTGATGATGCTGTTCGAATGGCTTACCAACTCATTGGACAGATAATTCAGGATAAGGAAGATGAAGCACGTGTAGGTGAGAAAAGAAAGGGAGACGGTGATCGTGTAGATAGAGGTGATAATAGGAAGAATTTCAATCGCCGTCAGAACAAGAGAAAGGGGAATGCAAATGCTTTTACCAACAACACACCGCGCAACGATGATAGATGTCCTAAGTGTGGCAACAAGAGGCATGCTGGCGACTGCTGGAAGTGCCGAAATTGCGGAAAGCTTGGACACAAGGTTGAAAGGTGTAAGAAGGGAACCATTTGCTTCAACTGTAATGAAGAAGGTCATAGGAAATTGGAATGCCCCAAGTTGAAAGCGATTGTACCCGGAAGAAACCCCCAGGGTGGTATCTACCAACTTGGAACAATTAAGGTGAAGAAAGAGGATCTGAATGTCGTTACCAGTACGTTTTTACTCAACAATCATTATGCTGTTGCTTTATTCGATTCGGGTGCCGATAGGAGCTTTGTATCCACTAAATTTAGTGCCCTTATTGATATTGAACCTGTTGAGATAAGTACCAGTTACGAGGTGGAATTGGCTGATGGTAAATTAGTGAAAACTAATAAGATATTGGAAGGATGCTCTCTAAATCTCTTAAACCATTCCTTTCCGATTGATTTGATGTTGATAGAATTAGGTAGTTTTGATATTATTATTGGTATGGATTGGTTGTCATTGAACAATGCTACTATTTTATGTGGATAGAAGAAGGTTAAGATTCCTCCTAGGAATAGGACGTTAGTAATTGATGGTAGTCGAGGTGAATGCCGTTTGAAAATCGTTTCATGTATTAAAGTCCAAAAGTACATCAGGAACGGTTGTGAGTTATTCTTAGCTCAAGTGACTGGGAATGAGTATAGGGAGAAACGATTGGAAGATGTACCTATTATTTGTGAATTTCCTGAGGTATTTCCTAAAGATTTACCCGGACTTCCACCGATAAGGCAAGTAGAGTTTCGAATCGATTTAATTCCTGGTGCTGCACCGGTGGCACATGCGCCTTACCGATTAGCCCCTTCTGAATTAAAGGAGTTATCTGAGCAACTTAAGGAGTTGTCTGATAAAGGTTTTATTCGACCGAGCTCGTCGCCTTGGGGAGTTCCGGTCTTGTTCGTTAAGAAGAAGGATGGATCTTTTCGTATGTGCATTGATTATAGGGAACTGAATAAGTTGACAATTAAAAATCGATATCCTTTACCTAGGATTGATGATTTGTTTGATCAACTGCAAGGATCTAGTGTGTATTCTAAGATAGATTTGCGGTCAGGATATCACCAACTTCGCGTCCGTGAAGAGGATATTTCTATAACTGCATTTAGAACTCGTTATGGACACTATGAATTTCAAGTAATTCCATTTGGGTTAACTAACGCACCTGCGATTTTCATGGATTTAATGAATCGAGTGTGCAAGCCCTACTTGGATAAATTTGTGATTGTGTTTATTGACGATATTCTGATCTATTGTAAGAATGAAGATGAACATAGAGAACATTTGAGGATTGTTTTGAAGTTGTTGAAGGATGAAAGGTTGTATGCTAAGTTTTCGAAGTGTGATTTCTGGTTGGATTCTGTGCAATTTCTTGGTCATGTGATTAACAAAGATGGAATTCATGTTGATCCTGCAAAGGTTGAAGCTATTAAGAATTGGTCTACACCGACAACGCCAACGGAAGTGCGACAGTTCTTAGGATTGGCTGGCTATTATAGGCGATTCATTAAAGAATTTTCTTTGATAGCTAAACCCTTGACTAAGCTTACTCAGAAGAATAAACCTTTCGTTTGGGTAAGTGATGAAGATGGAGCATTTCAGACATTGAAGAAAAAATTATGTAGTGCGCCAATCTTATCATTACCCGACGGGAGTGAAGATTTTGTAGTGTATTGTGATGCATCTCTTAGAGGCTATGGAGCTGTTTTGATGCAGCAAGAGAAAGTGATAGCTTATGCTTCTAGGCAATTAAGGAATAATGAGGAGAATTATACTACTCATGATCTTGAGTTAGGAGCTGTAGTCTTTGCTCTTAGGTTGTGGAGACATTATCTGTATGGCACCAAGTGTACGGTATTCACCGATCACAAAAGCCTACAGTATATTCTCGATCAGAATGAATTGAACATGAAGAAACGAAGATGGATAGAGTTGTTAAGTGATTATGATTGTGGTATAAAATATCACCCAAGAAAAGCCAATGTTGTTGCCGATGCGTTAAGTAGGAAAGATAGAGAGCCTATCAAGGTGCGTTCTCTAGTCTTGACCGTGCACAATAATTTGCCTGAGCAAATTAGAAATGCGCAAATAGAAGCTTGTAAGAAGGAGAATTTTGTTAATGAAGGGTTCCGAGGAGAAGGAGATCCTTTAGAGGTTAGAGCTGATGTAGTGAAATGCTTAAGAGGTTGTATGTGGATACCTAAGTTTGGAGGCTTAAGAGACTTGATTATGTTAGAATCCCATAAATCTAAGTATTCCATTCATCCAGGATCTGATAAGATGTACCATGATTTGAAGAAGTTGTACTGGTGGCCAAATATGAAAGCTGACATAGCTATGTATGTTCTTCAATGCTTGACTTGTGCTAGAGTTAAAGCGGAACATCAAAAGCCATCAGGACTACTTCAACAACCAAAGATTCCTGAATGGAAGTGGGAGCGAATTACAATGGACTTAATCACCAAGCTTCCTAGAACATCAATTGGAAACAATTCGATTTGGGTTATTGTCGACAGACTGACCAAATCAGCACACTTCATTCCGGTTAAGGAGCAGTTCTCACTAGAGAAGCTGACTCGTATATACCTGGATAATGTTGTTTGCAAGCATGGAGTGTCTGTATCGATCATTTCGGATCGAGATCCTAGATTCGCATCGAATTTTTGGAAATCTCTCCAAAGATCTTTGGGAACGAATCTCGATATGAGCACTACTTATCACCCCCAGACTGATGGGCAGAGTGAAAGGATAATACAAACACTGGAAGATATGTTGAGAGCTTGTGTGTTAGATTTTGGTAAGAATTGGGATAAACATTTGCCATTAGCAGAGTTTTCATATAACAATAGTTACCATTCTAGTATTAAAGCTGCACCGTTTGAAGCTTTGTATGGTAGGAAGTGTAGATCTCCTGTATGTTGGAGTAAAGTTGGGGATACCCAGCTCACGGGACCGGAATTGATCCGGGAGACTACAGAGATGATAGTTCAGATTAAGAAGAGGTTGTTGACTGCCCGTAGTAGACAGAAAAGTTACGCGGATGTGCGGCGGAAGCCAATGGAGTTTGAAGCGGGTGACCGAGTAATGTTGAAAGTATCACCATGGAAAGGCGTTATAAGATTTGGAAAGCGAGGGAAATTGAATCCCCGTTATATTAGACCCTTTAAGATTTTATCTAGAGTAGGTCCGGTGGCTTACAAACTAGAGTTACCCCCATAACTTCATGGTGTTCACAACACATTCCATGTATCTAATCTGAAGAAATGTCTAGCAGTGAGTGATGAGAAAATTCCGTTAGGTAAGGTTCGAATAGATGGGAAGTTGCATTATATCAAAGAGCCCGTAAAAGTTATGGACCGTGAGGTAAAGCAACTGAAACAAAGTCGGATACCTATTGTCAAGATCCGATTGAATTCAAAGCATGAACCGGAGTATACTTGGGAACGAGAGGATGAAATGTGGAAGAAATATCCGCACCTCTTCGATTTCAATAAGAAACGGACATCCAAATGAAATGGATCACGAGGACGTTGATCCCTTTTAGGAGGAAAAGCTGTGACAATCTAACATTTTCAGGTAGTAAAATATTTTCTCGTATAATATTTTGAAACTTATTTTTGTGTTGGTTGACGAACTCACAATTTACGGATTTAAATTTGGGCTTACGTGCATAATTTGGCGTCTTTTACGACTAAACCGGAAACCTTAGGATTATGTATTTACGTTTTTGAACTCCGTTTTTGATGAGACAATTTTTATTGGATTCGTTTTGTGACGTTGATTCATAATTTATAAAAACGTTTTTCGTAAAACGACCCGAGGGCACGCAAATCGAGAAAACTAGAATCGATAAATACCCGTAAACTAGTGAGATGGGACAAAACACATTGTCCCACCCCACTAGCTTGGTTGGGACGGCATAACTTGACACCACACACTAAGGTGTCATCAAGTTAGCTAACATATTCCATGTGTAAGCCATGCTTACATACTAAGCTAACACATTCCACTAACACTCAAAACTAGCTACTTGTTTTCACTTCCACCATTTCATACATGCAAAATCCTCTCAAAACTCTCTCAAACTCCATCCCTTTCTGTCCAAAATAAACCAACAAACACCCCATTTGATCTCTTCTAGCCATGAAACACATGTTTACTAGCTCTATTAAGGAGTTCTCTTGAAGCCTTGATCATTTGGTGGCCATATTAACATCTTTGGAGGTGATTTGCTTGTGTCCTAGGGCTGATTTTCCAAAATATGTTCTTGATATTTGATGGTCTTGGAGATACTTGTTGTGTTCATCAAGTTCTTGTCTTCCAAAAACAAGAAATCCACTTGGTTGGTAAAGAAGATCATCCTCTCCATTTTTCTCTTGTTATTTTGTAAAGAAAAAATGTATTTTCTTTCATTTTGTATATGTATATGATGTATATATGATGATAAAAATTTTGTGTGGGGATCAAGTGTTGATAAATATGCTTAAAAAGGTTGATAACTATAAGAAATGAAGCAAAAATCTTGATTATTTAGTTGGCTGTATAAAAACAGTAGATAACTAAAAGATGAACTGATAAAATTGCATGGTTTGATCCATTTACAGAAAGTAGAAGATGTTATACACATGTGAGAGTTGGCCATGCAATGGAATCAAAATAATGAGTGAGATATGATCAAAACAAGTTAGGTGGTCTAATCTGAATAAGCAGTTTTGTAGGGACTGTTAAGGCATGATAAACTTAAAATGGGCAGTAGCTATAACTAAGTTAAATGTAGCACATAATATGAAGAACATGTCACCCAAATATGAGCTTCTAATTCATTATAGAACTCTAGATATGTTAAAAATGGTGAACATGAAGATAAAAATCAGATTTTTGGAAATAATGTTTATTAATATTATACAAGCACTCACATTTTATTTTATAAAATGTAAAAATATAAACCCACTAACTTATAAAACTTATTTATATAAATATATAAAAGGTTAATTAAATGGATAAATTATATAAATGGTAATGAAATAATATTTATAAGTAATAAAAACTATAAACTTGATTTTTACGACTTTTTCGGCTATCGCCGTAAAATTAACGTTTTTCGCCAAATAAAACTTAGACGACCAAACCCGTCTAATGTAAAGTTTATAAAAGTCATATACTGATATATAGGTAACTAATACAAGTAAAAACCGATAAAACCCCAACTATAAGAATTACGGACATTTACGAGCTAACTAAACATATTGGACTTATAATTGGACTAAATGAGTTAACCACTTATAAAAAGAGCTTATTGGGCTTAACCCATTTGGGCCAAACATGAAAAGTATATATACGGATAATATAGGTATAAAAGGGATAAAAACAAGTTGAAGAACTTATAGAAGGCTTAATGGACTTAAAATAAGGTAAATAGGTAAAACTAGCAAACTAGTAAGACGTTACCAAAACATAAACACTAAACTGAGTAGACAAGGATGTATAAACCCACTTGATCATCATCATATGTACAAAATCATCATATGTATATTGTTATTTTGATAAAAGTCATTGGACCGAGTCTAAGACCGATTATTATTTATATAGGATTCCGTGACCGAAGCACGCCCGTAGCCGATAATCCGCCTTTCATTAACAACGTGAGTTCATAGCCTCGCACTCTTTTAAATGTTTTATAAAATGAATTGTAAACCCGCGAGGGAGATAACATGCTAGATTTTGATAAAAAGAGAACACAAGTAGTCCCGATTGTATGCTTAATGATATGGACCCGAATGATGCTATGACCCTATAAACGATACTAAAAGGATTATTAGTAGTTAGGTTATGTCACTTAAAGTCCCATTAGCATGAATTGTGAACTACCGGGATTTGGTAGACGCTTATGCATTTGATAGTACTATTTGGGGACGATCACCCGAGTTCGCGCCTTGACGGTTGATCCCCGTCGTACCACATTGATTGGTAAGCGAATTTATGTATGAGAAGATTCCATAGCGTGATTTTTGTGACGATAGGCTAACTTAGATGGGCAAATTGTTTGTCGGGTTCGCGGCCCGCTGTTTCACAGTAAGGTAACAATGTCATGCGGCTAATAATAATCCTATAACCTATTCAATCTATATAATCTAAATATCCGATATGATACGACGCTATTAACGATGAATATATTACCTATCATGGTAATATAGAGACTACGGTCTCATGGACGGTTTAAGATGTATGCTTGATATATATTGCCTGACTAGCAATATGAGGACTTACTTCCGATATTATACTTGTCTTCTGATTTTAAATGATTGTTTTATATAACGGTTTTTATTAAACTCTATGAATTCACTAGGCATTCGCTGAAATGATTTTTGCATGTTTTTATCTTAGGTGCTTGAAGGTAATCCGGATGGAGATCGACTCTGATGGCCCACATAATATTAAAAATGTTCATTCGATCTATGTTTTGTAAACTAAATGACCTGTATAATTTGGGACCTGGTGTACACTTTGACACTTTTTATCGAATGTATGTATGTTAAACCTTGAACAACCGTTTTTATGTGTTGTCTATGATTGGAGTTATTGTGCTATCCCGTAACACTCTAAAAGACCCTTCCGCTGTACCGATACGAAAATTGAGAGTGTTACAGAATCTCTCGATCAATAGGAATGTCGAGAAGTATGAAATCGGCTAGTAGTGTGGTTGTTCCTACTCGGCAAAGAACTCGAAGTAAACGTCTAAATCCCTCCGCATAGGAGTGATCAAGTATTTTGATACGATCAAACCTTGATTTGACTCTACCAACATCTAGCATTTTTAAGATTCCATAAGGCATAACATTAACATTTGGACCGGTATCTGCCAAAGCATTATTAGTAGTTTTACCCTCCAATCTTATTGGTAGGATAAAGTACCCCGGATCTTCTTTTTCAAGCATTACCTTGTTCTCACGAAGCATTTGGATAACCACATCTTCATAATCTGGCGTGAGTCTATCTTTAACATTCAATTTGTCAAGCAAGACCCCATCAACAATCATTTTATATTTATCACTATATTTTAAAGTTTAAATGATTGGTAGATTCATGTTCAACAACATGACTCTTTCTTCTATGTCTTCTTGCAACTCCTCCACAGATAGCTCTTCTCTAGTCAAAGACGTATTAATAGTGAGTAAAGGTCCTTTACCATTATAGCTCGATTTGTGTGCGTGGGCGGGTTTCTTGCCTTTATTTCTTTTATTTTCCCTACGCTACAAACAAATCTAGGAGCATCAATCTCCACGGTTTCAATAGGTTCCAAATCATCACAGTTGAGATTATCAAGTATTTCATCAATTTCATCAAAGTCTAAGCTTTCATGTACTTTTGGCCATAAAGTAAGTATGCCACAAGTAATGTCAAGTGCATTAGCTTGCTTTAGGAAAGATCTCCCAAAGATTACACGAGGTTCACAATCGTCTTCCTCCGTATTGACAAAGAAGTCAAGGAAAAACAATTCGTCTTTGATCATAACAACGAGCTTTTTATCTATCTCCTTATCTCCATTACGATGAGTGTTGTAGGTTAAGCCAAGCTCAACTACAAATTCATTACTAATTAATCTTCTTTCCAACTCAAAATCCACTTGCCCATCATAAGCAAATTTCCCTTCCACATGGCAAGGCATTAATTATTTCTCACTTGTTGTCAAGTCCTCATACGATAAAAAGTTAAAACCTTTTGAACCCCGCTATTGGCTGAGTCCTTACATCCTGGTCACATCCATTCTCCTTCCGATTCTATTTTGTCATTTAGGCTAATATGCTCATCCACTCTTAAGCACAGTCTACCAAGGCTAGTGTTTGGATCCATCTCAATCTTAAAAAATAACACATCAAAAGAAACATTAGTATGTTAGTGCCATAAAATCAAAATGATATTTCATACCCTAAAGTTTTCAGGAAACTTGTTAATTTCAATGAATATTTCCATTTGAGCATGTTACTAGCTTTGTCTGTTTTCTGTTTCTCCAGTTGTGCGGTGCATTTTCTAAAAGTGCGGCGCACTTTTGCACGATACAGAATATCCGGCGCACAATTTAAATGCGCGGCGCACTTTCTATAATCAGAATAGTGTTCCTCTTTTTTTTTTCTACTTGCAAACCAATCAATCCAAGTTTTCAAGAATGGAATATAACATTTTCTCATAAAGTGATCAAACAAAGATATCATGACCAAAATTGGTACATTTTCCACAAGTGTTTTGAATAATCTAATCATTTTTTCGTTTTCGCTTATTTTCTCATTTTTGTATTTTTGTTGTGTTTAAATATTCAGAAAAATTATCACAAATCATGATAAATACTAAACAAGTTATACCAAAGCAAATTATTCTACCAAAGAGCAAATAAATTAGAAAATAAAATTTTAAAAGTAAATATTTTTTCTTTTCTTAAGATTCAATATGAACAAACACAAAAGCTCAAAAAGCATAAGTACACACAAAGCAATTTTCATGTTTTCAGCAGTAAGTGTTGAGAGTAAAAGGTTTTGGTGGTGTTTTGGGATTGTTTCTTATAACATTTTGAAAATTCGTTACTAAATGTGTGGCGCACTTTTGAAATGTGCAGCGCACTTTTATGTTGTTTTGTAAAAACTTTTTCAGATTGCCAGAAATCTGTACGACGTGTTAAGAAATTTTATTTTACCATGTATTTTAGAATGTCTTAAACCAATAACAAATAAATCCCCGGCAACGGCGCTAAAAACATGACGTTCGTTTTACAAATCTTAAAATTATTCAATAAATTACCACACACAAATGACTAGAAACACAAACATGGGCAAGTATAACCTATCATGTATAGCATATCTTAATCGTAAAGTCCAGTTCGTTCCACGGGATTGATGCTAAAGAATTATAAAACAATTACCTCTAGAGTATCACAAGTCCTAAAGATATACTTATCAAATGGTTTTAAAGGTGCGTTTGGTTAAGGTCACAAACATATGAAAGATAGATAGCAATGATGATTATAAGCAAATAAACAATGTAAGACATGTCGAGTACTAGTCGCACACGCAACATCTAATTAACATAACAAAAAATCCGACTAAAGATTATGTCATATCAACAGCATTAAGAATGGTTTATGTTTGATTTCGATAACTAAAATATTAAATGAAATTATGCAAGAGTTTCTTATATGTTTTATTCCACTAATCGCGACAAAAGTGAATAACAAGATTCATTCATCAGATGACATGAAATTTATCCATTCACATGAGTATTAGTCATGGTCATGAACAAATCTAACATATAACAATGATCTTACTTAATAACATAAAATACAAGAGCATCTAAATCATACTTATAATCAAGAAACCAGGGTGAAAGTGCGCCGCACAAATCTAATTGTGTGCCACACTTTGCCCTAGCAAAGTTGAAATTCGTATATATTCATAAGGTTGTAAAAACCATAAACAAGTGCACAACACACTACTCCATAATAACAGTAAATAAGTTCATTTCAACAATATGCAAATCAAAGTAAAGAAATAACATAAAGGAAATGAGAATGATACCAAAAGTATTAATTAATGATTTCTCCAAAAAGGTTATAAGCTTTGTTCCAAACTTATTACAATCACAAGCAATATTCTGAGATCTTTGCTACAGCAGTAATGGTGTGAACCAACTAAGGTAACCCTTATACTAGTAACAATGATCAAGTGTAAAACCTCTGATTTTACCTTATTGACTTTGTCAACTGTTGTACCCTTTATTTTTGGAATCTATATAATACTACCTTTATATGACTTATTATTAATCATATACCTTTTGTCATACTAGCTTTCATTTTTATTTTATATTTATATGGACCTTTAGTCATTGTTGACTACTCTGGCAACTGACTGGCCACCTGAATGAACCAGGACTCATCACCTCAGTACATATTTTTGACATAAACTGTTACCTTACTTAATTTAATTATTAAGTACTTGGACTTATTTTATATGTACATATTTACATATATTACATAATAGGAATAAACACCTAAAACCTTAAAACAATGTACATTATTTTACATTGTCATTTATTTACTTTATTTAAGTAAAATAATCATAGTGATGTATTCATTATACACTTTCACTAAATTACCTAAAAGCTTCAACAAAAATACCTATAACTCAACAAATGCATACAATATTAAACAAGGGCTATTGTTTTCATTCAACACTTGATAAAAATTATCAAAACCCTTCCCACATGCATGTATATGCCGTGTATATGTATACATACTTACACATTCATCATTATTTTGCTAACCTACAAGTATAATCATGTACACCCACTAATACACTATAGCTTAGGCTTAAACCATGCTTTCTTACACATCTACTTACACACACCATACATAACACTATGCAAGCCTTTTCTTATCCCCTTCGACCTCAAAACACACGGCATCTCTTTGCCACTTGAAGGGAAAAGTGCATTTTGCTATTTTAAGCATGTGTGGGAAAGGAAACAAGTACATCCCAACCAAATCACAAAAGATATCTAGGTAAGATTCATTGTACAAACAAAGATCACCTAAGGATCTTCTCTTCCTTATTTTAGCTGAAACACACAATTCACCAACACAAAACACTTGAAACTCAAATCTCACATCACTCTCTCTCTCAAAAACATACGGCTAAAAGCCTTTCCACCATTGACAAACCTTCAAGCTCATTAACTATGTCTCTCCTATTTGAATGCTAATCATTGGTTCATTCCTACAAGTCAAGAAAGAAGCCCTAGAAGCTCCATTGAAGCCCACGACTTGTTTTTAGCTTCAAGGATCTGCATTGTTGAAAGCTTATCTCTTGTTCCTACTCATTCTCCTATCCACTCCTAAACCTATCTAAACAAGTAAGTCAAACCTAAAACCTATCTTTCTATATATTTACTTTCATTTACATTAACATACACATGGTTATTTCTTGTAAAACTTAATGTTGAAAAAAAAATATGAAACCCTAGACCTAATATAGGTCACGGCTTAATATGTTTCATGAGCTCAAATGATGAAAAACCTTAATAACCATGAAGAACATGACACTATGAACAAGCTAAACTTAAAGATCTATGAAAAACATGTCCATTCATATATTGGACGTGGGTTTTAACCCCATGGATCAATATGGGTTAAGCTTGTAATGTTTAAATGTGACTAGAAATATTAGATCTATAATTATAGTTGCCTTAAAATGATAAACTCACTATTTATGCCTTATAAGATTTAGTTTTAAGCTCACTATAATAAGCTTTCCTAAATAAATCTTCATTGTTGCTAAATAATGTTTAATTAAAACTTTTGGTGTCAAAAATATAACATTATAAAGTTTCGGGTTAAAAACATAAATCTATAAATGTTTTGGATTAAAATGAAAGATCTATGAAACTTTGGGTTAAAATAGTAAATCTATAATGTTTCGGGTTAAAATGGAAAAATATAATACTTTCGGGTTGGATTTGTAATTTTACTAAGTGTAGGGATCTAAATGAACAAGTATAGAAACTTATTTTCCAAAAATATAAACCTTAGGGTTAATTTTGTAATTAGCCGAGAGTTAGGGGTAGTAAATTGAAACTATCCGAAAATTAATATTTAACAAAAAGGACTTAAATAAGATTTCTATAACATTAGGGTAATTTGTAGAACTTGGTAAAAAGCTAGGGATCCTTTTTGCCATTTGTCGAAACCCAATATAAGCCCTAGGGACCTATTTTGCCATTATAGTAAACTTTAGCAAGCCCTAGATAAACCCTAGGGGTAATTTTTGGCTTAAGCCGAAACTTATATAAGCCCTAGGGGCATTTGTGAAACTTGTTTATAAACTTAATATAAGCCGAATATTATAGGGACTAAATTTGCCATTTAATGAAACTTAAACAAATCCTAGTTACATGTGTAACTAGGGAGGGACCAATATTGTAATCAATAGAAATACTTAGAAACCCTAGGGGTATAAAAGTAATTTAATCGCGGGTAATTATTTAAATAGAGGGACTAAAATGTAACTTATACAAAGTATAATAAGCCCTAAAATTACTGTATATTTATACCCGATATTTAAGACGTAAACTTAAATAAACATAACATTCGTTATTTTTCCAAACATATAATTTAATAATTATATTCACTACGAAAACAGGGATTAATTAAAATGTTATACGTTTTATAAACCTTATTTATATATAAAATATAAATTAAAAATGATTAATTTATAAAAATAAATATATTAATTATATTTATTTTCTATTACTTTAAATATATATAAAACTTCCTTTAATAAATATTTAATGGTTTTATAAACAATATAAGTACGAGAATATTAATTAAATAGATTAATTAATTTAACCTTATTATTTATTTTATACTTAAAATAAATACTACTATAACTTGTACCACGATGAATTAAAATACAAATATCGTAATAAAATGCTTAAAACCAGTATAAGCATGCACAAATTTATTTTGAAACTTTTATGCATTATATTATGCATTTACTGAGACCTTATATTTATTTAGGTCGTTGACTGTATCGTGAGCATCCTATCAGATTTATCTATTGACTTATTGTTGTACTACTGAGGTGAGTTCATGGCCCCACTTGATATATTGACAAACTTTTAAACCTTTTAATGGGGAAGAAAACATGCAACATATTTTAGTTTATGGACATGAATTGAACTGTGAAACCTTTGATTACATTGCCTATTGTAGATGAACCCGCATGACCCGTGCATCTGAAACTGTTAGAATTATTAAATTACCTTAATGTTATAAATAGATCTATTTGGGATTGACCGTCCCCATCTGGGTGAGTCATGTTCACCGTGCCTAGGCCAAGACAACAGATGTTTCACATGTCAGCACTTATTATTTTTATGGGTACCTTTTTATAAGGCGAAGGGTCCTTATTTGTTAAGGACTTAACTGTCAAGTATCAGTTTCAGACAATATGGGAATGTAATTACTTTTAAGTATTGAGGCTTTGTGCATTACTACTTCAGTGAATGTTTACTGTCCAAACTTATTTTACTAAACCTGTAAATTCAACAACTTTATGTTGACTCTCTGAGCATGTTTTCTCAGGAAACTGAAGCAGGTAATGGTGTGCATGGAGTCAAGCATCATGATAGGCTGCATTTATAGAGCTCATCTGTGGTTTTATAAACTGGGGAATAATTCAAACTGTTGAACAATGTTTAAGACTATTTTAATACTATTTGCACTTTTATCCATGTAATAAATGTAATGATAATCTTTTATCTTTCGCTCTATATGCTATCTGCTATTGATCCACCTACGTGACACCCAAATATTATTTCCGTTGCATTTGACTCAATTTGGGGGTGTCACATCAAGGATTTGATAAATCCTTGATTCTATAAGAACCCTAATAAAAATGGAGTATTATGGAATGAGATGATCTCTTATGACTGGCCTTGGGTCTCTTTTATAACCACAAAAACGTAGCTAAGAAGTCATGGAGTATATCAAAAGGTTTCTCCATAATAGCCATGCATAATGATACTTAATGGTGTAACTGCGGCAAATGTGCGTCACACTTTGTCAAACGTGCGCCGCACTTCCATTTTGTAAATGTGCCCCACACTTTCTCTTTTGTGTGCCGCACTTTGGGTAGTTCTCCAAAATCATAGTAAACTGAATGTGCGCCGCACTTTTATATTTGTGCGCCGCACTTTGGCTCTTTTTCAGCATACTTTATTATTCTTCTTATTTCTTCATATCTTTGGTCCATATGTGTATTCCTTCACTAAAATCAAACAATACACTTGTCACACCGCACCATGGCGGAATATGGGGCACGATGTATGGATATCATCACAACAATAGTGTGTCTATAGAGATAACTAAATGATATAAGAAATGTCATAAAATGGTGACACAAATGTCATGACAATATCTCAACAATGCAGGAGTCTAGGTAAGTAGGTAACAGTCCTACCTCTTACCCAAGACAAACAAATAACACAAACAGACAAACATATAGGTGCCAATAGTATCACTAGATAAATGAACAAACAAAGCTAAGAAGGAACGGGGATCTCCTTCTATATGCAATCCTAAGGCATACAAGTCTAGCCACTTCTATCCTCAAGCTTAACCACATTCTCACCTGAAAGAGACACTAAAACACGTCAACATAAAGTTGGTGAGAGTCATAGGTTTAGACTCCAATGCTAAAATCAGTTACAAGCTGTGAATAACAACCATCAACACAATAACATATGGACAATGCGCTACAATTTTTTATTAACACTAGCATTCAAGTTCAATCACTCATCACAATTCCAAGGCATCACGCCTTACCAACAACCACAATTACCAAGGCGTCACGCCTTACCAACAACCACAATTTCCAAGGCCTCCAGCCTTACCAAACACCATGGTCCCATAGGCGCCTATACACCTATGTACCTATCCCAAGGCCCTGCCTTGTCATTAACCATTGGTCCCATAGATGATCACACTATGTACCTTTCCGATCCAAATCATACACAAACAAGAATCACATAGCAGTTAATCACATAATGTACACACAACTCCATCTCAAACCTTAAAAACATTCACAACATCAATTTATAAATAACTCAACACAGTGTCTCTTCCATCCCATCTGGAAGTCAAAATCAATAGTAAACATGGGACTATGAAACTCACCTGATTGCTTCATCACAAGTCCTCGCACTAGCAACAAGCTAACAAACCAAAAACATGCAATCAATACATGAACCAATCACTAAGATGGCTCATCAACCCATGATGGACATATAACCTCCTCTCATATTGATACCTAATATATGAGCTCTAAACACCCCATCACCCTTCCCTAACAAGTCCTTAACTTGGTTAAGTTTAATAACTATCTCGTTCATATTTTACACAAAACAGTCCCAATTTTAGGTCTCCAAACTTTAAGTCAAACGCCCACTTAAACATACCTATGGTTTCTGTAAAAGAAATATTCATACCCTTAAATATGTTAGCTAACACCTCCCACTTGCCCCAACCATAAAGCTACTGTTAAGGACTCGATATATATATATATATATATATACTTTTGTCACTCCAGTTTTACTGATTTTAAACATACAAAAGGTTTGTTACAATTAGGGGGTCTTACCCTAAACCACAACCTTATCCCAAGTACAGATACTTATTACAATATATAAACCATCTATCATGTTCGTTAGAAGATCCCAATGCAACCCTAAGTACCACAAACAACCCAAAACTTAAAAAGAAAACAGGATGACGTCAAAACTGTTTTGACCTCCGACTGTTGTAACCTTTTTTTGACCCACTTCCCCACCTCCAATTTAGTTCTTGTTTCTTGCATTGGAAATCCACTTCAATTACCTTTTCAGGGATACGTGGATCGCATCTTGAATGTTCATAGAACTCCCGATATGATCATAACAATTGACTCAAAATTCTGCCCAGTTTTTAAAAACGGGTTTAACAAAATCAATCTCATTAATTAACCCTAATCCCTCTAATTACAAGCCCTAATCTATGTAATCATTATAACACAATTAATATAACCTTAATTTACTGTTTTTAAATTAAACTCTAACCTAATTCCATCATAAGATGATTAAACAAAACATAAAAACATTTAAATTAAAAAGGGTTAAGAAGATTTACCTTTGATTTATGAAAACCCCAAAATTTTATGAAGAACCCTAATTTTTATATAACTCACGAATTTTCTTAACCTCCAAGAGAAAAATAATGAATTTGGATTGTGATTAAAACAATATATAGGGTGTACATAAAATCCTAGTCCAAGAATAAGCCCACTTTCCGTTTTTCCCTCTTTTTCCTTTTTTTCCTTCCTTTCTGCGTCCAAAACCGACCTCAACCCCTTCAAATTTGTTTTTTATATTTTTTTTATTTAATATTATGTTATTTATATTACCTTAATTTACCTTAATTCATTTCAGCTACTAAAGCCTCCAAAACCTCAAAACCGTAAAACTAGTCAAATTTACGCGTTTTACCGTAAAAGTCGTAAAATATACACTTTTATAAAAAATCTCAAATTTTGAAATAAACTTTATATTTAAGTCCTAAATGACTTAAAACCATCCCGAAAAATATTCATATGACCAATTACCTCATCCGAGACCTCTAAATGCTAAACCGTAAATCGTAAAAAATACGATTTTCTATAATACATATACGTATACTTAAAACCACCAAATAACCCCATCTCACTTCATAGTCACTACCATGTGAACTCATGAACATGAAATTATCACACATCGTTTCATTCACAAGGTACCCCGTACCAGAAACGATATCCAAACCACAATCTATACACACCAATAAGCACATAAACACGTAAAGACACGCAACTAGCACAAAATAAAACTAAGTGACGAACCTCAAAACCAGGGTTGTCACATCACTCCCTCCTAATAGAAATATCGTCCCCAGATTTACTCCTTAGGATCAAACACACAAACAACAAATAACATGAGGATACTTGTTCTAAACGAACTCCCCTCATTCCCACATGAACTTTAATCCAAGTTTCAAAATACCATATATACAAACCAAAATAATTAAACTCATTGCCAAACTCTTGACCTCAAAGTCAATAAACCTCACAGATGTCTCTTTGATAAAACAAAGACTTTTATTAACACAATTCCCGAATAACCGTACAGGCAAAATGCATTCTCAAACAACCTATACCAATCCCAGTACATGAAATGTATCATGTATACAACTCATTTCCCCCAGGTAATTCTATGCTCATAAGCTAATGGTCCGATCTTTCCAAAGATCATAAATGGACCTACAAAACTCTACATCATCTCTTCCATTTTACCAAAACATACCACCCGTTACTATGGGTGAAACTTCATACATAACTCTGTCACTAACTCTAGTGGTTTCCTCCTTTCTATATAGCATCCCTTGTTTCATTCATCCTTTCCACAAACATCACTACCACATTAGTAGCCTCTTTTTTCAATTCTAGTCCACAATGGGGAAAACTCATCCTATCCTTTCATATAGTGCTTCAAATGGCATTTATCGACTTCTAGTATGATAACTTATCATTATGAAAACTCAGCCATCGCTAAAGAGTTTCCTAACTCCCTCTAAATCAATCACATCCGTACGCAATCCTTCCAACTTCTCAACTACGTGACTTCTCATTCCTCTTGAAATATGAGATGAATTAGTCTGTCTATCGACTATCACCCAACTCTCGTCATACTTATTCCTCCACCGCGTTATGTATTGTGACAATCCGTCAACTTATGGTTGATATTTTATTCTCAAGTAATATTTATGAATATTATTTTAATATTATATTATGAACTCACTTATTTTTGGGAAGAAATTTGGATTTACGTCTTGAAGTAGCATCGACTACGTCTAAACAGGAGGATTCTACGTTACGTGCTTACGTGTACATACACCGTCTTTGGTGACAGTCCGACATTTCAGAAAATAAATTTATCCGTAAATATTATTTTGAGATTTAAATTTGTGTTGGTTCATAAACTCACAAATTTACGAGGAGAGATTAGGACTTACGATTTTAATTTAACGTCCTTTACGACTAAACCGGAAACCTTAGGATTACGTATTTACGTTTTCGAACTCCGTTTTTGATGAGACAATTTTTATTAGATTCGTTTTGTGCCGTTGATTCATAATTTATAAAAACATTTTTCGTAAAACGACCCGAGGGCACGCAAATCGAGGAAACTAGAATCAAGGAGTACCCGTAATTAAATGAGGATGAGACAAGTAGGACACTTGCCCCACCCCCACAAACCCACGGCCAAAACTAGACACAACACCAAAGAGGTGCCAAAGTTTAAGCAACTAGCTTAACACTTGTCTAGTTAGCTTCATTTTGAAGCCATTAACTTGTCAAAACCAACTAGCAATACCACTTACTCCCATTTCTAACATGCAAATCAACTCAAAAACTCTCTCACTCTCTTTATGTATGCCGTCCCACTCTCACACCCTAACACCCATTTGATCAATTTCAACCATGAAATCATGTGTTATTTACACACATGATGAAGCTCTTTTGAAGCCCTATTGATTGGTGCTGATTATAACATCCAAGGAGGAGTTTCTATGGAGTCTTGGGGGTGATTTTCCACAAGGAGTTCATGAAGATTGGTGGTCTTGAAGATGGTCTTGGTTTATCACAAGTTTCTCCATCAAAATCCATGTCTTGATCATAACCTACATCATCATGGTGGTATAAAGATTGTTCTCCCCATCCTTTTGTTAATTTTGATTATGTTGTCATGTATTTTCTTCTTAATGTATATATGTATGATGATATATGATGATAAAAATATTGTGTGGGGATTTGGTGTTGATAATCATGGGTAAAAAGATGAAAAACTATATGTAAAAAGGTTAAAATCATGCTTAAAATGATGGTTGTATAAAACAGTAAATAACCATGTGATGAACTGATAAAATGGCATAGATTAATGGATATACAGTAAGTAATATGTCTTGTACACATGTGAGAGTTGGCCATGCAATGGAATCATTAGGATGAGTGAGATATGATCAAAACAAGTTTAGAGTACAAATCTGAGTTCACTGTTTTGGACGATTTTTAGAAAATACTTAGAGGCTGATTCAACAGTAGCTATAATAGAGTTAAATGGATCACATATCATGTAGTTTATGTCATAAAAAATTTAGCTTCTATCTCCATATAAAACTCTAGATATGGCTGTTTTGGTGAACATGAAGGTAAAAATCATATTTTGGAAATTAAAGTATAATAGTATTATATAAGCACTCAAATAAAAATAGTATAAAATATGAATTAAAACCCACTAACTCATATAATACATTTATATAAATATGTATAAGGATAAATAAATTGACATTTTATAAAAATGGTAGTTTGATAAGTTTTATAAGTTATAAAACTATAAACATGATTTTACGACTTTTTCGGCTATTACCGTAAAATTAACGTTTTTGTTAAATAAAACTTAGACGGTTGGACCCGTCTAATGTAAAATTTTATAAACTCATATACTGATATATAAGCATATATAACAAGTAAAAACCGATAAAACCCGAACTATATAACATACGGACATTAATGGGCTAAGTTAACGTTATTGGACTAATAATACAACAAAATGGGCTAAAACACTTATAAACTTATTTATCGGGCTTAAACCATTTAGGCCCAACATGTAAAGGGTAAATACTGATAATACAAGTATAAAATGGATTAATACAAGTTAAAGAACTTATAATAAGCTTATTGGACTTAAAACATGTAAATAGGTAAAACTAGTAAACTAGTATAAAAATTATCAACACATAAACACTAAAATGAGTAAAAGAGAATATCTAAACCCACTTGATCATCATATATATAAAATCATCATATGCATACATAATTTTTATTTTTATAAAGTCATTGGAGAAGAGTCTAAGACGAGTATTATTTGTCTAGGTTTCCGTGATTGAAGCACGTACCGTACATCCAAATCGCCGATAATCGCCTTCCCACATCAACGTGAGTTCATAGCCTCACACTCTTTTAAATGTTTTTATGAAATGTTTTATAAACCCGTGAGGGAGATAACATGTTAGTTTTTATGAGTTAGGACACTAGTTGACCCGATTGTTTGTTTGTTGATTTGGACCCGGATGATTGTATGACCCGATGAATGATTATATGACCCGATAGATGAAATTAAATGGATTGTTAAAGTTAGGTTATGTCACTAAAAGTCCCATTAGCATGAATTGTGAACTAACGGGATTTTGTAGACGCTTATGCATATAATAGTACTATTTGGGGACGATCACCCCAGTTCGCGCCTTGACGGTTGATCCCCGTCGTGCCACATTGATTGGTAAGCGAATTTATGTATGAGAAGATTTACATAGCGTGACCTTTGTGACGACACGCTAATTAAGATGGGCAAATGAGTTTCGGGCTAGCTACCCGTTGTTTGTTGTAGTAAGGTAACAATGTCATGCGGCTTATAATAATCCAATTAATGAAATACTGCTATACGCACCGAATTACAATATATTGCCTGACTAGCAATACGGGGTCATACTATTGATATTATGTTCGTGTTTGGTTTTTTCATAACCATATTCATATAACGGTTTTTATTTCTATACAACGTTATAAAACGTATTGTATGATATTTTTACGACATTGGTTCGTATGATGGTTTTGAAGGCGAAAGCCTATATTATGATTTTTAATAAGGATTTGTATAAAATGACTTTGGCTATTTTATAGCCTATTACGAAGATTTGTACAAAATGATTTTCGGTAATAATTTTATACCGATGTTATATTGATGGATTTTATTAAACTCTATGAATTCACTCGGCGTTATCGCTGACCTTTTCTTTTAACATGTTTTATCTCAGGTACTTGAAGGTAATTCTCGGGAAGACGACAAGAATTCATGGCCCGCACTTAAACCATAATTTCCATTCAAATGCTTTGTAAAACTTTGTATGAAATAATATGACTTGGGACCTATGTAAACTTGCTATTTATGAATGGAAATGCTTTATTATTAAACGACGCGATTTTTTTGCGTTGTCTATGATGTGAGTAATGTGTTATCCCGTAACACCAACGAGTCTTCCGCTGTATTGAATTGTATAAATTTGGGGGTGTTACATGTATCCCTTCCACCAACTTTGTCCTTACATCGCCCTTTCTAAGCTACTCCTAACTATGTAGGAAGTATAGTCTACGTCCCTTTTCTCCATATGATTGTCCAAGCCACGCAACATACATGTTGACGCGTTCTCTGCTTTAGACAACTCAACTCGTGCAACCTATATCCTTTATCCAAACCGCCCTAATACGTCATCCCTATAGTTCAAGTTCGTCTCAGTTTCACCTCATCCTTCTTATTCCCTGTCTCATCGATCATGCTTGCCTTTCGCAGATGGTACTTGGCCTTGCAATTTTCTTTTATCAATTAACTCCACCCATCACCTTTGCCAAAAGTTCAATCAAGATGATTGAATATGTGTTGGAGACGTTCATGATCCGTACAGATCATTCTCCACGTCTCGTACACCAAATGCCTCTAGCATTCTAGGCAGATATAACAGTCCAACTCCACTAACTAAGTCTATCCAGTTCTTCCAAATCTTCAGTTCCTGCAACGTATAAGCAATCGCCTTTCTTGTCGTTCTCGTACACATCCAAATCCTTGCTCCACGTATCGTCATGCTTTGTGAATTCATCCAGTCCTTCCGATAATGCCAAGATCGGCTCATTATCTAATCCACCTCTTCAGCCTCCATAATGCTTCCTCATCCTTCTTCACTTCACCCCTTGCTGGTTCCATGATATGCCATCATCTCTAACTACTCATCATGGTAAACTTAATACTAAAACTCACACTCGAAAATCTCACGTATAACTCCACTCCGAAACCAACACATAATTCGCCTCACTCTCCTTCTCAGATTTGAGTAGATCAAGATGTCGTCGATGCTCCCGATGACAACTCGTTTATACACGTTCATGCACACTTGGTTCATTGACACCATGAAAACCGCTAGTGCTTTGACGAAGCCAAATGCATAATCGTAAACCCAAAGCATTCATACAACATCCTTAGCAGTTTCAACTATGTCCTCCTTGCACCCTCTCTTAGCGGCAATACGAATAAATTCCTACCCCGTTCTACTTGCAAAATTCTACACTCATTTTAAAAGACCAATGCTTCCTCTCATGAGCCCACTCAATCGCTTTCCACATCCAATCTACTACTAAACAACTCTTGTTTTTAAATCACTCCATCAACGATTTGCCTTGGAAAGACACTAACTGCAACTCCTCTCACTTCTCCTACTTGCTCTATTTATGGTTCTACCTCAAAATAATAGGCAAACCTACTAAATTTCAGGAAATTTTTAGAATACATACATGCCTTACGAACAATATCCCCTTTCAACACTCTCTATGGCACGTTACTTGTGCCAATTTCCATACCTTTCAAAAATCACTATTCATCTCCCTTGGCACTCCTATTAGACCCCATACCCACATTAGTTCGTTCACGAACCTCTTTCCTCCCCACTAGGGTATTCCGACCGTTCTTTCATGGTCACCTACTTACGCGTGTAGGCGCTACCAAGTCTTCATATGACTACCTCAACGCTCCCAAACAATTCGAAAACAAAACTACATCCTGAATCCATCAGATACGATCAGCGAATCAACCCACGGATAACTAACGACATTTCACGTGCACCAGTTAAAACAACCACGAGACTCAAAAGAAAGCTCAAACCCAAAACGTGTATAATTTCAAAATGACCCATGATAACGAAAAATAATCCAAGAAACACCCAATGGCAACCAAAACATATTACGCCCCGCGACATATTATTTAAACCGTGCAAAAGATCGACATTTTCCAAAAGAATACATATCTTTTTTTATCCATTTATTATTACCCCCCACATCTATGTGACTCAAACCATCTACAAACAACCTTCTAGGCAATCTCAAAACTCAACCCAAAGACTAGGTATCCCGTGCACCCCAAATAAAATAAACTACTATTCACAACTCAACCTTGAACCCGACACTTGTACAACAATTCCGACCAGTCCACTGACCTCCCATGACTATACTTGCTGAATATTTGAAAAGTACGTTTCGAGTACATAATTTTTGGCTTTTGAATCACTCAAAAAGCTCTAAAAACGAACAAGTTATGACCAAAACAATTTTATACTAGTTGTTTTAAAAAAACTAAAGAATAGACTTAGTGATTAATGTACCTCTTTTAAATGACAGATATAATTGTATGTGAAATCTTCATAAAATCAATTTAACCTTGTATTAATAATTATAAATGACGTGAATCGGTTAAACCCAATTATATAAACTATGTAAGTAGAAAGAAATTTTACTTCGCTTTATTTTAAAGAAAGTCTTTTAAAATTTGAAATAAATAAGTGTTGATTAAAAAGAAATCCTATGTTACATCTTGTTTCAAACACGACTCCAACACCTTACCCTTATTTTACCGAATACTACCAACCATCTAACTCAATATATATACCGACCAAAAGAAATGCAAGACCCAACACAAAAGATTTCATTATCTCAAAAGAAATCCCAAGTTATTTCAAAAGGCTTGAAGCCAAAAACACCATTTTAAAACGTACACGTGAAATACGAAACTCAAAGAATACGCTACAAGACACACTTAAAAAGATTCAAAACTTCGTTGGAACTCCACCAAACTCGAGCTCTAATAATTTGTTTAAATACAAGAGAGTACTAGGTACGTTCAAGTTATAATAACTACTGAACGACCGTAAATCATAACATAACATCTATTAGTATATATACATTTCACATATGTATACCTATCGAATCTCCCAAACATACTCGTTATCATACATATCAAGTCAATCAATCGCGTCATATACTCGTTTTTCCCATACGAGTAATCACCTTCTCACCATCTCACCATGCCACAACAAGGCACAAAACCCTTTACCAAAACCACCCATATCGTGTGACCTCATACTCACACAACACGACTATAACTCAAAACATATAACACTCTCAAAAATATCCATATCGTAGGCAACCGTTACACAAACCCATATATTATAAATATACCCAAAATCTACATCTCATCATATACAAGCATGTACTAACCCTCTTTCATGCAATCATACTTGAGAACCCATTGAAGTTGTGGTACTTGTATAACTATGTTGGCCACCATACTTATACAATTACCCTTTCCCCAATGTACTCCCTCCTATGATGACACTTATAAGAATCAATACAACATATAACACATAAATCCATCTACTCAAATAAGCTCATAACCACATAACCAAATAAGGTCCAAAACCCCATCTATTAAAATAACATAGTAAAACTCTTGGAATACCGAAATCAATAGTCTAGCTAAAACAACATAGACTAAATCCAAAACGAAAACATAATCAGTTATAAGTCATGTCGCCCATAAGAGTGGAAACAGCTTAAAATCCTTCCTTCCCATGTACTCCTAGTAACTCGAACCACCACACGATTCTTAGGGAACATGACTTAAACATCAAAAGAAAAATAACATACCTCAGGTATGTAAAATAACTCGAAAAAAGATAGAAACTACCTTGTACCAAATTATGTACTATAATGTACAATTTAAGCAAAATACAACAATGACTAGTGTGGACGATTATGGTTCAACCCGCACTAGTCACAAACTCGAAAAGAAAATAACATGTGACTAAGTATGAACATACTACGGTTCAATTCATACTAGTCAAAACATCGCAATAAATAACATCCAAACACATCAATTATTATAAAATGTACACATACTCCTATGACGCCTATATGCCGGGACCCTTAAGTTATAGACTAGGCTACGCGACTAGGCAACCTAATTCTCTATAACCACTATCTCTGATACCATTCTGTCACACCCCACCATGGCGGAATATGGGGCACGACGTATGGATATCATCACAACAATAGCGTGTCTATAGAGATAACTAAATGATATAAGAAATGTCATAAAATGGTGACACAAATGTCATGACAATATCTCAACAATGCACGAGTCTAGGTAAGTAGGTAACAGTCCTACCTCTTACCCAAGACAAACAAATAACACAAACAAACAAACATATAGGTGCCAACAGTATCACTAGATAAATGAACAAACAAAGCTAAGAAGGAACGGGGATCTCCTTCTATATGCAATCCTAAGGCATCCAAGTCTAGCCACTTCTATCTTCAAGCTTAACCACATTCTCACCTAAAAGAGACACTAAAACACGTCAACATAAAGTTGGTGAGAGTCATAGGTTTCGACTCTAATGCTAAAATTAGTTACAAGCTGTGAATAACAACCATCAACACAATAACATATGGACAATGCGCTACAATTATGTATTAACACTAGCATTCAAGTTCAATCAATCATCACAATTCCAAGGCATCACGCCTTACCAACAACCACAATTACCAAGGCATCACGCCTTACCAACAACCACAATTTCCAAGGCCTCCATCCTTACCAAACACCATGGTCCTATAGGCGCCCATACACCTATGTACCTATCCCAAGGCCCCGCCTTGTCATTAACCATTGGTCCCATAGATGATCACACTATGTACCTTTCCGATCCAAATCATACAGAAACAAGAATCACATAGCAGTTAATCACATAATGTACACACAAGTCTATCTCAAACCTTAAAAACATTCACAACATCAATTTATAAATATCTCAACACAGTGTCTCTTCCATCCCATCTGGAAGTCAAAATCAATAGTAAACATGGGACTACGAAACTCACCTGATTGCTTCTTCACAAGTCCTCGCACTAGCAACAAGCTAACAAACCAAAAACATGCAATCAATACATGAACCAATCACTAAGATGGCTCATCAACCCATGATGGACATATAACCTCCTCTCATATAGATACCTCATATATGAGCTCTAAACACCCCATCACCCTTCCCTAACAAGTCCTTAACTTGGTTATGTTTAATAACTATCCCGTTCATATTTTACACAAAACAGTCCCAATTTTAGGTCTCCAAACTTTAAGCCAAACGTCCACTTAAACATACCTATGGTTTCTGTAAAACGAATATTCATACCCTTACATATGTTAGCTAACTCCTCCCACTTGCCCCAATTTTAAAGCTACTGTTAAGGCCCAGATATATATATATATACTTTTGTCACTCCAGTTTTACTGATTTTAAACATACAAAAAGTTTGTTACAATTAGGGGGTCTTACCCTAAACCACAACCTTAACCCAAGTTCATATACTTACTACATTATATAAACCATCTCTCATGTTCGTTAGAAGATCCCAATGCAAGCCTAAGTACCACAAACAACCCAAAACTTAAAAAGAAAACAGGCTGACTTCATAACTGTTTTCACCTCCTACTGTTGTACCCTGTTTTTGACCCACTTCCCGACCTCCAATTTAGTTCTCGTTTCTTGAATTGAGAAGCCACTTCAATTACCTTTTCAGGGATACTTGGATCGCATCTGAAATGTTCCTAGAACTCCCGATATTATCAAAACAATTAACTCAAAATTCTATCCAGTTTTTAAAAACGGGTTTAACAAAATCAACCTCATTAATTAACCCTAATCCCTCTAATTACAAGCCCTAATTTATGTAATCATTATAACACCATTAATATAACCTTAATTTACTATTTTTAAATTAAACCCTAACCTAATTCCATCATAAGATGATTAAACAAAACATAAAAACAATTAAATTAAAAAGGGTTAAGAAGATTTACCTTCGATTTATGAAAACCCCAAAATTTTATAAAGAACCCTAATTTTTATATAACTCACGAATTTTCTTAACCTCCAGGAGAAAAATAATGAATTTGGATTGTGATTAAAACAATATATAGGGTGTACATAAAATCCTATTCCAAGAATAAGCCCACTTTCCTTTTTTTCCCTCTTTTTCCGTTTTTTCCTTCCTTTCTGCGTCCAAACCGACCTAAACCCCTTCAAATTCGTTTTTTTATTATTATTAATTAATATTATGTTATTAATATTACCTTAATTTACCTTAATTTATTTCAGCTCCTAAAGCCTCCAAAACCTCAAAACCATAAAACTAGTCAAATTTACGCGTTTTACCGTAAAAGTCGTAAAATATACACTTTTATAAAAAATCTCAAATTTTGAAATAAAATTTATATTTAAGTCCTAAATGACCTAAAACCATCCCGAAAAATATTCATATGACCAATTACCTCATCCGAGACCTCTAAATGCTAAACCGTAAATCGTAAAAAATACGATTTTCTATAATACATATATGTATACTTAAAACCACCAAATAACCCCATCTCACTTCATAGTCACTACCATGTGAACTCATGAACATGAAATTATCACACATCGTTTCATTCACAAGGTACCCCGTACCAGAAACGATATCCAAACCACAATCTATACACACCAATAAGCACATAATCACGTAAAGACACGAAACTAGCACAAAAAAAAACTAAGTGACGAACCTCAAAACCAGGGTTGTCACAACACTTTATTAGTAACATTTCAACATATAATTTATTTATTTACATAGCAAACAAGGACAAATGCATCTTTACAAACATGCATAAATGAGGCGTTATCACCAGTTCACCTAGTTATGGAGGTACCATAACCATAACACTGAAGGCACCAGTGTTATGACTTCACCACGACGGAGTGATTGCTTGTGGCATCCCTTCACGTTATTGGCCATTTATTTATTATCATGTCATGTGGGGCGTATGGTTGCATCCTAGTTACAATGAGTTGTGTTGTGTGCTTTGCACCCTTCACAATGAGTTGTACCCTCCTACCAAGACTATTATAATTAGAGGCAACTCCTCTAATTGCATGATGAGGTAACCCCTCTAAGTATTCATGCACGGTGATACCTTGTAACCTATATGGGCTCTTGGCTAATTAAAATACAGTTTTCATATAAAAACATAAGTCCTTTCAAACTATAAAACCAGTTTTATAAACATGTTCCAGGTTTTCTATGACTTATACATTTCCGCTGCTTTTCATTCTATATTATGTTTTAGTCATCCATACTATGTCATATATCTATTCACTGAGCGTATTGCTCAGCCGTTACGTTCCTTTCCATGTCCCAAAACGGCAGGTACCCATGGAAAGACTTGAGCATTTGAAGGACGTTCATAGGATGAAAGATGCCTTAGACTTCTTCTCCTTTTTCCTCTTATACATATGCTTGTTTGGACACTTGGTTTGTCTTTCTCATTTCAATTACTTTATTTATGTTTTGGGCTCATGTGTTGGGAACTGATGTTTTATTCCGGTTTCCCATTTGGTCATGTATGTTTAGTACATTTACCTTGCATGCTTTGATTACACACCATAAATACACGTAACGGTCCACTTATCAAAGTGGGGTGTTACAAGTCTACAATCACTTATAGGACTTCATTAAGGTTATAAGACTATGTTAAGACAATGTACAAGTATCTTAATGCACAAGGTACAAGATTTTAATGCATGACTTGTAAATTAGGTCAAAATAGGAATTTTGACTCTTTAGACATGTTTACCAAAACTAAACCATCAAACCAAGTGTACGAACTCTTTGGACACTTAAAAAACATTCTAGGACCTAAATTAACTTTACATCAGTAGCTAGTTAAAGGATAAAGCCTTTTACTAAGACTTAAACCTAGATCATTAGAAAACCCTAATCTACATAAGTATACTTACCATTAAGCCCTAATTATTCACTAATCACTTTCCTAAGTCCCTAATCACCAAAATCACAAAGCATAAGTTACAAGCCTTAGTTTTTAAACCCGGTTTTGTATTTTCCCACCAAAACTCATTTCAAACACTTAATCTCCCATTCCAAGTTTGAAAACCAGATATTTACATGTTGTAAGATATTTTAGAAGTGGTGACAAGTAGGTGCATCACCTACTAGGGTGCTACACATCACCAATCTTATCACAATGTTGTCGTGACCTATTTAGAGCCACAAGTGAAGATTTGAATGAAGCTAGGAGCTATAAACTTGTGTAGAGATTAAATATCTATCCTCAGTCATTCCTGTATCTATGTTACACGTATAGAATCAATCCTTGTAGCCTAAGTGTTGGAAAACTATAAATAGATCCGTATGAACTCCATTTGAAACTCGTACCATGTTTTCTTATAATATCCTACCCATTCTTCATATTCACTTTTATAAAAGTCTTAGAACATCCCCCAAGACCAGAAACCATGTCTAGAAGGAAGCCATTGAAGATTTTGAAGCTTTGATAGCAAGTAGTGTTCATAAGAAGTCATAAGGAGCCAGTTTGGAGCTACGTAGGTAATTCTTATGATAAGTAAGCTTTGATCTTGTTATAATGATATATTAGCCTTGCTATAATTCCAAAATAATGTTAGAAAGATAATCTAAAAATAATTAAGTCATTTCATCAATTTAAGTGAAAGTTATAAGCTAAAGATGTCTTAAAAACCCAAGTTTTGTATTTTACATGAAATAATGAGCAAAAATCCATTTCAAGATCCATAATTCTGGTAAAATGTTTTTATTATGATTATAAATGTGTTTTAAATCTTTTTTTTAAAATCCTAAATCATTTGTTACATTTTTAAAGAAGTTATATTATTTTTACAAGTATAGACTAAAACTGTCATTTTTGATACTATTTAACTTTTTGGGACAAAAGTATCATTTTATGAAATTTAAAACCATAAAAATAAATGTTGAAAAGTTTGAAACCCTAAGATTAGATATTGAGGGTTCAAATTTTAAATATTAAAACTATACACTTAAGGGGTTAAAAGTGTAAATCTGCTAAACTTATAAAATTAAGTGGTAAAAGGTAATTAACCTAAAATTAGAAACTTCAGGGATTATTTTGGTCATTTATAAAACTATATGGATGAAAACTAATAATGAAACATATTTTCTAAATTATTATAAAGTATAAGGACTATTTTTGCCAATTATGAAACTAAAAAATAAAAGATATAAATATAAATGAAATATACCAACTTTTAAAGAAATTTCTTAAAATATTGATGTTCGTTTCGCAAGTCTTAAATTTATATTACAAGGTTTATACAAAACAAGCGACTAGAAATACAAACATGGGCAAGTATACCCTTTCGTTCGTAATATAGTTTGTAGTGGTAAGCCAGGATCGTTCGTTGAGACTTAATTTCGTTTTGGTAATCAATATAATAATTGAAGAAAGAAATAATTGATATGAATAACAATAGTAACAAACATGAATAATATGGTATAGTTCGTATGAGTTCGTGATGATGATAATAATGACGGAGATATGTTATGTAGGTAAAGAGTGATAATCCTTTTTCGTCAAAATGGCGTTTGCACAATTTACTTTAGGGTGATTCAAGACTTATGTTTATTTGAGCGACTAAACTCAAAATAAGTTGCCAACGAGTTCAATATTTTATCATAGTTTCTAAGAGGATCTCTCCAACCAAAGATTCAAAACCATAGACAAGTCTTTAAAAAATTATTACAACGATTTGGGTTTCTCAACGCCAAGCCATCATAACAAATCAACTCTAGATAAAATATGGTTTATAGAACTAGGTGGTAAAATAGTTCTACAACATTAGCTTGAAATCAATTTATAAAGGATCATATCATAGCATCATCACTAATCATAGTCACATACCCATATAGTCACAAATAGCTTAGCCTAACATAGTAATCAAAGTAACAAATTGAAAAGAGTAAGAGAACATCATATTTAGATTTGATCGAATGAACGAGTACACAAGTTTCACGATTGTATCATTCCTCCAAGAATCAAAGAGTGGAATACTCTCCTTACAAGTATTTCCCAAAAGTGAATAATACTGAAAAATACTACTAAGAAGCTAAGAATACGCGGATTAGAGTATTAGTTTTTAGAATGAGATATATCAAATGAGTAAAAGTGGCTCCTATTAATAGTGCTGGCTGAGAGCAAATGTGTGCCGCAATTATCCGAAAGTGCGCCGCACTTTGGATGTGGGAATGTGCGCCGCACTTTTGACAATGTGCGCCGCACTTTTGTGCGTTCCATAGTCTTATTTCAATAGTTTGTCTAAATTTCACAATAAGGACCCTCCTTTATATTTTCTTCACTATGCTTCTCCATACTTCATACCTGCATATAAAACATAATATATTAAGTATTGAAAGCTCTTATTTATAATACAAAGTGGCATTATAATAACGGGTTGAATATGTATATTTTGGTCGTTATCAAATTCCTTCACACTTAGCTATTGCTTGCCCTCAAGCTATCAAAGCGATAAAACAAATTAGATTTTAAAAATGCTTTTAAGTGTTATGAAGTATTATAGGAAAATGATTAAATTTTATAGGTAGCAAAAGCAAATGACAAATAATTTCAGCACCTCACATGGATAGTGTGTAGATTTTAAGTTCACACAAGTGTCACTCACAAACGGTAAATGTAAGATAACACTCAAATAGCACGGAGAGAAAATAGATAGTTACCATAGGTTTGTACATGACACATAAACATAACTGTTGCGGCGTGAGCACTAGTTAAATTTTCAAAGAGACAAAAGGTGATAATGATGAGGGTGTAGAACAAAATATGCCTTGTCAAAGTCATACAACAACTATACTAAAGTGCTTTTTTTTTTAATTTTTTTTAATTTTTTACTTTTTTTTATTAATTTTTTTTAATGAGAACATCATATATACTTATTGCAACCTGACAAATGGATAGGCATCAAGATAAGGATAATAGCACAAGGGATAATATAGCACATAGGTACGAGTGCAACATATTTTAGCAAGCCAGTGTAGCTTAACTAAAATGATAGAATGGTGATTTATTTTGCCTCTTCTCAAAAATATCTATAAATTAACCTCACTGCGGTTTAGTAAATGATGATCAACCACAAATTCTGAAGCATACTAGATTATCGGCTTTCACACAAAATAGAGAAATATAAAACTAGTTTTCCTCGCATATTTGGTGGATGGTTTTTGTGCTTAGTTATAGTGTCAATCAATGAGATTTTTGCTTTGCTAAAAACTTTATTAATTTTAAAATATATCAATTTTTATTTTATTTTCAAAAAGATTTTTATGTGGAGAACTTTTTATTTATAATTATTTTTCCTATTTTCCCTCCTCCACACTTAAGGTGAACGTCGTCCTCGAGGTGATAACTGATAAAAACTAAAAATAGGAAAAATGCAAAGGGAAACGTGAACTTCCCGGGGCTATGTAGAAAATTACGGGATTTCAACATATGAATCCAGCTTAGAGCTCCAAATTTGCTATTTTCCTGCATGCTATAAAACAAAACAAAACACATGCAATATATACAAGGACAGTTTTAGTTATTTACAGGTCCCCCTCCACACTTAAGGTAAAGAGTGGGGGATAAAATACAGATTGCCTTCCGAATAGCGCTAAGTTTAGAGTCTTCCGCCAGACTCGACTACTCGGTTTTATTACAAAAAGAAGGGGATTTCTTCTTCTTCGAATTCATTACAGCTTTCTTCTGCGTGGTAGAGTTTGAGTCTATGTCCATCGACAATAAAAGCGGTATTGTCTCTACCGTAGAGTTCAACATATCCAGACGGATATTGGTGTTTTACTGTGTAAGGTACATTCCATCTTGATGTAAGCTTATTTTGCTTGAATTTATATTTCGAGATAAAGAGAAGTACTTTCTCTCCATGTTTGAAATCTTTTCTTTGTCGCAGTTTGCGATCATGCCACACTTTGGTTCATTCTTTGTATAAACGCGAATTTTCATAAGCTTGATGTCGAAATTCATCTAACTCATGAAGTTGAAATATACATTTTTCTATAGCTGAAATAAGATCAGGGTTGCAGTTCTTAAGTGCCCAATATGCACGGTGTTCGATTTATATTGGTAAGTGGCATGTTTTTCCATACAAGAACTTGTACGGTGTGGTTCCAGTTGGTGTTTTGAAAGCGGTACAAAAGGCCCATAGAGCATCTTCTAATTTCTTATAACAACAAGCAGGGTTTTTTGCACGGTCTTTTCAAGGATTTGCTTAAGAGCTCTATCAGTAGTTTCAACGTGGTCACTCGTTTGAGGGTGGTAAGATGTGGAAAATCGGTGGTTTACTCCATATCTTTTCATGATTTTTTTCCATGAGTTTGTTACCAAAATGTGTTCTTCTATCGCTTGTTAGCGCTTTTGGAATTCCAAAACGACATAATAGTTTCTTTAAGAATGCTATAACAACTCTTGCATCGTTAGTTTACAAGGCTTGAGCTTCGGCCCATTTCAATACATAGTCGACGGCGACTAAAATGTATTTACATTAATAAGATTTAGGAAATGGTCCCATGAAGTCGATACCCCACACGTCAAAGATTTCACAGACTTGGATATTATTCAGAGGCATTTCATCTCTTTTTGTAATATATCCGGTCCTTTGACATGCTTCGCATAATCGTACTAAGGTATGAGCTTCACGAATAATTGCTGGCCAGTAAAAGCCAGCGTTGAACACTTTTTAGCGGTGGTGTTCGCTGCATAATGTCCTCCGGTCGGTCCGTAGTTACATTCATTGAGAATTTTTCGAGATTCGGATCCGGAAATACAACGTCGGATCATTCCATCGGAACAGTTTTTAAAAAGGTGAGGATCGTCCCAAAAGTTTTTTCTAAGTTCAGAAAAGAATCTTTTCTTTTGTTGATAGGTCATTCCCCTTCGTAAAATACCTACAACCAAATAGTTTGTAAAGTCTGTGAACCACGATTTAATGTTAGCATTTATTTTCATTATGTGTTCATCGGGAAAATCATCGATTCATCATCGCTAGAGTCATCATATGCTATGCTAGATAAATGATCGGCAGCAACATTTTCAACACCTTTTTATCTTTAATTTCTAAACTGAATTCTTTTAAAAGCATTATCCATCGTATGAGACGAGGTTTGGCATCTTGCTTTTTAAACAAATATTTTATGGTTGAGTGATCGGTGTAAACTATTGTTTTCGATAATACAAGGTATGATCAGAATTTGTCAAACGCATAAACTACAGCCATGAGTTCTTTTTCCGTGATGGTGTAATTTTGTTGGGCTGCGTTTAGAGTTCTACTAGCAAATTATATGGGGTGAAATTGTTTTCCATCTTTTTGTCCAAGGACGGCTCCAAGGGCATGTTCACTTGCATCGCACATAAGCAAAAATAGAAGGTTCTAATTGGGGCTTGCAATAATTGGTGTGAATGTAATCTTTGCTTTAAGATTTTCAAATGCTAAAAGGCATTCATCATTAAAATCGAATGTTCTTTCTTTTTCTAGAAGCTGAGTTAAAGGTCTTGCGATTTTGGCAAAGTCTTCGATAAATCATCGGTAAAATCCGGCATGACGTAAAAAAACTTCTAATGCCTTTCACATTAGTAGGTGGTGGGAGTTTTGAAGTTACGTTTATTTTTTATTTCTCAACTTCTAAGCATGCGCCAGACACTTTGTGTCCAAGCACAATTCCTTCTTTACCATAAAGTGACATTTTTCCCAGTTTAGCACAAGGTTTGCTTCTTCACATCGTGCTAACATTTTATCAAGATTGCTAAGACATGTGTCGAAATAATTTCCAAAGACGGAGAAATCGTCCATGAAGACTTCGACTGATTCTTCAATCATATCGTGAAAGATTGCAATCATACACCTCTGAAAAGTAGCAGGTGTATTGCATAGGCCAAAAGGCATGCACCTATACGCGTCAGTTCCAAATGGACAAGTAAATGTGGTTTTCTCTTGATACATAGGGTTGATTGGGACTTGAAAATATCCAGAAAAACCATCGAGGAAACAAAAGTATTCATTCCCTGCGAGTCTTTCTAACATTTTATACAAAAAAGGAAAAGGAAAATGATCTTTCGCAGTTGCGTCATTTAATTTCCGATAGTCAATACAAACTCTCCATCCAGTGATGGTTCGTGTTGGTACTAACTCATTGTTTTCGTTAGTTACTATGATGATACCTCCCTTTTTAGGTACACAATGAATAGGACTATCCCAGGGCCTATTTTGCGATTGGGAAGATTATTCCAGAATCGAGGAGTTTAAGGAATTCTTTTTAAACAACGTCCATCATGTTAGGATTTAGTATTTGTTATTTTTAAACAATCGGTTTCTTGTTATCCAAAAGTTGGATTTTGTGTTTCTAGAATGATGGACATGTGCCAGGAATATCATAAGCTTTCTAAGAAAAAGGTTTTTTATGCTTCTTGAGAACTTAAATTAGATCGTTTTTGTGTTCTTCTAAAAGTTGGGATGAAATAATTACAGGTAGTAATTTTTCTTCGTGAAGAAACGCATATTCCAGATGTTCAGGAAGAGGTTTAAATTCGAAATCTGTAGGGGGCTTTTCCACAGATTTCTTACCTTTGAAATCGGTTTCGAAAGTTATGGTTTCAAATGGTGTTTCTTTTTCTTCTTCAGGTGTTTTTTTAGGTTCGCCGATATTAACGGCTATGAAGGCATCAAATTTAGAAAAAGTTCTTCTTCCAGGATGGTTCCTTCAATTAAATATAAATTTCGTTTCCTTCATCAAGAAGAGCGTCGCTATCGGCTTCAACGACTTCGTTAATGACATCAATACTAAAGCAAGTATCGTCATTAGAATTTTGTTTCCTTCTATCTTCTCCAACTCCAAGGTTGAGTTGTTTTTGTTTCACACGAATCACAACGTCAACTGTATGCAAGAAAGGTCTACCAAGGATAAGTGGTACCTTGCTATCTTCTTCCATTTCTAGGATTACAAAGTCGACAGGAAAAATGAATTTTCAAACTCCAACGAGCATGTTTTCGGCTATTCCCATTGGGTATTGAAAAGAACGGTCTGCAAGGCGAACGCTCATTTTTGTAGGTTTAGAACATCTTTTGAGAATTTAGCATACAAGGAGTATGGCATGAGGTTAGCGCCAAGATCGGCCAAGGCGTTACAAGAGTATGAGTGATGGAAAGTACATGGAATTAGAAAACTTTCAGGATCTCCAAGTTTTGGTGGTACTTTGTTTTGGGTAATGGCAGAACATTCATTATTTAAAAAAGCTGAAGATACATCTTCAAATTTATGTTTGCTTTTGATAAGTTCTTTGAGAAATTTGCCATAGTTTGGCATTCCATCCAGAACATCGACTAAAGGCATGGTAATTCTAACTTCTTGGATTAAGTCGAGGAATTTACCATACTTACCTTACATCTTTTGCTTGTGTAAGAGTTGGGGGTATGGTACTTTTGGTTAACAAGGTTTTGGTGTTGGGTTTGAGTTTTCAGTGGGTTCAATTTTGGTTGGATGGGCTTCATCCTTATCGTCACTATCGACTGGATTTTCAATTGGTGTGTCTTGGGTAGGTTTGCTAGGTGATTCGTAAGATAAACCGCTCTGCGTGAACACGACACTCACATGTTCATTACGAGCTTGTGATGGTTGATATTTGTTGTTGTTTTTGGGGTTTGTGTTGTGTTGCTAGGTAAGGAACCATAAGCGCGATTCGATTGCTTATCGTCAAAATGATCAAACTTAGCTTCAAGGTTTTGAATGGAAGCTTGGTGGTTTTTGTTTGAAGTCTCGAACTTTGTTTTGAGTTCAGTGAATGTATCTCGCACGAAAAGGTTGTTTTTTCTTTGAGATTCAATAAAATTGTTGAGCTTGGTTTTGAGGTTGGGTTTGTTTACGGTTTGGTTAGGTTTCTTTTCATCTCGATTGTAACTTGGTTTATCGTTAGATCTCCAATTATCGCGGTCACGATTACGATAATCGTTATAAAATCGAGTTTGACGAAAGGTGTTCATAAAATTGGCTTCTTCTTCCTTTGTCATAGGGGTGTCATCATCATCACATTCACTAGAAGGATGGTTTCCTCCATAGTGTTTACAGGTTTCATGATTTTTGGTTTTCATCTCTTTATATTGAGTGTCGATTTTGAGAGACATGGCGTCCATATGAGCCATAATTTTTTCTGTGTCGGTTGGGTTGTTGCTTTCTTCGGCAAAAGCTACGGTTTTTCGTGGGTTTTTGTTTTTGTGATTTTTGGACCAATCAAGATTGAGTAAGACTTTGTCATCTAACAATTGGTAAGCTTGGTTAGGGGTTTTGTAAAGGAAAATACTGCCCACTGCGGCGTTCAATGCATCTTGGGTAGCATCGTCAAGACCATGATAGAAAATCTTGATTATTCCTTCCTTTTTTAGTCCATGACCATGGCAGTTTCTAAGTAATTCTTTCATTCTTAACCATGCGTCAGTGAGAGTTTCTCGATCTTGTAAAGAAAAGCTTCAGATTTCTCCGAGGGGTTTTTCAAATAGGACAGGAGGAAAGAATCGGCTAATGAAAGTTGTTCTTAGACCTTCCCATGTTCGAATGGTTCCTTCGTTAAGTTCATCGAACCATGAGTTGGCTTCTCCAGTGAGGGATGATGGAAACAACATGAGTTGAACGGCTTCCCCGTGTCCTTCTCCATAGTTAAACAATTTGCATATTCCGCTAAATTCATGGATGTGTTTGTGAGGATCGGTTTTGATTCGACCATCAAATTGGTGGTTTTTGACAAGTGTCAAGTGGTTTCCTTTGATTGAAAAATCGTTCGCAAATTCAGGTAAAATGATTGCGGAGCCAGGAGTTGGTGTTACAACTCTATCGGCTGACCATATTTGTTCATCGTCGGTGTCCGACATTGGATCGTAACCGTTGATGAGTTTGATGAGAAATAGGAATTGAGAAAGGTTGTCGAAATGTTGGTTGTTTTCGCGAGGTTGATGTCGCTAGTGTCTCCTATCGAAAGGTACATGAAGGTGAAGTCTACGTAACCTTCGGTTAAGGGTACGTTCAGGTTCTGATAATGGTGATAATGGTGGAGTTTCGAATTAACGAGTGTGCATCCCACAAAGGTTTTGGGTTTATAGGATAAATGTGCGTCGCACTTTTTTGATTGTGCAGCGTACTTTTGTACGCTACAGGAAGTGCGGCGCACTTTTTGGATTGTGCGGCGTACTTTCTGTACTGCATAAATTTTTTTTGGTTTGCTTGAGTGGGAAATGGTTCAATTCTAAAAGATTACGAATGTTTTGGTTACAAAACAGAATTATAAGTCCCCGGCAGCGGCGCCAAAAATTTGATGTTCGTTTCACAAGTCTTAAATTTATATTACAAGGTTTAGACAAAACAAGGGACTAGAAACACAAACAAGGGCAAGTATACCCTTTTGTTCGTAATATAGCTTGTAGTGGTAAGCCAGGATCGTTCGTTGAGACCTAGTTTCGTTTTGGTAATCAATATAATAATTGAAGAAAGAAATGATTGATATGAATAACAATCATAACAAATATGACTAATATGAGATAATTCGTATGAGTTCGTGATGATGATAATAATGACCGAGATATGTTATGTAGGTAAAGAGTGATAATCCCATTTCGTCAAAATGGCGTTTGCACAATTTAATTTAGGGTGATTGAAGACTTATGTTTATTTGAGCGACTAAACTCAAAACAAGTTGCCAACGAGTTCAATATTTTATTACTGTTTCTAAGAGAATCTCTCCAACCAAAGATTCAAAACCAGAGACAAGTCTTTAAAACCTTATTATAACGATTTGCGTTTCTCAACGCCAAACCATCATAACAAATTAACTCTAGATAAAATATGGTTTATAGAAATAGGTGGTAAAATGGTTCTACAACATTAGCTTGAAATCAATTTATAAAGGATTATATCATAGCATCGTCACTAATCATAGTTACATACCCATATAGTCACAAATAGCTTAGCCTAACATAGTAATCATAGTAACAAATGGAAAAGAGTAATAGAACATCATACTTAGAGTTGATCGAATGAACGAGTACACAAGTGTCACGATTGTATCGTTCCTCTAAGAATCGAAGAGTAGAATACTCTCGTTACGCGTATTTCCCAAAAGTGGATAATACTGAAAATACTACTAAGAAGCTAAGAATACTCGGATTAGAGTAGTAGTTTTTAGAATGAGATATACCAGATGAGTAAAAGTGGCTCCTATTTATAGTGCTGGTTGAGAGCAAATGTGCGCCTCACTTATTCAGTGCGCCGCACTTTGGATGTGGGAATGTGCGCCGCACTTCTGACAATATGCGCCACACTTTTGTGCGTTCCAGAATCTTCTTTCAATAATTTGGCTAAATTTCACAATAAGGACCCTGCTTTGTATTTTCTTCACTTTGCTTCTCCATACTTCATACCTGCATATAAACGTAATATATTAAGTATCGAAAGCTCTTATTTATAATACAAAGTGGCATTATAATAACGGGTTGAATATGTATATTTTGGTCGTTATCAAATATATATATATTACTATGTATCATGTTAGTAGGAAACTTTGTACTAAGATGTTCCATCTCGATATTACGTTCTGACTGAGTGGTTTGGTTTATGATTTAAAGTGTCCTCGCTCCTCAAACATTTATAGAATGGCTTCTGAGTATAATGGCCTGAACAATGATGCAATATTATCACAATTAAAGAAATACATAAAATAATATACAAGAATATTGAACTCAAAATCAAAGACTTAATACTATACCAAATATGTTAAACCAGGTTGGTGTAAGATCAAGTTCTTGTTTGATAGCTCAAGTTATTCTGTGTGATATAAGCCTGACAAGGTAACTAGAAATAAGTTGAGTTTGTAGCCTCATAAAAGTACACTACTTTTAAATGATTTGAAAAACCGTGAGGGGAATATATGCTAAAATGGAATACAATTGTTTTTGGTATGCTTCTCAGAAATAATTATTGACACTATATTTACTGCTACCTTGAAAATCCCTTTTTAATTATGAATCGTTAATCATTTCCTGGAAATGAGCGCTAATATTGTAAATAGTAGTATTTGGAGACTGACATCTCATGTTTGGGAAGTCGCACTTGCTAGCACCTCAGTGGTCAAATAGGTATACTTTATTTTGCTAAGCAGGATAGTTTGGCAGACTTCCTCGTAAAGGCAAATTGTGGGTTATTATGTCTAGTCGCGTTATCATATGCTTAGTGCATTGATTAATTGATTTTACGGGCGAATAATAATGTAGCTCAGGAAAAAGGATCTTGTATTCAAATTATTTTTAAACATATGAATTCACTCAACCGTTGTGTTGACGTTAAGCATATATTTCAGGTTTTGATAATTGATAACATGGAGCAACATAATGATGAAGTGGAGAGATGTAGACTTGGGAAATTTTATCATTCAAACCTATTTTCTAGATCTCGGGAACCTGTGATGTACAGAGTATGTACAAGTTGTTTTATTGAAAATCTCTGATTTTGAATGATAATTTATAAAGAATAAATAAAGTTTGTTTAAACACTCTTTTGAGTTGTTTTTCTATTACTGTGCTTTCATATCATGAAGGAATACCCCAAAAATATTATTCCGCTGTGTCAAGGTAAAAATAGGGGTGTTATAGAGTGGCACCAGAGCTATATGTTATAGAGAACAAGATATTAAAATCTTAACTATAACTAATTTTCTAAAATAAATTCCAATTGAAAATCTCCGCATCAAAACCGTGCTGCTACTAAAATTGTAAGTAATCATTTCAAGTTGTGATTTTCTTTAAATGATAATATTATGTGCTAATATGATATTATGTGTAAGTAATATACAAAATACTAATATAAATAATTTATTTAACAACGTCTTCAGAAATATTTCTTCCTATTTTCATCCCATTGTCATGTCGGATTCGGGCCTAGAAAATATATACCTTATGGATTTACGTAAACCCTTTGTACTATCCCTTTCTGCTAATAAGAAGAATTACCCTAATCCTTTATCACTAGAAAATAATTCTCAAACAAATAATATACCTATTTGGTGAAGGTTTATTAGTATCATAACAATATATAAAACACTAAACGAGATCAAAGCACATATAGCGGAATCGATTTAACAAGATCATAATTAATAACATAATTATAATTAATCAAATTAGGGTTACATACCTTTACGCTAAAGCAATTCCACAAGACGAAGAACAAATCACCGATTCCGGTTTAAACCGTATATACCAAGATATAGTCTAAAGTAAGGCTATATTACGTTCTTGTACACACGTAATACAACGAGCTAACCGTGATTCTAGCACGTGAAAACCGAGCTACAACGCTTGTAATTAATCTACCCAACAACCCTAAGGAGGGGCTAGGACTAGATTAAGTATAAAATCGATCAACCAAGAAAATCAACCAAACACCCCTTTGTGGTGTGTCTTGCGATCGACCCAAAAGAGAAAGAAGGTAGAAGATTTATTGTTGTTTTATTATGAGGGGATTAGGAGGTGTATTTATAGGCCTCAACTGTTGTAGCCCAAGATAAATAAAAGGCAACAAATGCCCCCCTCCCCCCCCCCCCCCCACCTCTTGGAGCCTATAACCGACCGACTAACACCCTTTAGGGGTGTTCCGGTAACTTCCAAACTTCTTTCCTTTTTTTATGTATACTATATATTTATTTAAGATTCGTTATAACTTAACTATTAATTATTTAATGATCATTATAGTTATATAGTTACTTGCTCGATTAAATTAATGAATACATAAATATATTTATTAAATAAATTAATAAATACAATAAATATATATATTAATTATATTAACTCTTTACGTATTGTGTGCAATCCCGTAATCTCGAGTTCGATCCTATCATACGACTATTAAATATAAGTCCATAAACTTACATTTCGTAGTGTCAAACTTCTTAATCCCAAGCATCCAATAATATCCAAATACCCAAAATATATTTGTTGAACAAATGGAGAATATGTTCAACTATTTTAGTGAAGTACCTCCCAAGCGTATTGAAGATCTGGAATATGAAATTGAAGGATTTAAGTATGGAAAGACGATAATGCAAGAGGAAATGGTAACTATGGAAAAAGATTGGATAAAAGTGAGTAATGAGAATTACAAGTTACGAGATAAGCACATGTTGCATGATGAGAAATTACCTTAGCCCAAGTAAGAATGGCAACAACGGAGAAGCTTATTGAAGATATTTAAGTACGAAATCAAGAAAATATCAAAGGACTCTTAGCCATAATCGAATATCTCAAGAAGAAGGAGTAAACCAGCTCAAAATATTCCAGCTTCCCTAAAAGCCTTTTAAATATTTTAGCTTTTGGTTTTTACTTTTATGTAGCAAATAAGCTTGCTTGTCAACAAAGTGGATTGTTTTCTAATAAAAGTTTCTTTTTCTTTCCTTTATTTGCATATCATTCTAGAAAAGAGAAATACTTAACAAAGTATAAGTCTTTAAAAGAATTATAGCAAAAAAATATATTATCTTAAAATAAAAAGGACTTCTCAAGTCTATCTGGTTAAAAGAAAGTATTAATCTAAATAAAGGATATATAACTTAGGAATCTTAAGACGAGTAAATACTTATGTAGCCCTATAAACCTATTCCCTAATATTATATGATGTATCTTTAAATTTTTGAAAAAAATATATGCTCGTAAAGCGTTGTATGTATACACATATGACAAATAATATACCTATTTGGTGAATGTTTATTAGTATCATAACAATATATAAAACACTAAACGAGATCAAAGCACATATAGCGGAATCGATTTAACAAGATCATAATTAATAACATAATTATAATTAATCAAATTAGGGTTACATACCTTTACGCTAAAGCAATTCCACAAGACGAAGAACAAATAACCGATTCCGGTTTAAACCATATATACCAAGATATAGTCTAAAGTAAGGCTATATTACGTTCTTGTACACACGTAATACAACGAGCTAACCGTGATTCTAGCACGTGAAAACCGAGCTACAACGCTTGTAATTAATCTACCCAACAACGCTAGGGAGGGGATAGGACTAGATTAAGTATACAATCGATCAACCAAGAAAATCAACCAAACACCCCTTTGTGGTGTGTCTTGCGATCGACCCAAAAGAGAAAGAAGGGAGAAGATTTATTGTTGTTTTATTATGAGGGGATTAGGAGGTGTATTTATAGGCCTCAACTGTTGTAGCCCAAGATAAATAAAAGGCAACAAATGCCCCCCTCCCCTCCCCCACCTCTTGGAGCCTATAACTGACCGACTAACACCCCTTAGGTGTGTTCCGGTAACTTCCAAACTTCTTTCCTTTTTTTATGTATACTATATATTTATTTAAGATTCGTTATAACTTAACTATTAATTATTTAATGATAATTGAAGTTATATAGTTACTTGCTCGATTAAATTAATGAATACATAAATATATTTATTAAATAAATTAATAAATACAATAAATATATTTATTAATTATATTAACTCTTTACGTATTGTGTGCAATCCCGTAATCTCGAGTTCGATCCTATCATACTACTATTAAATATAAGTCCATAAACATACATTTCGTAGTGTCAAACTTCTTTATCCCAAGCATCCAATAATATCCAAATACCCAAAATATATTTGTTGAACAAATGGAGAATATGTTCAACTATTTTAGTGAAGTACCTCCCAAGCGTATTGAAGATCTGGAATATGAAATTGAAGGATTTAAGTATGGAAAGACGATAATGCAAGTGGAAATGGTAACTATGGAAAAAGATTGGATAAAAGTGAGTAATGAGAATTACAAGTTACGAGATAAGCACAGGTTGCATGATGAGAAAATTACCTTAGCCCGAGTAAGAATGGCAAAATGGAGAAGCTTATTGAAGATATTTAAGTACGAAATCAAGACAATATCAAAGGACTCTTAGCCATAATCAAATATCTCAAGAAGAAGGAGTAAACCAGCTCAAAAATATTCCAGCTTCCCTAAAAGCCTTTTAAATATTTTAGCTTTCGGTTTTTACTTTTATGTAACAAATAAGCTTGCTTGTCAACAAAGTGGATTGTTAATTAATAAAAGTTTCTTTTTCTTTCCTTTATTTGCATATCATTCTAGAAAAGAGAAATACTTAACAAAGTATAAGTCTTTAAAAGAATTATAGCAAAAAAAATATATTATCTTAAAATAAAAAGGACTTCTCAAGTCTATTTGGTCAAAAGAAAGTATTAGTATAAATAAAGGATATATAACTTAGGAATCTTAAGACGAGTAAATAGTTATGTATCCATATAAACCTATTCCCTAATATTATATGATGTATCTTTAGATTTTTGAAAAAAATATATGCTCGTAAAGCGTTGTATGTATACACATATGACAAATGCTTAAAGAAAGTATATCTAAACTTCAAAAAATTTGTCTTCTAAATTCAGAATGAAACATTTAAGGACATCGATATCTTCTACCCTAACTCCCGAAGGACTTCAACAAATAATTAATGATGGAATTACTGCAACTATGAAAATACTGACTTTTAAGATAGTGAAGAATACTACTTCAAAAGAAAATTATATAACTAGTCAGTTATATAAATTCCAAGGAACCGGAGATGTTATTAGTATCACTCACTGAATTGAAAGAACTGAGACAATTTTCTCCCAAAGTAGTTGTGTATAGGATCGTAAAGTGAAGATTGTTGTTAGTAGTTTAACTACCAAAGCACGGTGGAATTACTATTCTCAACTCGTTGGAATAGAAGAAGCTCAAAAGATGAAGTGAATAGATTTTAAGTGCCTTTTAACGACCCAATATTATCCCTCCATAGAAATCGACAGAAAGTGAAAAAGGAATTTTTCTATTTAGTGACACAAGGAAACGATCTCAATGCCTATTTGAGAAAATTTAAAGAGTTAGCATAATTATATGCTATCACTAATTCACAATGAATGATGAACGATTTTATTAAAAGATTTCCCCAAGGATTCAAGAAAATGATTACTATTTCTAGACCCTACAGTTTAGAAGAAGCCATCAATATTCTTAGAAATTAATGGATCACGTAATCAAGCACAATCATGTGCAAGAATCTATCACTATTAAACGTAAACTTAGTGATGAAGAAGAAGAAGATTCTGCTGAAACGAAACCTAATCCCCTAAATTTTTCATTAACCATTATGTTTCTCGTTCATAGATTCAGCAAGATTACCAAAACAAATTTGGGTGTGGCCACATGATAAGTGTGAAAACACTCATCAATAATGATCCATAAACCACTCAAAACACTGTCAAATACCTTATATTAAACTTTAAAATATCAGAATTACGTGTGTATTTTGTGTTTGTGTATTTTCAGGTAATATAGGTACATTTGAGACAAACACGAGCTTTCAAGGGATTTTCATGATAAGAGACGAAGAAAAAGACGATAAAGCTTTTGAGGACCTTACTTGCCGTTATTTCAAAGATGAAGGATGGAAAGAGGAATTTACTTAAAGTCTTTTAAACCATTTGCAAAGAAGTGAAAGACAAGGGACCAAAATGCAAATAAAGTAGAAAGTAAAGTTATTTACTTGGTCAATTTGACCAAACTGGTCAAAACACAAACATACACGTCTGTCTTCTTCAACCTTCAAGAGAGAGAGAGACGGTTTCATCTCTTAACCTTCATAACCTACAAGTTCAATTCTTGGAAGATTCACAAAGATTCAGCCGAAACCTTCAACAGCAAAAATACTCCTCTCCATCTCCTCTACAAGACGGTACCCTTTAATTAGATCAAGGAAGGAAGATAAAGAAATCCCCAAATTGGAAGATGATGAAGGACGAGTTTTATCCTCGTATTAAACACGTGTCCAATCCTCATTGGATAGAACACGTCATATCACCCTCTCCAGACGGCTATATATAGAAGACGAAGGCTTTCATTTAGAACGGTTAGCTTAGGTGTAGATAACACATAGTTAGGTTAGGGTTAGTTAGATAGTTAAATTTTCTTTCACTTTTCTTGTTAAAATTTCTAACTGAATTTGTTAGACTTTGTAACCGATTACTCATTTTTCACCATTAATGAAAGTTTTAACCTTCTTAATATTCTTTCTTCCCAACTGCTTAAATGTTGTTAGTTTGTTACTGTTATCTCTAGTTGATTCACTTTCAAGTTTCTAAACTCTTTTATTTTCTTCAATGCATTCTCGTTACTGTTCATTGTTGCTGATGAGTGATTCTTGGATTTTTGGATTTGATTACATAGAAAGTTAGTAAAAGATATATAGAATAATCATTGCTCACGGGTTGATCAGTTTTTTAGTTTAAGGAGCTTTTCAGTGTTTACAGTTTGGTTGAGTGTTATAGTTTTAAAAGTTTTTCAGCTTAATCAGTTTAAATGGGGTTTCTCATTATAAGCTTGTTTAAATAAGTTTGTAGAACTGATAATCTCATAAGCTCCAAAAGCTTATGTCAAGCTTTTGGTAATTCAAGTTTTCAAGAACTGTTACCTTTAAATTTAGTTTCTACATATCAGCATATCAGCTACATATCCAAATTTAGCATATCAGCATAGTTTCTACATCAAATTTAGTTTGTTTCAGCTTTTTGTTATCAGCTAGAGTTTCGGTTAACAGTTCGAAGAAATTACTTAATATAGATTAGTTCACGTAGGATTTAGAATTGAGGATTTTATCTAGTTTTACTCGTTTGTTATCAGTTTATGCAGGTTTCAGAATCGGAAGATTTTGTTTAGCTTTCCTTTGCTTTATTTCAGTATTAGTTTCGGTAACTCAGTATAGTTCATATAGATAGATCAGATTTCGTCGAGTTTTCTTTGTTTTGTTTTGATTTTGCAGGTTTACACGTTTTGGAGTTGCTGTAGCAGATAATCAGTCAAGATTCGATTGTTGTGTTAGATATTTGAAGGTGTTATTCGTTTCAAGCCGGCTCAGCGCCGCGCTTTTCATCATCAAAGGACTTGGCCTGGATGAAATTGGTTAAGCTCGTTTAGTTTCTACGTTCATTAGAGTAATCTGCTAATTCACATTGTAGTGTAAAGATTGCTTATTAGTTCGATTTACATGTTCAATTACTGCCTTTGCTGCTCAAATGTTTTAGATTCTTCTTTTGAAATTCTGCATAGTTTACATGTTCGATTTACATGTTTGATTTATATGATTTATATTCTGCTTATATGCTCATATTTTTTAGATTGTTTTGACTTACTGAATTTGTAGTATCTGTATGAGGAGGAATCATTTTGGTTCAAGAAATATTAAAAGTCAATTTTAGTCCTTCATTTAGATACTTCTCATGTCAGTTACAGTCCTCAGTTAGATAATTCTGTTAAAATCGTTTCACTGTTAGTCCAAATTCGTTAGGTTAGTTAAACTAGTACAAACTCGTTAATTGCTGTTGGATTAGATTAGTGGGCTAGTTAGTGGACTCATTAAATGGACTTTTCAGTTTTGGGTTAGTTGTTTTTTAAGCAAATTGTATGAACGTAGATTTAGATTTTATTTGTATTTTTAGTTTTGATAAAATTAGATTTACATTTTATCAAATTTGTATTATTACTTAAATAGATATAGTTTAATATTTTGTATTTTGTAAATTTGTGTTTGTAGTTAAATTCGCATTTTACATGTCTTATATTATGTGCTTTTAATTGCGGTATTTGCAACGTGTTGTAGCGTAGTACATATATGTAGCTAGATAATATTTTTACATTTTTACATGCTTTTTGCCAAGTAGTTAATAATACCAAACAAGTCTTTTTAACCAAGAACAATCAAGTCTTTGCTAGAAAACGTTATATCAATTCGAATCGATACCGAGAAAAACGAACTAAAAAACGAAATATTAAATGGCGCCGCTGCCGGTTCTTTGACTACACGAGAGACTATCGATTGACGGTTTTCATTGGCTTTTGGGATCCGTTCACTTTGTGAACGTTATTTTTACGTATCATAAATCAAAAACAAAGAAAAAATCAAAACAATAAAAATATATAAAAACTAAAAAATTAACAAAACAATTCTTTTCCTAAAGAATTGACCAAAAAAATAAAAAATCCAAAAAGCAATCTTTTTCCTAAGAGATTGCACCCAAAAATATATATTATTGGTTTCTCTCGGTTTTTATGTACATATAGTATTTTCCCTTAAAAAACTCATAAATACAAAAATATTTTCCATATATTATTATAAGTAAATACGTATACGTATAAGAACAATCAATCTACATATCTTCCATAAGTATTGCCGAGGCAATACACCGTGTTGAGGGGCGTTCCGGTCCTTGACACGTGTATCGATCAAACAAAATAAAGCAAGAACAGATAAATACTCTCAATAAGCAACAATTGGAAGAATACGAACATTTAAGTGAATAGAAAGGCGATGTGCTATAAAATGCCATCTAAGGGTCAATAGGTACTTAAGTGCTTCGCGCCACCTAACCCCCCGTTCACTTGTAAGTATTCTAAGAAGGAAGGCTTCATTGAGGGTCTTGCACCCAAGTAGTAAATACATATATTGTTATTTTCTTGTGGATATTTAATATTGAAACTCGAAGAGGATAATCCATTTCTCTTCAAAGTCACACGAGAGCTTCTCTCTCATTCCTCGTATTGAGTTGCATGCTCACTCGCGGGCGTGCACAAATACCGATTGGTGTACAACCTCTTCCTCCGAAAAGGAAGAAAAAGAGAAAGAGTAAGACCACCATCGTCCACCAAGCCGATCACGAGAATCGTGCTTTGACTCCACCACAAGAAGCCATGGCCATTGATAATCGCACTTTGTATGAACGTATGCAATCCAACATTCATGGATATTCTAGTGCCATTAAGATTCCCGACTTTCCCGCTAACACATTTGAGCTACATACATCTATGATCAATATGGTTGCACTATCACCTTTCTTGGGAAAAAAAATGAGGATCCTCATGCTCACCTTAAGAGATTCCTTTCACTTTGCAATACCATTAAGCATAATGGGGTTCCACATGAGGTCATTAGGTTGATGTTAGTGTCATTTTCCTTAGAGGGGAGTGCTAAGCATTGGTTAGACACCCAACCACCCGATAGTATCACCACATGGGATGGTTTCACCACTAAGTTTTTGAACAAGTTCTTTCCTCCACAAAAGACTATGGCTTTGAGGACTTTAATTATGAGCTTTCAACAAAAACCTAGTCAATCCTTTAGTGATGCTTGGGAAGAGTATAGTGAGTTGTTGAGGCGATGCCCTAATCATGGATTGGATCAAGTTCACCAAATAAGTCTCTTTTATGATGGCCTTAAAGCTCACCACCAAGATTCACTCAATGCTTCCGCGGGAGGGAATATTTTTCTTAAGACATACCAAGAGGCTGTGGACATCATTGAGACTAAAGCAATGGTTCAAACAAACAATCAATTTGAAGAAAGGGTTCATGTTATCCAAAACACTTCTCAAACACCTTGTGATAACCAATTCCTTAAATATCACCAAGAGATCCTTCAACAAGTCAAACAAGGACAACAAGAAATGACTCAAGAGATAGTTCAAGCCCTTAAGACCGTTTCATTGAACAATTCCTCAAATAATGTGAACGCCATCACCATTTCTTGTGTTACTTGTGGAGGTCCCCATTCTTATGAACAATGTGATAAGGTGCAAGGGTATCAAGGGGAATGCTATGCTTACCAAGAGGAACACCATGAACACTTCAAGCCTAACATCAATCCAAATAACCTTTCTTACAAATCCCAAAATTACCTTACTCCACCCGGCTTCCCACCCCAACCACCCACCCAAATTCCACAAAATCCTCCTCAAATTTTACCAAGGAATCAAGGGCAAAGACCACCATACCAAGGAAATAACTACAAGGCACCCAATCAATTTCAACCTCAAGCAAATACCTTTTATCCACCACAACAAGGATTTAATCAACCACTTCCATTTATTCC